>CM053784.1:512030933-512630933 GCA_028749045.1 Cupressus sempervirens
AAGATCAACAAGAAATATATCAAATGGAAAACTCATTCCCTCTCTGGCTAGGAGAATTCAAGTGGTCTAGAAAGTATTTTCCTCCCATCATTTGTACTTTTCTTCTACATGGTTGTTTACCAAGTATCAGAACAATATGCTTGGAAAGATTTTGAGAGAGTTCTTGTGGTCAGATGGCATGGGCATCAAAAAGAGACATTATGTAGAATGGGACTAGTGTTATCTACTAAGAAAAAATGGTGGTCTTGGACTGAAAGACATTAAAACACATGGGCTTCAAGAAGAGATACTGTGTAAAATGGGATTGGTGTTGTCTACCAAGAAAGCTTGGTAGTCTTGGATTGAAAGACATCAAAACTCATGGGCTAGTTCTTGCATCCAAATGGATTTATAAAGCCTTATGGAGGAATGAACCATGGAAGGTTCTTGTGAGAAATAACACTACAAGGTCAATAGTCAAAAAGGTAAATATTGGTCAAACATACCTCTATGGGATATCATTATGGGTGATTTCAAAATGAATATCTTTGGTTTTAGTTCCTTTTGGAATGCTTGGCCTCAAGTGAGAAGTTGTATCTCTTGTAGGGGTGTTGTTGATGGCCCTCCAAAATACATTGTTATTGACAGATCAATATGGTGGGGGTTGTATCTTAACAATAAGCATGTGGATCTAACTCAAAGTTTATCTATTAAGTAGTGGAATAAAAAAGGAATCTCTGTTATTAACAATTTTCATGTTAACAACAAGCTTGGGTTGTGGGATGAGCTCTCAAATCAACTTGGTATTCCTAATTCTCAAAAGAAAACATATACTCTTCTTTCCAAGGTTATTAATAAAGATAAAATAGGTAAAATTATGAAAAATGATAGATATGGAAGGTTTGTTTCATGGGTTGATGGTACTCCTCTTAAAGATTCTTCTAAAAAAAATATTTATGGATTTCTTAAGGAAGATCAATATGTGCTTACATGGGTGACCCAATGTTGGAGGTTTGAATGTCCCTTCTCAAACTAGCATTTCTACTATGATTATTTTTAGAAAGGTCCTTGTGAGAAAATGAAATTACACTTTAGATGGATTCTTCTTATTGAAATACTTTCTATTAGTTCTTTGTTGTCCTCCATTAATGTTGAATGTATCATAAAAATATCTAGTCTATTTTTCTTGGTTAACCCATTAATGTTGAACCTATTATATGTGATGTGTGTAACAAGCCTAAAGATTTTGAGAACTTATTTCTTGATTGTATCTATATGCTAAAAAAGTCTAGTCTATTTTTCTTGGTTTACTCATAGAATGGAATAAGAAAAATGGATTGTCTTGGAGTGAGATTCTTGCTGGAATGTTGAATACTTTGATTTTTTTTCAAAATAGATTTTG
The DNA here is from genome assembly GCA_028749045.1 of Cupressus sempervirens. Lineage (NCBI taxonomy): Eukaryota > Viridiplantae > Streptophyta > Pinopsida > Cupressales > Cupressaceae > Cupressus > Cupressus sempervirens. The sequence goes on from CM053784.1 coordinate 512,032,315, forward strand.
GTTTGTGCTAACTAGTGAAATTATGTGGCTTCTATGAAAAGATAGGAATAAAGACTTCTCTCAAAAGGTTAGAAGATATCCTACTGAGTTTAATCTTGAACTCATACATTTTTGCATAATGTCATAGGTATTTATTTCCTTAGATATCCCTAAGAGTATGTTTATGAAGTTGGTCCATGAAGGAACCCCTATGACATACAAAGATCAAGTGAAGCCTCTAGATACATTGAGAATTACCAAATTTTTCTTACACAATCAAAAATTGATGATCTCACTAGCCTAATGGAGAACTCTCACTTGGAGTCAGAAGACAATAAAGGGGGATTCATCAATCGAGAAGAGGATATTGGCCCTATTAGGAATAACTAAAGTGGTGTAATATATGATGCAAAAAAAGTAAAGGTTTCTAAAACATACTGATCAAAAAAGGCTATGGAAAAAAACTCATTAATACTAGTACTCTCTATGAAGTTTTAGATGTTTATTTTTCCTTTTCAATGGTACTTTGTGTACATTATAAAAAAATACTCATGCTAGATAATTTTGGATGCTAGTAGATACTAAGTTACTTTCTGTATAGGCCACCCCCTACCACTCCAAACAATTTTGTAAGTGTTCATATTTATGAGGGTTGGTTTCTAATTAATGTTCTCTAGACTTTAAATGTTGTTATGGCTGGTTAAACAATTTTAATACAAAAAAAAAGTCTACACATTATTATCATATAATTTAGGTCTCTTCCAACTAAAAAGCTTTGAGAATATACAACAAGCATCCTACTTATAGACATTAAAAATAATATAATCATTTAAAATTCCTTCAAAAAATTCTTGCATTATCTTTATCTATTTAGAAGTTAATGAATATTAATGAGGTTTACAAAAATTACATATGTGGACACACTTTTCCTATATAAACAATCATGTAGGATGGTGATTGCCTCTACTAGCTAACACTTCAATGTTGCAAGTGTTGGTTGTTATTATACCTAAATGGCCGTGTTCTTTATAGCCTTTGTTGTCCATTCATAGTTTCTTAGGATCATGTTATGCTATATGTGTATTCATCCAAAAGCTCTACATTATGAATGTGAACCTAATCAAGCATTATCTTTCCCACTATGAGGTGTATAATATATTTATCCATGTCCTGTTTTTAAAATATTATTTTTATTATTGATTTGAGGTCATTTTAAAATTATTATCTTTATTATTTAGACATGTAAAATGATAATTAAAATTAAGATACAAAGTAATTTAGTTTTTATATCACATTCACACTAATACAATAAACTTTTCATTGTAATTATAAAATCATTTTTAATATTAATCATGAAGTGATAAGCTTTATTATATATGATTTCTTTTTATTTAGGTCTACAAGCACTTGTCAAGGTACAATGATTGTGTCAATCACAATCTATGTAGCACATTCCTTAATTGATCTCCTAGTCCATGTAAAGGAAGGTCTTGCATTAGTAGTAATCATTCTTGGTTTCAATGGATAATCAATATGTTGCCGATGCTGGTATGAATTTGAAAATTAGATATGGGTTAATAAAGAAACAAAGGATTTTATATAATATCCTAAGAAAAATATTTATTGGCCCTTTCCAATTTGAGATGAAGTCTCAAGATTAGAAAATAATATTTGAATAAATTATTGGATGAGATCTATCATTCATGATTAAATCATTAATAAATAGGCATTCTTTTGATTTTAATGGTATAGAGATGGGTTTTACTTGGGTTCACTAGTAGGGATGGTTGTTTACCTCATAGAGTGGTTCTCTAGATCTATGATTTTGATTGCAAGTGAAGGTGCTTCTCGAATGCCATACACTATTTAATTGAGTTTGCTTTGACTTAAATTGACTTCCTATCTCAATTTTCATTGCACAATAAGATATTAGTTCTTTTAGAGTATATTTAATAATTAGAGACAAAGACATGTATACTATTAACATTAATATGATCTCATTCAACATTCTCAAAGAAACAAGTGACACAAAGCATCAAAGTTCCTACCAATGGTGCAATAAATTTAAATCTTCAAAGACATATAGGGCTCTATGATTTGAGCAAGAAAATTTATGAGTGCTTACAGTGGCCTTCTTAGAAATATGTGCTATTATTGAAATTATTCTCCCATCTTCAAAAAAAATTGTTGATTTTTTGTTATGAATAATATGTGTGGGTTGGATTGTGATAAGAATATGTTAAGCTTCTCTAAGCATGTCCTAAAAGAACCATCTTATTGCTACAATAAGTAACATATCAATAGTAACATCACTAATTTAAAATCTTTTTAACAATTAAAAAAATTAATGAATTCTAAAAATAAATTAAATATGAAAATTATGTAAGACCATTTAGTTTTTGATTAAGTAAAACAAGTTTTACAGGTATCCTGAAACCTGAAAGTATTACAGCATATCAAAAATAGAAATATTCACTAATGTCCAGCATAAATGAAACAGCTTAACAAAAGCCAAACATAAAAGCTAGCCCATGGCCAGGAACAAAAAACCAACAAGAGAAGAACAAGAAAGGACCAGCTACACTAGGAAAGAACAAGACAACAACCTAACTATCAATTCTCTTTATTGAGAACCTGCAAGGATTCTACAGCTCCTATGGTCTTCCTATTGCCTACGTCCTCCTGGTCCTAATTCTGAGTATCCACATGATCCCTGGTTTCTTTTGGATGATCCTTAGCCTACTCACTTTCTAGGTTGGACTTCTCTAGAATCTCCCCACAAAATCCAGCACTAATCAGTGATTACCCCAGGCTGTTAATATTTTCATTCAGGGTATTCAAGGTGGCAATCACCTAATTTGTTAGGTTCTAGTGAAAGACCTCCATCTTTTGGACTCTATGTTCTACCTTGGCGATTATATCCTCCTGGTTTTCCCTATGATCCTAGATGTTGAAATGTTATTGGTCCTAGCTTTTGTCCTCTTCCGTGTGCCCCTGGTCACTACCTCTTACTTGGTCACCTTCTTGGCTTCTTTTCCCTTTGAGATCTTCAATTTCATGGAACAACCATTTGATAGACCAGAAATTGTCTATCATGTTTTTCCTAGCATTGTTCAAAAGGTCAAGCCTAGTTTCCCTTGTGTTATCTGAGATCACAACCAAGCCTAGACCAATGAAATCATCATAATGGGTTCTACCATCAATGTCCTCCATCACTTGAATGTTCAAAGGCTCCCTGACAATCCCCAATTTGGCTTTATTCGAATTAAAATTCATCCAAGACCTCCTCCTATTTTTTGTTATCACCTCCCCACTCTCTTTTCCCAGAATGTCTACATTTAGGAAGGAAGTGGGGCCAGGGCCAGGAATCTCAGGAATCTGGTCTTTGGTATCAAAAGCCTCATCTACTTTCCTTTTCTTAGGATTCCTCAACACGTTGGCAGAATCCTCCTCCTCCTTTTTATTATCTCTCCCCTTCTTTTCCTTCTTCTCAACCTCCTCTTCATCTAAATCAGTGTCCTCATCATCCACACTATCCTCCTCCTCCTCTTGAGGCTCAGGCTTAGGGGGAATGAGTGGTAGAACTCTCAAGCTCTTTCTGCAGGGGATGTGGGTAGAGGGTTTCTTTTCTTCTTTGGATTTGGACTCCTCTTCCTTCGATTTTATGCTTTGCACATCCTTGGAATTCGAGCTCCTAGTTTCCTCGAAAGCACACCCAACATCACCAAGGCATAGGATACCCTTGCTCATGGAGGTGAAGAGGTAAAAAGGAAAAGAAATTTTGATTTTATGCCTAAAGTGATTAAGCAAGACAAAATGATGCATTCCTATCCTATCAAATCTGGGGTCTAGGGAAATATACTCAGTGATGATCCTGAGAACATACCTCCATAGCTTTTTTATTGACTCCATCTCATAGTACGTATCCACCTTAACGAGCTTATTCAACTCCTTTTCATCCTTCACAAAAACTTTGACAGCATTTGTCAACATCTTCTTATCTCAAAAAAAATTGGTCCCTTCCAGTGGGATTTTGGCAACTCGAGCTGTCAATTCCACATAGACATGGTGGGAGACCCCATTGATTTTGACTTTCCCATTTTTCCAGGAATCCACCATAACCTTGGTTATCCCCACATCGAAGCCATGGAGTTTCTCTAGGAAACGATAAATTCTGCCCTTTTCTAGTTTGTGCCAAACCTTTGATTTCTCCTTTTAGTTCCCCACCTCTCCCAATGGCTCCCTCCTATTTCTCTCTCCCACCATGATTTCTTCTTATACTAAAAGCCCCCACCTGCTCACAGATTTATTACAAATCTCAACCTTCTTCAAACTGTGAAGCTCTAAGGTGTTTTAAAAAATACTAGCATTAATGGTAGTATTCAAAACAACCCTTAAAACCTATCGTACGTACACGCTATAATGTTTTGAAAAGAGTTTGGCATGATTTTTAATAACTCGGCCCCCTCCTACATGTAATCTTGCAAATCTTTCCATAATTTATTTTGTATTTTTCTAGTACTTCCCTGGATGTGATCTTGCAATAATAAATTATTTATTTCTATCGAAAAAATGTTGCCGACATGCCACATCTTCTCTGCATTATTGGTGACCCCTTCATTAGCAAACCAGTCAGCAGCCAAATTGGCCTTCTTGTACACGTGGCTGATGTAGGTCTTTTTGAACTTGCTCAAGTCAAACTTTAATTCCTCTATTATATTCACAATGGTCCATGAGGTCTTAGCATGACCATTGAGACAATTAATGATGTTTAATGAGTCCCCCTCTAGCCATAGGTTCTCTATCTTAGAAGCTAGGGCCATCTTAACAATGTGACTAGCAGCACTGGCTTCAATGAAATGGTTCATCTAATATTCGAGTGGGCAGGAAAAAGCCACAACTCCTCACCCATTGCTATTCTAATGATTCCTCCACCGCCCACAAGTCCTGGGTTCCCTTTAGTAGCCCCATCGAAGTTGGCCTTGTACCAATTTTCAGGGAGAAAAGACCACCTGGTCTCCTGTCTTTTCCTATCCCTTTCCATTTTCCTCTTTCTTGTGTTCCCTCCTTCTTCAATTTTCCCTTCCTTAGTGGTTGGAAAGTTCTCCTTCATTAGTCCTTCAATTTTCTCTGCAATGACAAACTTTGGGGATTCCCTGTCTCTGAAGATTCGATTATTCTACTCTTTCCAAATACCCCAAAAAAAGTGCAAAAGGGACCAGGAGTCAATAATTTGGGAAATTAAACCATTATGTGAACTCCTCCATTGGCTGAAGAAATCTTGAATGTTGGCCAGGGGGCACCAGCTAACCCCAAAGTCCCTAGTAAGGAGGTTCCAAACATTAGAGGAATAGGGACAATGAATGAATAAATGATTGATCATTTTCAAAGCATGCTTGCATAAACTGCATATGTTGGCAATAGGCTGACCTTGCTTAGCAAGATTTTTCAAAGTAAGGATTTTGTCTTGGAGCAAAAGCCAAAAAAATATATTGATTTTTAGGGTAAGACTAGGGATCCATGCCTTAGCCCAGACGGGTTTCTCCATTCTATCCCACAGAGAAAATTATTCAAAGGCAATAAAGTAATGGCCATTCGAGTTACCTTCCCAAATGACTTCATCCTCCTTGTTATTGATTAGAATAGCATAAATGCTAATCATCAGAGAATTAAGAACTGGGGATATCGAAGACAAGTCCTTCCATCCATTGCATGTTTTGTAATCACTGACTTTTAGGCCATATCTTCTTATGCATGGCTCTGCCCATCTACCATAATTAGGGTGGTCAATAAGAGGTCCTTGGCTAGTCTAGTCATCTTTCCAAAATAAGATATTATTGCCTTTGCTAACTTTCCATTTGGCCTTGGACTTAGCCAAAATCATAGCCTTTAGGATCCCATTCCAAATGTAAGATCCTTAAGGGATATCAACCTCATGAAGTAAAAGGCTAAGCGACTGCCTTCTCAGATAATTTTCAATCATGATTTCCTTCCATTCTCTTGTACTCTGAAAGATGCGCTAGATTTGTTTGGCTAAAAGGGCATCATTTAGATGTCTGATTTTTCTAATACGAAGGCCTCCATAACATTTAGGAAGGCAAACATGGTCCTAGGCAATTAAATGATATCTTTTGTGCTCTTCAACCCCTGTCCAGAGAAAGTTCCTCTAAATCTTCTCCATTCTTTAAGCTTGCTTAGACAGAATCCCAAAGAGGCTTAAGGCATAAGTGGGGAAGTTTTGGAATAATCGATTTCACCAAAGTGCATTTACCTACCTGGCTGAGAGATGCACCTTTCTAGCCTACAAGTTTCTTGTTGAATCTATCTATGATACTATTCAAAAAAGATTATGAGGGTTTGGAGCCCAAAGACATACCAAGATAACTTGCACGAAGGGTGCCAATACCACTTCCCAATATACGAGAAATTTTCCTCTGTCTTTCCAGCAGAGTATTGATGAAGTAGACTAAACTCTTGTCCCAATTGATAACCTAGCCAAAACCCCTGGTATAAGTATTTAGCAATCCCTTGAACTCTCTAGCCTCCTGGACCGTAGCCTTGCCCCCTAGGATGGTGTCATCCAAAAATTGTTGGTGGGTGAAAGAAAGATGGCCAGATGAAGGCTTGAGTCCTTGTAAACTCTGGTCCTATCTTTTTCTTAAAATAAGTCTTCCCAAGCAGTTAGCTAAAATGATGAAGAGAACAAGGGATAGGGGTCACCCTGTCTCAACCCTCTTGAAGGGAAAAAGAAATTTGAAGGGGAGCCATTAACCAAAATAGATAGAGAAGGGGAAGAAATAAGCTGAGAAATGAGTTTACAAACCTGGGAGTCAAAGCCAAACTCTTGGAGGACCACCATTAGGAAATTCCAATCCACCCTATCATAAGCTTTGGACATGTCAAGCTTGAGCAGGAAACCTTCCCTCTTCCCAGCTTCAAGAGAGTGGATCACCTCGTGCACCATGATGATAGAGTCTAAAATCTGTCTCCTTGGAACAAAGCCAGTTTGCTAGGGGGAGATAATCAAGTGAAGAACTCTAAGAAGCCTGGTTGTAATGACCTTGGATATGATTTTGTAGAAGGAATTACAAAGGCTGATGGGCCTAAACTTATCTATCGAATTTTCCCCTGGGGCTTTTGGAATGAGGACCAAAAAAGGGGCATTAAGTTCTTTCGAAAGGTTTCTATACCCAAAGAATTCCTGTACAACCTTCACAATATCCCCTTTGACCACTTCCCAATAGACTTGAAAGAAAATGGTTAGAAAACCATCCAAGCCAGGGGCCTTATCATCTGGTAGAGAATTGAGAGCTTGAAAAATTTCCTGTGAGGTAGGAATAGCTTTCAGCATAGAGTTATAGTGGGCTTGTAGAATAGTGGGAATAGTGGATAGAATATCCTCTTGATTAGGTCTTGAGAGACTGTGATCCTTAGAGAGAAGAGTTTAGAAAAACTGCACTACTTCATCCACTATCTCATTATCCTTAGTTAACAAGGCCTATCCTTTCTTGACGCTAGAAATCCTATTAACAGCCCTATCTTTTAAGGTGGTTAAATGGAAGAACCTGGTGTTCCGATCTCCTTCTTTAAGCCAATTTACTCTTGATCTTTGCTTCCAATAATGTTCTTCCCTAGTGATAATATTATGAAGGTTAGAGAGAATAGACCTTTCCTCCAACTAGTTCTGATCATTATATCTATCTTGTTGTATCACTTCCTGGATAATGCGAAGTTGATCAATCCTCTAATCCTTATTCTAGAAAATGTGGCCGAAGTCAGTTTTGTTCCAGATTTTAATATTTATTTTCATGTTCTTCAACTTTTGGGCCACCCCAAACATTGCAGTACCCTCCACCTCAATGTTCCACCATAAAGAAATCTTGGCTTCCAAAGTCGGATGAGAAATCCACATTTTCTCAAAATAGAAAGGGAAGGACCTTATGAAAGTAAGGGGACAAACAAATAGAGAGATGGGGGAGTGGTCTGATCCCATTCTAGGGAGAAGAGAAAGCCTACAAGAGTGAGTTTGCAGCCAAATAGGGTAAATGAGGGCTCTATCAAGATGGACCTAGATGCAATCCCTCCTAAATCTCCTGTTGGACCAAGTGAATCTACCCCCCGTAAGATCAACATCCATTAAAGACAAGTTGTTAATGAAGTTTGAAAGATCTAACTTACTCTCCTGATCTGGGGCAATCCCTCCACTTTTGTCATCATCAATTAGGGGGGAATTGAAATCCCCATTATAATCCCTTTGTAAGACCATTTAGTTAAAATTAACAATATCTATATTTTTTTTATAAAAAGTCATTGATTATTAAATTAATATAATTTATTTTCTAATAGTTAAAAAAATTATAAGTTAAACAACGTCAAATAATGATACTTATTAACTTGATTGCATTTAATTCTAATATTGTAAAAATACACAAATAAAAATAATTTTTAAAAAAAAAACTAATTAACCCCCTTGTAAAAAAATTAAGTTGTTATTAATGAATGAGATATGTAGTTGTCATTAATGAAATGACATATTTTAATATGTTGTGAAAAAATCTAGTTAATATGTGGTAATTGTAAAAAAGTAAAGTTATTATTAATACATGACATAAAGTGTCATTAATGAATGACATGACATATATATTTTATGCTTTTGTTGAGGAAAATTAATTTTTATCCCTACCAAAATTAGCATAGGCCAATAGGATTGGTGAAAAATATGAATTATAAAATTTTAGAAAATAAGAAAAAGATGTAAACATTTGAAATTGTATTGAACTTTTTTAAGTATATCATGTGATTGGTCAATTGAATTGAAAAAATGAATTGAATGAATGTAATAGTATCCTACCTTTAGTAGGAACTAATATTGAATGACAAGAGCGAGAGCCATAAAGGAAGAGGGGGAGCTATGATTTCTTGAAACACTATAGAGGAAGTCAAATTTATTGAAGATGATGGCAACCAAAGTTGTCTTTAGGGGACCTTTTCATATGGTGGTACTAATTTTTGTAGAAGACTACTATTTTTGGTTGGAAGATTTTGAATTTTTTTGGGAATTTCTTTGGCTTGTCAAAATGAACTTCTTTCTTCTTAAGTAGGTTTTTTTCTTCGAATACATGACTATTTTCCTCATCTTATCACCTCTAATATAATTTTTTTTATGGTTGTGCTCATTCCTCTCTAGTTTATTTCCAAATTTGTTGAATGTTTTGAGGTCTATATTTGGTCCTTTACCCCCGAATTGGTTTGGGGAATCTTTTTTCGGACTTATATTTTGAATATGGAAAGCATGGATGGGTTGTTAAATTTCTTCATGTCTAGTAAAAGAGGCATGGATGTAAGTGTTGCAGTCAATCCTCCTCCTACTAGGGTCTATGTGCTTGTGATGATAGGTTGTCTTTTTCCTTCCCTCTTGATATTTCCCCCTTGGTGGGCCGGTCTTGTCTTTGTGAGGCTTTGTATTGAGTGTTAGTAATTTGCTCTTCTAGATCTTGAACATGATTTTGGAAATGTTGTTTCTTTGGATAAAGGAGTTAGATTTGGGAATGATGTTTTATGGATACAGTTGCACAGAGAGATTTTTGTGTAGTTACTACTTGTATGATGTTTGTTAGGTTCTTTGTTTCAAAGTTGGGGTCTTTAGTTAATTTTTTTGGGACTATTAACCCCTTCTCATTGTTGCACTACTTTCTCCTAGGTTGTAGTGTCTATTATTGGGGAGGAGGCAAAAAATAAATATCTAGTGTAGCAAAAGTTGTGTTTTTGGGGATGCAGTTTCTTGGGCCCCTTTCGAAGTAAATATGGATTTCATGGGCGATATTCTAGATGATTGGGATTCTATTAATACTCCTCCAAATTTGGATGATATTAATACTCCTAGTTGGGGGCTATGTATGGAGGCTTTGCATGATGATAGTTCCTTGACTATCTCTTAGTTAGTTAGATTTCGTTGTATATATTTTATCTTCCTTAGGGTTTATTGGGGAAAATCTAAGGGAGTTTTATTTTCCTCTTTATTTTAAAGGCATTGTAGCTATTTTAGTGAAGATAGCTCCCTAATTTGGATATTTTGATATTTATTAATGGTTTCTACTAACTCTATGATGGCTCATTTAGGGGTTTTCTTTCTCCCCTTATGACTTGGAAGCTTTTTGGAGTTGCCAATGGTGGGCAACTTGAGTTTCAAACATTTTGTGTGGATGTTGTTATTGTTTGTTTTATTTTTATTGTTACTAAGGTTGATGCTTTTCATAAGCCCAATCTTGATTTGGTTTGTTTCTAGTTAGGGTACACTTCTTTTAGGAGTGTTGTTTTCTAGCATTTATATGTGTGTTTTCCACATGTTTTCTATCAAATTCAAAGGATGTTGTCTAGTTCATGGTTGTTTCTTGTTGGGAAAATAGGATAGTTTTGGTGCTTGGAGATTCCGTTTGTTCACTTCCAATCAGCTACTTCTATTGACTAGACCCTTTCTAGACCCTAGTAAGGCTTCTATGGAGGTGAATTCCACTCTTTTAGAGGTGGGTTTCTGGATGGGTGCTTGGCTTTGGGATTAGCACATTTGGTTTATGTCACACTCCTTCCAAATCCTTTTTGAGAGGGAAACTTCTCCTACATAGGTGGAGATATAATTATGGATGGAGATTGATCCAGGTGGATCTCTCACTAAAAATACAAGTATCCCAAAATCTCCTAGAAGTAGTGTCGGATCAAATAAATCATCAAAATGAACTTGATGCAACTTGAATGGGATAGAAAGGAGTTTATTTTCTCAAGTTATGGTTGGTCAAAGTTTTGGTCAAACTAGATACAAGGACATCAAAAAGGTGAAAATTTTAATCATTCAAAAAGTGGTCAACAATGGGTTTCAATTTGAAGATCTCATCGAGAGCTTTTGAATGGTGTTCATTTCATAAAAAATAGAGACGTATGTAGAAGTTATGGAAGTTTGAAGTTCAAGGAGAAAAATAAATGTATTGATAGCAATGTGGCACTTGAAAATAGAGTGTTTGAATTAGTTTTAAAAAATCCCCACTTGAAAATAGAGTGTTTGAATTGGTTTAAAAAAAACCCCATGAGATTCAAACCCATAACCATTTCAACTCCAATCTCCTACTTTAACCACTACCCCACACATTGAGAGACATATATTTTAAATTTAACCAAAACCCCACTGACCTCCTAAAATTAAAGACTACCACTGCATCATTGAGAACTTTAGAGGACATTTCGAGATTATTACTATTTAAGAGGGATTATCTCCCCAACTTTTTTTAAATAAGGATTCCTTGTTAAAATAGCCCCTAAATTTGTAAAATATAAAAGGGGATATTTTCGGGATTAATTTCCCAAGGGGGATTATTTTTTATTTTGGTGGTTAAAGCCTAACCATGGCTAATTTTATGTATAAAATGGGTTTAATAGGTATTTTGAATTCAGGGGGATTCATTTACATTCGGTTTAGTTGATGCAATGGAGAAAGTGAGAGTTTCTCTTATGAGAAGAATTCTTGTAGGAAAATATGATGCTTTGTCTCTGTAGGAAATCCTTTTAAGTGAATTCTTTCTTGCTCTTTTAGAAATCGGTCTTGTAGCTTTGAGAGTTTGTATGCAAGGTGATTCAAGTAAGGATCCTGTATGAAGACTTTTTGGATGGACTACATGAGGTTGTAAATCAAATTCTGGAGCATCATTAATATATCGGTCACTCAGTTGAGCTAGACCCACGGACATAGTCAGCTCAAATCTGACAAACTTCGTTATCAAATTGGTTCTTTTCTCTATCTTCTCTATCTCTGGTGATATAACTCTCTTTCTATTGTTCATGTTATTTTAATATTTAATCTCTTTTCAATTATACATTAGGCAATAAATACTTTGTACACCTTTATGCAATTTTACTTAGCAACTATCGTCTAGATCCTAAAATCATATCAAAGATTGGTGGTTCTTTGCATGGGATTCTCTAGATGGTTGATATCTAGATGCTAGAATATTGTTGATTGGGTTTCCGCTTCACTATGTCTTTGTCTTTATTACTCCTATGAAGGTGGGCTCCTCTTCTTTGAAGGTGGAGATGAGTATTGTGGTTGAGGTTTCATTATGTTTTTGGGAGATCCTTGATAATAGTAGTGGGTTTCTTCTCGATGCCAAGTTTGTAAGGTGTGAAGGTTGTCTGGAGGGAAGTGATTCACATCAAAAGTAGCAAAGCATTCTAGAGTATTAATTCTGGAGATTTTATTGGTTTGAGAAACCTTGAAAATACCTTAGTTTTTAGTAAGCATTTATTTCAAAGGCATTTTTTATTTGGTAGTCTTAGAAGGTTTATGATCTTTTTGAAAATCCTTCAAGGTTTAGGGTCCTTCTAAAAACTCTAAAAGGTTTTGGGTTCCTTTCAAAAACCCACAGGGCTTGGCTTTGGAGGCTTGTCTTCTTAGCTAAGTTTGTTGTTTGTTGTGTATAGTTGCGTTGAGGATCTTCTCATTGTAACAAGACTCAAGGTCCTTCTAAAAAACATTGTCATCTTAATCAAACATAATCTAGCCAGTGATCACTAAAGGTAAGAATAAGAGTAATATAAGAAATTCAAGATCTACATGGATATTTAGAATTGTTCATCTCAATAACATTCATAAAACATATCTTTATTAAATTTATTTTATTACTAAATAAATACATTTATTGTATCACATTTTGATACATTTGGAGATTTGAAGGGTTGACAAGAGAAAGGGAAAGTTACTATAGATGTAGGGCCCTAATATAAAAAGACACAATGAAGCAAGTTGATAGTGTAGTGAATGAATCAAATGTCCATTATTTCTTAAAGGTAACTAGAGTGAGGGTCCAACTCCAACTTTCTATTCCACCCAATCAAAGAAAAACCCAAACTCTACATTTGCCATGCACACCCTACATCTATGTTATTTTTAAACCAACCTTTTTTTTTGTTGATTGAATAAAGTTGCTTCATCTCAACTACGGTCCGTATCTTCGTCTCAATCATCATATGTTATATAACCTAGTCTTAACTCGATTGAGAGAGAGTGGCTATATGAATAGTCATTTGACCAACTTTAGATGGGTCAACTATAAACCTTTCCCTCCCTTCCCACCCCTTCAAATCATCTTGAAGAAATCTTGGTCTACAACTTACAGTACTATAATTTTCCCTTACACTTTAGCACCTTCATAATAGATTGCAATATATTTAATTCAAAAATGTTGATCAAAAAATGCACACAATTAAATAGTATATTATATATTTTACAATTAACATTAAAAAAATCTAAATCATATAATAAAATCTTAAAAGAGTTGAGACAAATGTGCACTATATGAAATGTAATTAACACCATATTCATTTAGAACACTTGCATGCTTAGCTATGTACCAACATTTATCCAACATTCTAAGACTACTAAAACAAAAGATGGCTGGGTAAAAATGTGGACCTTCACAATTTAATGATTCTTCCTACATATTTCTAGATATAATAGACAAGGCAACACATCAATTTTCATAAGCAGATCATAGAAAGAACCTCTATTAGAGATGGAAAAATAAGTCAACTTTAACTATTTAACACTTTTAGCCTAAAAATAGAACCATATTATGTGATGTTTAAAGCATCAAAGAAAGACTGAGATTTACATATTGGAAAGACTGAGATTTACACATTCCAATAAGCCAATTTTAGAAGAATTCAGTGCATCGAGATGTAAGTGTAGATGAGAAGAGGGTATGCAGCCACATGAAAGCACTCCCCTTGCCCTCCTCTTCCTATGAGATGGCGCCGCCGCCTCTTGCATGTCTTCCGCTACGTATGCGAGCACGAGTGTGATTAACGTGATAAAAGTGCGGCGTGTGGCATATGAAGAAGAATATTGAACGACGTTGGAGGAATAAAGGAGTGAGCTGAAACAACACTGTAAACATGTCTTCATCTTCATCTTCAAAACTTATGCCCAACTTGGTGGCCGTCATTTCTATTTTCAAATTCAGCCAGGTGGAATTCATAGCATAGAAAGTAGGTGTGAAGAGAAGTTAAAGGAAAGGAAAGGAGAGGGAAGCTTCCGGCCACTGCCACGCCACAATCTGGGCAGAACTTTATTTGTGTGGAATTCAAAGCAAGAAAGTGGAAGGAAGCTTCCCTCCGCTTGCACCACTAAAATGGAAAGCTCGAAAAAGGTTTGGATAAGGTAGTTTTCCCATTTGATTTTCTTGTGTACGCCTTGATAAGGGAAAGTAGGATGGTAGTTGGTGGAATAGTTTTTGATGTGATGGGTTTGATGAAAGAATAAAAATAATGAATAGATATAATGGGAAAAAGTTGATATGATGGAGGAGATTTTATTGATTGATAATTAAAACTGATTATAATATCTTTTCTTTATAAAGAGTTATAATAGTTCTTTTTTATCGAAAATTTTACATCAGATCAATTATAAATCAAACATTTAACAAAATTGTAAACTATATGTGATTATCAGTTATAATCTAAACAAGCACAATGTTCTAACTGATCGATCCTTATAAAGAATCCAAATGTGCTAACAAACTAGAGGAGACTCTAACTTAGACTCTAATGATGGATTGTGTACATGTAATATAACATGAGTTATAGATGCAATGACTTTGGTGAAATTTTATCAATCATGCAAGCTTCATTTACCAATACTTAACTAGACACGTGAGGGAGAAATTATTGTCTTCCAACATTTGAAAGGTTGTTGAAGGGGGACACTATTCTTGCATGTCTTCAATACATCAATTTAATAAATGCGAGAGATATTAGAGAGGGGGCATGGTGGGCAGAGATATTGAATTTGTTGTTTTGATATGTTAAATGATTCTTGAATTTAAGATAAAAGATTAAGTGTTTTTTACTTAGTCATACCTATCACTATAGACAACTTCTTATTATTCCTGTTCTTGTATAATGTCTTTTGATATCAATTATGAAGTGATAGGTTTTAATTGTATATGGTTTATGTTCTATCAAGTATAATTAGCATTTGTATGTCAAATGATGTACAATAGTTACATCGATTACAATTTATATAAAATATTTCTTAATTTCTCTCTTACGGCCTAAGGGAATGTAGGTAATAATCATTCTTGGTAGACAATAAAGAGGGCTTATTGATATGTCATTCATTATGGTGCAAATTTGAAAGTAGCATTGAGTCAATAACAAAATATTTTCTAAAAGATCTTCAAAAAAATGTTTATTGACTTTGGCAATTTGAGATGAAGTCTCAAAATTAGAGACTAATATTTGAATAACTTCTTAAAGGAGATCTAAGGTTCTGAATTAAATCTAAATAATTATTCTTTTTCTATGGATAGAAACTAGAGTTTTTTTGGTTGACTACATGGGTGGTTGTTTACCTAGTAAGTGGATCTATAGAGCTAAGATTTTGATTGTAAATGTAGGTATTTTCACATGCCATAGAGCATTCAAATCAAATCTAAGGACATAAATTGACTATATATATATATATATATCATGTTGCACAATAAAACATAAGTTCTCTATAGTAGAATAAAGGAATTAGAGAAAGAAATAAGTGTAATATAAATATGAAAACACAATCTCATTCAATGTTTTCAAACACCATTAATGGTATTCAAGAGTCTTGTCTTTAAATTGGTTGTACTACTAAATAAATATATTGTATTACATTTTGATACATTTGATGATTTTAAGCATTAGGAAGAGAGAGAGGAATACTTGTTATTGATGTGGGTTCTTATTATATAAAGGCACGAATTGAGTGCTACTTATTTTCCACACCCTTGTAGGGTGTGGGGTTAAGCACATACCCCCAATTTTCTATTCCACCAGCTACATGAACAGTTGAAACATTTCTATTCCTCATACACACCATGCATCTATATTATCAAATTGGTCTTTATTTTTTAGGTTAAGTAATGTTGCCTTATCTCATCCAAGATACCCATTTCTCATTCAACCATCCGTATACTCTCTGCAACTCAAACATGATCAAGGAAGAATAACTATATGGATAATTTGTTAACCATTTGTAGGTGGGTCAACTATATAACTTGAACATCTCTCTTTCCATCCATTCAAATCACTTTGAACCAATTTAGTTTGCAGCTTAAAATTCTAAACGTCCTTGCACACTCTAATATCAGCATAATAGATCACATAATCTAATTTGAAAACATGAATACTAAACTATACACAATCAAATCTAAAAATATATAAATAATGAAATTATATAACTTACTATTTGTCTAACATCCAAAATACAATTTAACATATATGAAAAATCATTAGGGGATGAATTTGAGGAACCTATTCATCTCGAACACTTCATACTTATATATACCAAGATATACCGAGGACCATCAAAATACTAGAATAAAAGATGACTATCTAAAATTATGTGGACTCTCAGAATTTAACAATATCCCCCAAAATATCTACACATTACACACAAGGTCGACAGCAGGCGTGGAGTTCAGAGGAAGAACCTAACCTCAACAAAGGAGAGAGAGAGAGAGATTTAGAGATTTACACATTCGAAGAAGCCATTTTTATAAGAAATCAATGCATGGAGATGTAGGCGTAGATGAGAAGAGGGTATGCAGCCACATGAAAGCACTCCCCTGCCCTCCTCTTCCTGTGAGATGGCGGCGCCGCCTCTTGCATGTCTTCCGCTACGTAGGCGAGCACAAGTGTGATCAACGTCAACACAGAAGCCGCGAGAGAGAGATAAAAGTGCGGCGTGTGCCATGAAGAAGAGTTATATTGAACGACGTTGAAGGAAGAATTGAGGAGAGATCCCAAGAGGGAGAGCTGAAACACCGTGTAAACACTAACAACTGTGAACATATCATGGTGGTGATTCTTCAATCCATTCTCATCTTCCTCTTCCTCTACTAAACTTATGCCCATCTTGGCCGCCTCCATTTGCAATTTTCAGCTTTTAACGGATGGGAGAAATAGAGGTGATTTAAAAGTTCCCTGCATTGTGTGGACTTCATAGCCGCGAGTGAAGTAAAGTAAAGTTCCGGGAAGCTTCCGCCTGCTGCCACGCTATAATCTGATTGTCTTATCTATTTATGTGTTTGTGGGTACTGCGTGGATTGAGCACCACTAAATGGAAAAAGATGAAAGGGGTTTGGCTAGATAAAGGTTTGTGCCCGTGACTGCATCTTCTTTTCTACATTTTGTGAGATCAGATTCAGCTGGTGATGTGAAAGGGTTAGTTAGAATGGTTGTTGGCGGAATGTGTTTTGATTTGATGGGTTTGAATGGCTGTTGAGGAGGCGATCACATGTGGGGAGCTTTGAAACAATCCTTTTAAGTATGGGATGGTAGATTTTATTGGATGCACATGTATTAAAACCTATACAAACATGCCAAAACAAACCACCATAAACACTAATAGTCATTCACCTTTTTACATTTTTTCATTTTCTTGATTGTTGATTGGTTCATTTGTCCAAAAAGTACTATAACGACTATAGGGTGAATGTTTAAAAATGACACTTTTAGACCACCTCTTACTCTACGAATTCTACAAAGAGCTCCGTATATGTGGGAAAGTAGAACGGTTAGCTTTAAGCTCTTCACTCACCTAGGAAGGTTCACCAATAAAATCGACAAATTTTGACATACAAATTAGGAACTATAGGTGCACGAAGTTAGCCTAGGCAGCTATTGGATCATAGATTTTATACAAATTTAATATTGAGCACGAGTTATAGGATTTTTTTTTGGCTAAGAGCTAATGATTAAATGGTATTCATTCAACCAAAATTGTTTATGGCACGATCTAGACTTTATCCTTCATAATGTCACACCACTACTTTCAACAAGTCTTGATTAGTGGTGGAATCACTCGTATCCATTCAACTTCACAAGTGAATGAAGATTCTATTCATTTATCAATTTAATTTTCTATTCAATAAAAGATTAAAAGTTTGCATTGATTGGTAAAAGAGAAAACAAAATTTACAAGTTGATTTCACATTTTGTGATTATTATCAATAAAAAGTAAATAAAAAATTAATGCAATAAATTTGACTCATATTTTAAAATAAAAATAATATTTCTTCAAATAAGAATAATCAACCCACATTAGCTATATAAGTCTAATGAAGAAATTAGATAATGTAACAAAATGAAAGCTAGTGCTTAGTTTGTCAAATGCTAGATTTAAATCAGAGTATATAATCTTACTATTGTTAGATATGGAAATTGTGTATATTTATCTTTGAAAATTAGAAGGATCGTTAAGTTTTTGATATCTAGACATGAAGCCAATAATTAGATAAATAGTTAAAGAATACTATCTAGATAGTAGGCCTCCTAATGACCACCAACCTATATGATAGAACCCTTTCTCTAATTGACAAGATTAAATAGTAAGGATTTCCAAGAGTAAGGTGTTGATCTGACCTATATAACGAAGGGTTAACCCTTTTTGCATGAGGGGTAGGTGCTATTTAATTATTATAGAAATTGATTAATTATAGAAACTATGTAAATAGATATGTTTTTCTTCTCTAGGAATAGTAGGCCCCATTTCATTACTAAATAAAGTTTCTATTGAGTCACTTTTTATTTGTGGTTAAATAGGATATCAATAATATTGAATGAAGGTTATTTTAGATATACAACACTTCAAATCTCTCTTTCTTACACACAAATCGTAACAAAATTAGAATAGTATAAATTGTGGCATTATATCATGGATACCTAGGAAAAAAAACAAATATCATGAATATTTCAAATGAAATTAGAACAATAACAAAATTTATAAATTTATATGTTATCCATAATGTGTATTTGTTGATTTCTATGTCTATGTGTGTATATCTCATTAAGAACCCATACTTATGTGTAATATGTTATGTTCACATGCTAAAATTTATAAATGTGTCTTAGTGCCATGTATACCTTGGTGTTCTTATCATATGTGCATGTGCATGCGCATGTGTATGTGTATGTGTATGTGTATGTGTATGTGTACATGTAAATGTGTATGTGCATGGGTGCATGTACATATATGTGTACATGCAATGTATGTGTACCTTTGTCTATGCGTATGTGTATGTGCACGTCCATGTGCATGCGTGTGTGTGTTTCTGTGTGTGTAAATGTATATTTATATGTATGTATATACAAATACATACACATTTATTCACACCAAATACACAAGGAGTGTATATCTACAAATAAAACCTTTTTTTCTTCCTCTACAAGACCTCAAATATCTAGTGAATATTTTGTGAGTATATTAACCTCAAATATAGGTTGAAAAATAAAAGTATATATGCATTAAAATAAATCATATCTATGTCAAAACTAAAATTGTGCATACTTCTCTAAAAAAGAATTGTGCAATTGTATATCATCCATATAGAGACTATATTACAATACAAATTGCGAATAAAGGTACAAATTCATACAAATACGAATTGTAAGCAATGTAAGATATACCTAACAAAAATGTCAATAAATATATGTTTTATATGTAGATTTTTAATTCTCAATTGTGTTGCCCCACTTTTGTATTCTAGTCTATTGGCAAAAGTGAGTTATGTATGTGTTTTAGATAAAGTGAGTCCAGCCCTCATTTTGTTTGAGTCTAGGTCGAGATCCCCGAAGGCTAGGTGATCTCTATCAAATTTTCCTCTTTGTCTGCCCTCTCTTTATAGCCAGTTGGGTGTTTGTTTTTATCATGCAGTTTGGCTAGGTAAGTTAGTACCTAGTCCAATGGAGATCAACTTTACTCATTGTAGATCTAATATGTGTTCTATTTGTTTGTAGTGTATCATCTCTTGAGAAAATGAGCATTTGTGGAAATTCAAAAAGTGTCTTCTCCTCAACAGGTTTTGACCCATGAAGGAAATTTTCCACAAAAGATTATTTTGACACACATATAACTCAAGAAGTCCCCAAAGATACATAATTTCAAAGAGATTGACGTTTGAATCCTAGATAAGACTCATAAACATTATTTGGATTTATTATCACTCTAATATTCAACCTTGGTCGAAAGCCTAGAACTGTCTTCTCCTCAGCAAGTTTTCTAACCCATGAAGACAATTCTCTGCAAAGCATTTTTGAAGTGGAAAACAAGAGATTGAATGTCTCTCAAGTGGGTCCTTGCACCTTAATTAAGCATTCCCAATTACTAGAAATGAAAATGTCAAAGATTCGACCTAGAAGGAAGCATTGACAGAAAAATGGAAATTGTCTTCTCCTTGGTGAGTTTCCAACCCATAAAGACATTTTTTCAATTATTCAAGAAAGATTGAGCTAACGAGCGAATTTTTTCCCCGCACCAAATTTGGAGAATGTCAAAATGATATTATAAGGAATCAAACCATTATAGAAAGAGGATATTGCCAGAATCTCGTGTGGTAGAATTTTATCAATGAAGTACTCCAATGGTAATTTTTTGAAGCTTGATGGAAAATGGAAAAATGAGTAATGGGCTTATAGAAAGTTATCATTGAGCTCAATGGAATAGTGAAAAGACCCCTAAATGTATGTTGATCTTTTGCATTTACTATCCAATAGGTAATTCCTTAAATTTCATTTGTGTGGTGTGAATTCTGAAGAATACTGGATGAATCAAGACTCTCATATAAAGATGCACAAATAGTTAAATGAATTACTTATGTTCTTTGTTCCCTCATTCTATCAATACACATAGCTTTTGAAAAGTATATAACTATTGCATTTGTTGTCTCATTCAATTCAAAATATTTTTCAAGATCATCGCAACCAAGTTTGTGGGTTTCAATGGTTTGACTAGGATCAAGTCCCAATTGAATCATTTCACAAACACACCCCTCCACTTCTATGACATGGAAGATTTCCAAAGGAGAGTGAAATCTAAACGAATTTGCCCCATTACTAAAAAACTTTGAGGATGCAGTTTAGTCGAGGCTGCTAATTTTTCAGTTGGAGTCCAAGCCCTAGAAATGATTTACAAATGCATTCATCACTACAATCCAAAAACTAGGCAAATTGTTCTACTTGATGACATGGTATTAATTTCAATTGATAGGAAAAAAAGTGGTGAATTGTCTGCATGTACCTGAGCGAGAAGAATTCTTTGACTTGACTATTGGTGGGGCTGCCTCCAAATTCTTAGCAAAAAAAATGATCTGGAGGAAGGAGATCATGAGAACTTGGTTCTAGAAGCCATAGAGTGTTAAGGGAAAAGTTCCTAAGACTTTGTTCAGAACTAACCTTAAGATGGAGATAATTGGTGCAGGGCACCCTTGTGTCAAGGGGTCATCAAAATAAAATTTATTGCTTGATTGGTCATTAAGCTAAGTTTAGGTCATATTTGGTCATTTGGTCCAATTGTAAAGGTGTTAGGCCACTTGGTGTCTTATAAACCAATGGTCTTTCACCTATAGGACCCTTAGGCTTAGGCTCATGCCAAGTGGCATCTAGGCCTTAGGTTTTACACCTTTACATTCTAGGAGTTAGTTTTAATTTTGGTCAAATAAAGCATCTTTTTAAAATTAAAATAAAAATCAAAGTTCTTTGTGACAGCATTTCCCAGCAAGTATAAAGGCATTGATTTCTTATAGAGACTTAAGGACTACGAATTGAGACAGGGACTATTGCTTGGAGATAGATACTGGACAATTTGGGCCTCTTGCATAGGTTGAGAGGTGAGGTAGAAGCTTTAAGTTAAATTATTGAGAAATACTTCTTTCTAGTTCAAGTTATATGCTTAGACACCCAATACATTGATTGGGCATAAGAGGTAAGTGAGACTCTTTCCAATGCTCTCCAGGTGGCCAAGTTTTACAATACTTTCTATATGTATTCCTTCTTGATTTACATGTTGGATTCATTGCAATTATGGCTAGGTCTTCCAAGATTAGAGACTTTCCTTGATGATGTTAAGACTTATGAGTTTTATCCATGCCTCCAATTACATAATAGTTATGCAGATTATGTTAAAGTGAATGATGTGTTTACCATGAGGATTTGTAGGAAACTACAGGGATGCCTGAAAAGGAGATTTAGCCCAGAAGCCATGGTCGCCATTAGTCAGTTTGTATGTTACTTTATTCATTTGTGTCTTGCAACATTTGATGGATTCCCCTTGAAGCTACCAAGGTATCTAAGTGACATGATCATGTTGATTGAGATTATATGGAAAGCCCTTTAAGTGAACATATTGAGTAGAAGCCTGAAGAAGAACAGCTACAAATTCCCCATGAAAGCTGGAGCCTTTAGCTACGATACTCAGTCTAATGCCAAGAACATGATGGAGGTGTTTGAAAAGAAATATAAGCTAGACATGTATGAGGTCTTGAGACCTATGTTCGACCTGAATGGGTATGCCAAAGATGTTCTACAGATTAGGAGCATGATAAAACACATCACTACCATTGAAGATTATTGGACTGATTGCAAAGATGAGTTTGAGAGCCATGATCGAGCCTTTGCGAGGATGATGGTCAACCAAGTGAAGATTTATAATGTAAACATTGATGTAGATGGAGTTGAAGACGATGGTCCAAATATGTATAGCAATACTTATCTGACCAAGTAGAGGAACACTCCCATAAGTTTAGAACCTTATGAAGATGTTGTGGAGGATCTAGATATGATAATGGCTAGAATCTATAAGAGAACTACAAAGTTGGTTGAGAGGACCACCACATGGAAAAGTAGGAGAAAAGGCATGCCCACCCAATCCTCTCCAAATGTGGTAACATCTTCATCTTCTCAAAGTGGTGCTTCAAGCACAATCTTACCTCTCACTCAAGGACCCACTCAACCAAATAGAGGAGGTGATCAACCTCCTGAAAAGAACATACTTCTTGATAAAACTTGCTAGGATGGTTCAGTGCTTGTAATTGGAATAGAAACAGAGTCTAAGAAGGAGAAGGAGGAAGAATTGAAGAATAGTGTAGTCACTATGGCTCTCTCACCTCACAAAGTTTGATTCTATCCATAAGCACCACATTACTCCTTCCAAGTAGCCCCCAAATACAAGTGGTCAATCTTGGAGATGGAGGGAGTAGTGAAAGTGAATATACAGTGTCAGATGAAGTAGTAAAAGAAGCTTCTGAAGTAGAGAAAACATCTAAAGCAAAGAAAGCATCTGAAGTAGGGAAAATGTTTGAAGTTACAAAACACATTTCTCTAGCTACAAAGACTCATTTCTCTTTAGCTTCAAAGATATTAACTCCTGTTAAGAGGAAAAATTTTAGTGTGGACACATTAGGAACAACATCTAATGTAATAGGTACAAAATCATGGCTAGAAGATACCTTAGATAGAAAGACAAAAAGGAAAGAAGAGGGAGTCCCAAACAAAGAGACTTTATCTTTGACTATCTATTCTGGGTCAGCATTGAGTAAAGTTAAAAAGAAGACTCTGTTGATTCTTGGCCAAGACCCTGATACAAGACACTCAACTATAGAGATTACTAAGCTCACCAAGGAAGGAAGAATTAAAGACCTAACTACGAAGGACTTCACATTGTAGTCTATAGACCTCAAAGAAGTTAGACAGAACACCAAAGTGGGTCTATGGAGATCAATAAATGAAGTGATAGAAGGAAAACTCAAAGGTCTCAAACTAGCTAAAGTCAAAATGAAGACAGCGATTCATGAGCTTAATTGCTTCATCAGGCAACTAGTTACCCTATTGTTAAGTATTTTGGGAGTGTCAACCACCAATGACCCTGCAATCATAGACATTCAAGCTATCATCTCCTAGCTACAAGAAGACAAGTACTTCAGGAAAATTGGTAGGGATTGGAGCATAAAACTCAAGTTTGAAGGACTTGCAATCATAGAATTACTTGGAAATGTAGTGTTAAGGCTTGAAAAGGAAAAAGATAGCATCTCTGCTAATCGGGCTACCCTGTCAATAGAAAAAGTCAAGAGCGAGTAGTGCATCTCATTATTGAAGATGGTCATCCAAATGAAAGCTAAGCAAGCAGTGGAGGCAAAGATTCTACCAAAGAGAGATGAGCCCTTATTTGAATCGCAACATAGTATGCAATTCAAGGCTAAAATAATTTTAGTAGTAGAAGAAGGACTAAAAGAAATAGAAAGCAAGGTTAGGAGGGACAAGATAGAAATTATAAATTGCTAAAAGACCTATACACTAACTCCTAAACTAGTGGACAAGGGAAGGGGATAGTAGGAGTTGTTATCATGCAAAAGAATTTTTGTAGTTATTTGGATAATTTAATAGAGAAATCTACCAATCATTAGGATAGAGTGTTAGATCTCCAATAGATCAGCAAATGTATACACATGACAATGGTGGAATCACAAGAATGGTTGAATGCTATCAAATACCTAGCTTGAGAACATTTGAAGTGGCTCCTAAGATATACCTTGACATTCATGTTCACTAGCATGAATATGTTATTATAATTGTTATCACTACCAAGTAGGCAAAGTCAGAAAAGGGGAAGGAGGTGAAGTGACATCTCTCTTGCCCTTTCGTACTTTGATGAGAAATTATAAGTGATAACTAGCTCCTTGCCATTTCTCATTTATAAGGAGATGAATCATTTGAATTCATTTATATGTGTTGGAATTCTTTAGAATAACTAAGAGGGGGGGGTGGTGAATTAGTTATCCAAGGTCTAGATTTATAATTAAATCTTTTCATAATATAGTGAACCCATATCCATAAAACATTTTCATCATGCATGCATCCATTAGATTATGCAATTACTTAAACAAGTGTAGGTTATTGTCAAATCAACTTTGCAGAAATGTAAATATGAAACATAATAGATTCAATAACACATTTGACACAATGATTTAATAATGAAACCCAATTTGAGAAAAACCACCAGTAACATGCTACTAATTCTCACTCTTTTGAAGTGATGCCCTGTGAAAGGCCAACCTTATTAAAGGTTACAATGCACACCATTAAATGTGACCGGTTAAAAGATTTCAATCACCCTGTTAGGAGTGAGCATTGTTAGAGGACTTTAGATCATTCACTTGGAATGTCACCTAATTAAAGGATTTACAAATGACTGTTAGGTCAACCTTAATCCAAAGGATTTACCCCAAACTGATATAATGATTAGAAAGTAACAATAAGGCTTGATCTGATAACAACTTACAGCACACTTGTAAATTATAGATCTTTGTTTCAATCCTCCATTCTATTTGGCTTTCACACACTTCATCTTAGATATCTTGTTCATCCTTCAAGCATACATACCCTTAAGACTTATTGCTTTGCTTTCCATTACAATCTCTTCTCTTAGGCCATTGAATGAAGCAATACCCTAGACTCCTTGTCTTCCTTAGGTTCTCATACATGACAACCTTTTCTTTTGACCAACCATCTCTATAAATAGAGAATTAAGATATTTTTTTGGTTCATCCTCCATCACCTATTTTAGTTTTAGGTTAGATTAGGTAGGATTCAATGAATCTACCCATTATTTCATTTCATTCCCTTCTACAAACTTCTCCTTCAAGCCTCTTTCAATTTTCCTCAAAACAATTCATCATGAATTTTGTGTCATTAGCTCATCAATCTTATCTTTCACATAGCTCACACAATCTAAGAAATCAAACTTGTCAACTCAAATTCACCAAATTCTTGATCTTTCTCATAATGCTAATAGTCAGCATTAATTGGCTTATGATTCTCGGCACATATTATGTTGCTCAGAATCCTCTATCAAATCACTCAGCACAAACTAAAGTTTACTAGTGCTTGGCATCAACTAAATTTTACTTAGCTTACACTGTTTCACTCAACTTACACTAAAATTGACTTTTTTGTGCTCCAACTTATTTTTTTCTTGGCTTTCACCAACTTTTCTCAGCACCTACTATGCAAATTGTCAAACTTGGTAGACAAACTTTGTTTAACTTATTCTTTTGAACTTAAACAGTTGAAACCATCTTTGCAACCTTAAGTAGATTATTAATGCACTATAATATCACTGTCTTAACAGATCCTTGTACTCCTTTTCCATATCATAACTCAACCTTTCTTTTAGGTGTTATTGTTACCTCATTGGATCAAATCCTCCTCATTAATCAAACAAATGATAGTACTCAAATTATATAAGGAATTGTCTTACCAGCAAGTAGCTGTAATGCCCCACCAAGGGATCCGAAAGAACTAACCTAAAGTTTTACTAAGTTTTTCAAACATTTTTTTTAAACAACATATAACAACAATGATAAAGTAGTGGAAGCAATGACATACAATCATACTAAAGTAAACATAACAAATTACATTCCTTAAGGATCCCAAGACATTGAATCACATTTTAATTTAAATAATAATAAGTCCAATAAATAACACATCCACATAAAAGAACAATTACAAGTCCAATCCATTTAAATAATATACATTTGTTCTGAATTCCACTTGACATTAATTTGGAATGAACAATCATCCATTGTACATGTCACAAGGTATGAATGGCTGAAAGAATATACATTTATAAAATAGATTACATCATCCCTTTTAAATTCATGAAAAAAATACAATTTAATAAGTAAAATCATCCATCATATAGATATAACCATCCATCATAATACACAAAGATACAATGAAAGAAAATGCAAAACAAGAAACTCCAATCATGAAATCAACAAACAAATCTCAATGGTAAAAGTAAAAAGCACTATGATTTGACCTCATGGTAACCCAAAAAGGTCCACTCCCACCACACTGAGGAGATAGTCTCAAGTCCCACATAGGATAAATTCCAAAAATCAAAAGTAATATCTAAGTCAAGGAAAACCCTAAAAGTAATCTAACTCAAAGGTTCCAAGATAAATTAACTTATAAAACTAGAGGTAAACAAAGACACATAGGAAATTTATACTTCTAGTGGGAAAATGTCATCACACGAACCAACTCTAGGGTTATCTAGCTAGTATTTTAATCCTCTGGCCCCCTAGTGACTCTATGTGGCACTAGTATCCTCTCATACTAATAAGGCATACTAACTATGCATGGTCACAACCAAGCATCCTCTCTACTACCATCCTATTATATACTAGCACTTAAGGGATGGACAAGGAAAGACAAAGACTCTTATTAGTTTCTCTTTGCTCTCATTTAGTGTAGTGTTTTGATGCATGAGCATGCTAGGCTTTCCTGCAATCCTGCATGTTTGGAGGGATTTTGGTTGAGTGTTGAGGAGAATCAAGCTTGGATTTTGGTGGAGCTATGCTTTCATGGTTAGGGATATTTTGGAGACACATTGGGGAACCTTTCCTCATGATTTCATAGAGATTGGATCGATTGAGTTAAAGTTTGAGTTGTTTGAACCGTGCTGCTAAAACTGTGTTTTTTTGGTTTTTGCGTGCCTGTTGTGAGAGATGTAACTAATTTACTTAATTAATGAGAAGCTACACACTTTAGAGATTGAAGAGGGCTAGATTACTTTCTTGTTTCAAGTGCACAAGTCCTAATTCATTATAGATTGGGATATATGGCAATTATCCCGAAGTATCAATTTCTGGCAGTTTCACACGACAATCTGTAGTGGGTGACTTTTAGGATGGATGGGCACATTTCCTTGGGGAATCAGCCTTTGCACATTTAAGGGGTTGTAGAGGACCTATATTTCTACCTGTAATTCAAAGCATGAGTTCTAATTCAATCGGAGCTAGGAGATATCACATTACTTGAATATCAATTTTCAGACATTTAATTGTTGTTGCCGGCCAACTTGTGGCTTAGATTAGTATAAGTAGGGGTCTTGGGGAGTCTTTTAGTCATTATGGAGTTGGGATAGAAGGAAGGATAGATGGAAATTTGAAGAGCTAGAGCTATGGCTTAGGAACTAGTGCATCTCTTGGTGGACCTATAAATACATGTATCGATTCTTCTTAGTGTTCTTATCTAGTTGTGTATCTGGACTAGCTGAGTTTGGTTGTAAGTTGGATCATGTTGGATCTTGCAGAACTGATTTTGTAATTTTCTATTTGTATTTATCCCTAACCTAGAAGGCCTTATAGCCAGACATATTGCATGTAATCAATTATATCTATGAATAAAGAGTTGTGAGTTGGTATCATATCTTGCATTATTGTTTCTTGTTGTTGTATTTCCATAGTGTGTTTATTTGTTGGGGGTTAGGACATCTCCTTTGGGGATTCTCCTACCTTGCACTGCATCAAGTGGTATCAGAATGAAGGTTTTTCCTGAATGTGTAGACAAATCATCGAAGTTGAGGTAGTTTTTAATAGGACTTGGGTTGATGAAGGTTGATCTTGTGGCTAATTGATATTCTGGATTGGTGGATTTGTTGCTTATGGTTTGCTAAAATTTTGGAAGATGCCTCCAAGAAGATTAGACCCTAAGGAAATTGTTGATCTTAGTGATACTATAGAAGAACAAATCTCAGAAAAGATGAGAGTAGAATTTAGATCTGAGATTGCATTGATGAAGAGTGACATGATTGTTGAAATTGTAAGTGCTTTAGGTGGTGTACCTAGAAATGTGGGTATTGAAGATGGTTATGAGGAAGCTACTGAAGACTTTGAATTTGTTAAATCAAGTGGTGAGGCCAGAACTAATCATATGGAGAGACCTATGGGAACTAGGGCTAGTCAATTTGCTTGACCTGGATCTCAGTTGAAGCTGAAGCATAAGATGGAGATTTCTAATTTTTTAGGTACTTTGAATCTTGAAGACTTGATTGATTGGATTGTGTTGAGATAATGGGTTTTCCATTGCATACTATTATTATATTGTATTATTTTATTTTATTATGTAATGTTGTGCCTAGATGGACGTGCAACATGTAAAGATTTCCATGGGATATACTTGATGAGTTGTATTGTAACATTGTGATAATATTTTATGTAATTATTTAATAGTGAGGAAAAGAATTAAATGCCCAATATTAAATGTGGGGTTAGTGGGTTAGGTAGCACATGGTTTATGTAATACCACTTGGTGGTTTTGTGGGACTTGCTACTATATAAGTAGTCACAAGGGTAGTTGTTGTAAGAGTGAGAAGGGAAAAAAACAAGAGTCGAGTGGGACAAGGCTTGACAGGTTAACCAAGGGAGCATTTGTGAAGGTTGGAAGCATGGCATGGGATGTGTAGATTCATGCTTGTTTACATAATTTTCTCAATTGCGGCTATGGCTTTGAAAGCTTCCATGGTTGTATTGCAATGGTATTTTTGTTGAATAATACATGATGATGGATGCTTTTGGAGGCTAGGTTTTTTCCTCAATGAGGGTTTCCCAGGGTATATCTTGTGTCACATATTTGTGGGTATGTTGTCTATTCTCTTGCATGTGGATTTTAATTCTATGTTTATTTCAAATCTATTATGGGTTATGTGGAAACGGTTATATTCTTTATTGCAAGTTTTCTTACAAGTGGTTTCAAAGTTATGGTTTTATTATTGTAACCCTAGATTGAATCCATGGGAATGCATGAAAGGATAAAAGAAACGACAAGATATATGAGTTTTTACTGTAGATCTGAGAGTTTTTTGGTTTGTTTTTATGATCAGATGTTAAAATATTTGGGCATGTGAAATTGTTGGACAAGAGAGTTTTTTCAGATGTTTCATTTAAATGAGGGTTTTAGGGGGGAGCTTGTAGAAATGACCTCTTGGGTAAAAACAAAACTCACCATTGGATCTGGGTCAACATTTCCATAAATTTTGATATATAATATGCCCTAGTTTGGCCATGTTCAGAGGAAATGAAAGATTTTTTTGGTTTTAGCCCATGATGGCCGTCAAATTTAATCCCGTCAAAATTTTCATCACAAAAAATAAAAATGAAAAATGAAAAATTGCAGTGAAAATAGTAAAAAGATTGTCTTAGTAAAACAGCCATAACTTTCTCTCAAGATATCAGATTTCAGAGTTTTTATAGGCGTTGGAAAGCTAATTCAAAGCACTACAACTTGGCTTAGCTTTGGTTCTATGAGTTTTACATTTTGTTAGGTTTGAAGAGCCCTAAAGTCAGATGTTATTTATTTTGAACATAGATTAAGGCATAACTTGGGCATACAGAGTCAGATTTTGGACTTCAAGTAGTCAACAGAAAGCTCTTGGAGAGCTCTACACATTGGTTTAGATTTGGTGCAGGTTTGGCATGGTTTATTTGGTGATATATTGATCTGAATAGTTTATAGATATATTTTGACTATAGTAACATTGTGAGTTTATGACATTGGAGATTTAAGATTTGATGTCATTGTATGCTCAAGTTTGGTCTCATGATGATATGGTTATCAATGTTTGGTTTGGATATGTATTATGACTTATTAGATCTACAAGTTGTGCAGTGTTGTAAGTGGTCTATACTTACAGGTTGCATTTATAGCTTGGTTATGGGTTGTCTTTGCCCATTGATCTTTCATTATTGATGCATATTCAGATTGGTGGCCTAGATTTTGGTTGTCTATGCCCTAAGTCACATGATTTGCTGGTATTTTTCTTCATGTAGAAGGGATGAGATGTTGTTACTAGGTACGATCATGGTGGAGGATTTTGGTTGACTATTTTATGCTGACAGGTTGGACACTTTGAGAGACAGATGCTCAGTTCATGGATATGATCATGGTGTCATGGATTTTGACATGACATGATTGGATATACATATACATCCTTGATGTTCATTAGCTTGAATTCCTGATTTGGTTATGGTGGTATATCTTCTTAGTTGAGGATTGTGGTTATTTGGTTTCTTTTGAGGAGCTCTTGATGTGCACTTTGAGTTCTTTGATAGTTTGATACCTTGGTTGATTCTCATGGTTAGAGGATGGATTTTTCATCATGATGTCATGGATAGCTTGGATACATGGTTTAGTGGGAGCTTGTGATAGTGATGAGGTGACAATGCATGATTAGTTCTTGGTTTTTTTTTTATCTTCATGTAGGAGATGGATTTTATGATGCCATAAGTGACTTGGTACCACAGTTGAGTGGGAGTTATTGGCATTGATATACTTATTGAGTATGTGGAGATGATTTTTCTTCATGTTGTATGGAGATGGTTGCATCTTGAGGACTCACAAGGTTCTTAGTAAAGGTTTGGTTTATGCTTTCATTTCACATGTTATCCTTGGTGTGAGGATGGTTTTATTTTTATGTCATGGTATACTCTTGATACGTGTTTAGAGTTGTGACATGTTATGGTATGTTCATATGGAGTATGTTATCTCTTTGGTTGAGATGGT
Source organism: Cupressus sempervirens (assembly GCA_028749045.1). NCBI lineage: Eukaryota > Viridiplantae > Streptophyta > Pinopsida > Cupressales > Cupressaceae > Cupressus > Cupressus sempervirens. The sequence goes on from CM053784.1 coordinate 512,063,491, forward strand.
TAGATCATGTTTTCATGTTTATGTTCTTGAGGCTATGGTTGGAACTTTGACATTGATCTTAGTTTAGTTTCTTGGTATTAAGTACATTGATCAGAAGCTAGATATTTCATGATATTGCTATGTTGCATTTGGAGTTGGTATGGATTGATTGGTTACAAGTGCTCGTGGATAGTTAGAGATGGTGGTGATGCTAATTTCTCTTGGATTAAAGAAGTATTTGTTGAGACAATTGATGGTTTTAGCAGGAAGTCTGAGGGGCAGTCACCTAATATGGACTTGAGAGGAGATTGTTCTTAGATGAGTCTTGGTTGGAGACATGGATACCTTGATGAGCATTCTCATTCCCCACTCTTGATCTACTTAGAAGTTTGATACTTGAGAGGTATATCCCATTGTTTCTCTCAGTTGCATTATATCTATACTTGTCTTTCATAGATATGGATATTGAGCTATGGTACATGAGTTAGTTCTGGATGGTTCATTTAAGAGATGGTTTTATAGTGGGCATATTCTTTACATTAGGAATGGTTATTCCTTGGTTTAGGAATGGTTATTGAGTTTGATCTTCTTGTGAGAGGTTTACATTCATGATTAGTTATATGCTATGGTTTGGGTTGTGACTTGTTGTTGGGGTTTTATGGAGGAGATCATACTTACATAGTTTACATCTAGAGGTGTGTGTAGAAAGACATGATACAAGTTATGATTTGCATGGTTTCTCTGGTCTTGGTTATCTTCCTAGATGTTTGGTTTCACTTACATTGAATTTGAGATTGTGATCACTAGTTTGTGCTCATGTATGTCATGTAAGATATGACATGGTTATTCCTTTATCTCTTTTCTCTGTTGGTTGTGGAGAGCTTGGCTGACTACTAGAGATTTTTATGAGAGTTGTTCTTTAGGTTATCAGTTTATGTATTGTGGATGTCCTTTATACTACATGGATTCACTTCTTTGAGATGTGATGAGTGGATTGGTTATAGATTTGACATTATCTTTTGCAGTGGGAGCTTCTTGGTATATATGTGGCAAGTATTGTTCTTGAGGCTTGTGATTGCAGGTTACAGATTGGATATGTCGATGATGTGAGATTCACTTGGTATACCTTTGGAGGTATGGATAGTTGGATGGATTGGCAGTTGTTGTGGGTGCTATTTCAGCTATGGATATTTTGACAACTATGGATACATGTGATTACCTTTGGATTAGGTTTTTTTTTGTGCTTGGAATTTTAGTTGGTACAAGATTTTATGATCTTATAATGTGACAAGTTGGGTGGTTTTCTCTTTGGATGGCTTCTATGTATGTCCAGTGGCAATGGCGTAATAGGAGGTGAGATCATTCATGTTTGAGATGTTGGATAGTTTGGTTTTGTTGCGGGTACTAGAATGGAGCACTTGGTGTACTTTGATCCATAATGATGGATGTGCTGGTAGGAATTGTTCCCTTGTTCATTTATGTGGCTATGGATTGACCCTATGCAATGTATACAACAAGTGGGAGATTGTTGAGATAATGGGTGTTGCACACATTGCATAATATTATTATATTGCATTATTTTATTTTATTATGTAATGTTGTGCCTAGATGGACATGCAACATGTAAAGATTCCCATGGGATATACTTGATGAGTTGTACTGTAACATTGTGATAATATTTTATGTAATTATTTAATATTGGGAAAAAGAATTAAATGCCCAATATTAAATGTGGGGTTAGTGGATTAGGTAGCACATGGTTTATGTAATACCACTTGGTGGTTTTGTGGGACTTGCTACTATATAAGCATCCACAAGGGTAGTTGTTGTAAGAGTGAGAAGGGAAAAAGACAAGAGTCGCATGGGACAAGGCTTGATAGGTTAGCCAAGGGAGCATTTGTGAAGTTTAGAAGCATGGCATGGGATGTGTGGATTCATGCTTGTTCACATAGTTTGCTTGGTTGTGGCTATGGCTTTGAAGGCTTACATGGTTGTATTGCAATGGTATTTTTGCTGAATAATACATGGTGATGGATGCTTTTCGAGGCTAGGTTTTTCCCTGAATGAGGGTTTCCTAGGGTATATCTTGTGTCACATATTTGTGGGTATGTTTTCTCTTCTCTTGCATGTGGATTTTAATCATGTGTTTATTTCAAATCTATTATGGGTTATGTTGAAACAATTATATTCTTTATTGCAAGTTTCCTTATAGATTGGTGAATTGGAAGACTACTTTGAGCTTGAGGATATTGAGGATCCACTTAGAGTAAGGTTGGCACAAACTAAGTTAAAGGGACATGTATCTCTTTGGTGGAAAGAAATGCAAAGAGATAGAGAAGAGGAAGGTGAAATTAAGATCACTAGATGGAAATTTATGGTGACTAAGTTGAAGGTTAAGTTCAAACCTGCTAATCAAAAAAAGAGGACAAGTGCAGGTAAGTTCAAAGGTAATTGTTTCATGTGTGGTCAAGAAGGGCATAGATCTTTTGAGCATCTCATTGGGAGGACAACTGCTATTGTGAATGAGCTTGTAGTCCAAGATAGTCAGCTTGAACAAGAAGAGAGTTTGTTGGCTCGACAAGTACTGATTGGTGAGAGGACATTGGATTATTGTCAAAGGACTAGTTTGTTCAGGACTTGTAAGTCTAGTGGTAACATCTACAAGGTGATTGTGGATGGTGGTAGCACTGATAACCTTGTTTTTGCATAGATGGTTCATAAACTTGGTTTGAAGAGAATGAGACACCCTTATCCTTATAGGATTGATTGGTTGTAAGGTTGCATGCTTTAGAAGTGAGGGAGCAATGCCTTGTTGATTTCCAAATTGGGCAGTATAAGGATCAAGTGTTGTGTGATATTGTGGATATGAATAGTTGTCATGTCTTACTTGGCAGACCTTGGTAGTATGTTTGCAGGCTTATGCATGGTTGTGTTATGAATGTGTTTACTATTGAAAAAGGTGGTAGGAAATTTTCCCTGATTCCTTTGTAGAATGAAGATCTTGGTAGGAGAAACTTGAGTATTGGTAGTCAAGATGACTTGGGAGATTCTGAGAAGGTTGGAGATCAGCATGGAAGATAGACTTATGGAACACTCGCGGTGGATGTGAAGAAGAAGAAGAGATATAAAGGAAAGAGTGTGCAAGTTGAAGACTTGGAGGATGTGTATGTGAAGAACTAGTTTGGGATTTATTTTTTGAATCCCATAAGATGTTCTTCTAGTTAATAGAACATCTTTTTGAACTTGGGGTGTTTGATGTTGGAGCATCATAGGCTTTCCTGCAATCCTGCATGTTTGGAGGGATTTGGTTGAGTGTTGAGGAGCATCAAGCTTGGATTTTAGTGGACCTCTATTTTCATGGTTAGGGATGTGTTGGAGACACATTGGGGAACCTTTCCTCATGATTTCATATAGATTGGATGGATTGAGTTGAAGTTTGAGTTGTTTGAACCTTGCTACTGAAACTGTGTTTTTCTAGTTTTTGGGTTCCTATTATGATAGGTGTAACAAATTTTCCTTAGTTAATGAGATGTTTCTCACTTTAGGGATTGAAGAGGGAATATAGTACTTCTTTGTATCAAGTGAGAAAGTCCTAATTCATTATATATTGGGAGATATGGAAATTCTCCCAAAGAATCAATTTCTAGCAGTTTCACACAACAATCTATTGTGGGTGACTTCCAAGATGGATGCACACTTTTCCTTGGGGAATCAATCTTTGTTCATTTAAAGGGTTGTAGAGTACCTAGATTTATACTTAAAATTTGAAGCAAAAGTTCTAATTCAATCAGAGTTAGGAGATATCGTGATTCTACTCGGATATCAATTTTTGGACATTTAATTGTTGTTGCAGGCCGACTTATGACATTTAATTTATATATTTGTATTTAACTTGTGTTCTGGGCCAACTTGTGGCTTAGATTAGTATAAGTAGGGGTATTGGGGAGTCTTTTAGTCATTATGGAGTTGGGATAGAAGGAAGGATAGATTTGAAGAGCTAAAGCTATGGCTTAGGAACTAGAGGATCTCTTGGTGGACCTGTAGGTACAAGCATGGATTCTTCTTGGTGTTCTTATCCAGTTGTGTACCTAGACTAGCTGAGATTGGTTGTAAGTTGGATCATGTTGGATCTTGTAGAACTAATTTTGTAATTTTCTATTTGTATTTGGCCCTAACCCGAAAGGCCTTATAGCTAGGCATATTGCATGTAATTAGTTATATCTATGAATAAAGAGTTGTGAGTTGGTATTAGATCTTGCATTAATGTTTCTTGTTGTAATGCCTCGCCTGGAGATCCTTGGAAACAAGGATTCAAATCAAGCCAAGATATTTTTTTTTTACAAGTATGAATGCACAAGACAACATCATACAGGGATCACAAAGATTGCAACGGAAGACTTCAACACAATCCCGGCAACCAACGAATCTCCGAACGCCACTACCAAACTGACACATTCAAACAAAACCAACAACCACCACAACCAAGATGAGGGCACAAGAAAAGACCACTCATCAACGAAACACCAAGCTGGGGTAAAATGCAGAATCCTGAAATTTGGCTAAGCCTGAAATCCTGAAGCCCTAAAAATTGGCTAAGTCTGGATTTCTGAAGCCCTAAAATTTCCTAGAATCCATAACTTATCTTTGAGAGGTCTGAAACCTATCTCAAATGATTTGTCGCATATATTAAAATATATCTTAAGTATACGTCAACTTATACTTAAACGATATATTTTAATCCCCTAGGAAATCTGTTTTGAACCAGGAAGGTGTAAAAACCAAAAGGGTGTCCAAAACCAACTTCTGAACATTCATCCGACAAGCCTAGATAGCCCCTGTTTCTCGCGCGAGAAAGAAAACTGGTCTAGAGTTTCGTGCGAGATCTTTAACGCGAGGAAGAAACAGTCTCGTGCGAGGAAGAAATAGTCTCGCGCGAGGAAAAAACAGTCTCGCGGGAGGAAAATACAATCTCGCGCGAGGAAACAAATCAGAGCGACACAAAACACAAACAAAAATCTAAACAAACAAGGAAACCTCCACACCGGGGAGTACCAGATCCACTTAAATCAAGGAATGAACACTTGAGAGCATAACAGCAAGGAAAGAGGAACATCTAACCATCTAAAACATAAAAGCAAAGCACATACTGAAATAAACATTGCAATGAACAAAATACATTTCAGAACTAAACAACCAAATAAATGCGCGGTTCCTCCCAACCGTCAATAACATCATAAGACCATTGTGGGTCCTAGCCATCCCCCGTGCGTAACATCCCAAGCCACTGACCAGATCATCGGTACTGTCGTAATAGGGACGTCACTACTAAAAACATGCAACAATATAAGCATAAGGAAATATAACATGCTAGTAGTAAAGCATAAAATAATCCTACAGTAGATAACATCACCTATCACATGCTAAACAGCAATAAGCAACAGATATGCTTAATACAATAATTCACAGCATCTAATCATATGCTAAACATCATAATAAGGGAATGCGTCAAATAAACTAACATCATCTAAACATGATATCCAAGCATAAATCACAAGAAAGCATACTCCGAAACCCGAAGTACCAAGTGAAAACATCCAGCAATGGTCGCACTAGGACAAAGATCGTCTTTGTACACCGATCCCTAGCAGTGGTGAAGGTAGCTACGCCTCCCAACCATGTGGCACCCATAGGTCCACACCCGCCATGCTGATGGAGATAATGATCCAACCATAAACACACATAAAGCACAACATCCAAGGCTAACACTCATGCCAGATAGTATGATGGCTGCAACCAAGAACCTAAGACAATGCAAGGAGTACATGTCCTGGTCAGAAACTCAAAAGGCTGCTATGTAGGGACTGACATCATGGAGAGTTGCTTGGCATCGACAAGCCCAAGCTAGTATAGGCAGCTACTCTTCTCAACAGAAGGCGCACAACCTAGGGCAGCTACTCTTCACGATGGAAGGCGCACAACCCACACATTTTAATTATCTTGTATTTATTACCACCCAAAGTTTTAATTTAATTATCACTTATATAAAACTTCCTCTGCCAACCGGGAAGTAGTCACCAGGTTACAGGATAGAAGCCCCCTCCATATGCTACCCTACCCTAACCATGCTCATCCTACAACAAGTGCCCGTGGGCATGCATACTCCCATCCCAACCCCAATGATCATAACTTCCAGAAAATCCATGGAAGATCGGGCCTCGCAAGTCACCCAACAAATGTACGCGTACGTACTCGTGTGTGGTGCACCACCATCACGAAGATCATAACACAAGGACAGGAATGAGAACACAATGCAAAGAAAACACCCAACTGAAAGCAACATGGGAAGAACGGATTCTACACGAATCCCAAAGCCAATAAACTCATACATCATGAAATCACTCAACTGGCCTCAATCTGAGAGTATGGATTCTACACGAATCCTAATGATGCAACAAGACCAAACATCATGAACTCACTCAATTAGCCTCAATCCGAGAGTATGGATTCTACACGAATCCCAATGATGTAACAAGACCAAACATCATGAACTCACTCAATCGGACTCAATCCGAGAGTATGGATTCTACACGAATCCTAGCGTTCACGAAACAAAAGCAAAGGTCTAAAGGAAACCATAACACCAGGTATAAAATCACTCAATCGAACACAACGTCGGGAGTACGGATGCAACACGCATCCCAATGCAACATAACAGTGCAAAAGTGGTCTGACTGATATCCAAATGGATCATCAAGGTCCACGACCCACATTGTGCCAAGAAAACTCGAGAAAACAGGGTGGTACGCCAAACGAGGTAAAAACCCCAAAAATTCAAAAATAACTAAAATCGGACACCATATGTAAAAACGGCCAGCATAACGGTGCAAAATCCCAAACCCTCATCCCAAAAAATAGGGAAATGTTCATACCCGCCCAACTGGGTAGAACTAACATACAGAAACGGAGGGGAACACTAGTTCTCAGCCTCCAAAAAAATGGCTACCAAAAACAGAAGTTGAAATGGAGCAGAAACAATAAAACGGGAAAGCCCTACCTCACAGCCAAAAGGGCAAAACGGGAATCTGAACCATAAAATAAATATCCCGCAGAAGTAGCTGAAAATCGCAACAATCCAACGTTTCCCCGAGCTGGATCCAACGAGCTCAACCTCGCGATGATCCCACGCCCATAGCTCCCACAACGAACAAAACAGTAAATCCGCATGAAGAGGATTTTGGGTTTTACTCTCCAACTTTCCAATTCAAAAGTGAGAAGTGAGGAATTAAATTCCTTTTTGGATATTTATTCACTTTTCGAGTGAATAATCGATTAGGGCATTTAACCAGCCAATCTAGTTAAACCCCGAATTGACCCAAACGAAAACAGGCTATTCCTATAAATAGGAATTCATCTATGGCAAAGCTGCCAGAAATTAAAATAAATCAATTAAAAGCCCGAAAACCCAAAAACACAAAAATCACCTTAACAACTTTCACGACAATGCGAACCTCTAAATGCACAGACACGCTTACTGGTCTAATCACATAATGCAAATGAGTTTGGATTTAATAATCACCGAAAGGTTTAAATTAAACATTTAATTAAGGATATGTCGACCATACAAGGATGACATTGGTAAAATATGAAAGGTTGAATCACTAACTCCATGTGCCACTCCCAGGGATATAAATCCTGCACACTAAACAACACGATCAAGTGCAATTGCATATAATAACATAGCCGAAGCAATAAATGCATTAAATCACCTAATTTAACCATTTATTTAATTATATTAAAATAATCTATTTACATCACTCACGTTCGCATAAAGCATAACAATGCAGGAATGAAGTAAATAACCATAGCATTAAATCCATCACATAACAAAATCAAAGGTATGTCCAAATACCAGATAACCAGATAACATCGTAAAACACACTGTCATCTCAAAATGGCATCATCATGCAATATGATTAACTGAACAACATAGTAGTCTAAAATCTATGATACTAGAATCAAAGAGTAACATTTGACCCTCGAGTCCTCTCAAATGGAAACATCACATGAGTAACAAATATCTCTCTAATCAGAAATATAACAAGGTAAATGCCTGCAACAAATAACCAAATAATCCAACATGAATAATCCATTTCTAATCATTAATGCATTTAATAAGGCACTTAAAACACATAAACGAACATAGTCATAAACATGACTAACCACTGCTACAGGAACCCAGTCCAGTGTAGCATGGTAATAGTACACAGTGCAATCTCTGCACACATCTCAGGGTAATCATAGAACAACCTCATGATACCACATCGATCCTGGTAACCACTGGCACAAACCTCAGTGAACCAAAAATCACATCATAATCTCAAAGATTAGTCAAAAACATAATCAAAGCAACTGATATAGAAACATAAATCTAAACACCTCAACGATGTAGACTACTCAGGGTCACAATCATGATCTATCACAACAAAAGATTAGCAAGGGTGCATCCATCAGGATGACTTACAAAAGTCAGATGGGAGAGGCACTACACTTGCTATTGTGTTTCCATTGTGTGGTTATTTTCTAGGGGTTAGGACACCTCCTTTCGGGATTCTCTTGCCTTGCACTACATCACATTTTCAATTATTAACTACTTTCAATGGGTTACCTGTCAGTCTCTTTAGGGCCTCAGCCTCCATTGCAAACCACTTCCCAACTTAATATACCTATAACCTACCCTAACCTCAGTAAAGAAAAAAGATCTCAAAAGACCAAAACCCATATATTAGTTCTAAAAAAAAGAAACTAACAAGTATAGAAATCACTTAGTTAAAGTACAACATCAAAAATATGATCATCCTAATAGGACTGATCCAAAAAGGTAAACATAAGTCAAAACATAACATCATATATAATCACCAAATAATACTTCCTAACCTCTGGTAAACATCCTAGGACTAGTCAACACTCTAGTCGACCCCCAATTCTGACATATGAAGAAACTCGTATCGATATATAGATAGGGTCAACTCCTCTATTGGGGGCGTTGATAGAAAAGCATTGTTCTGCACCCCACTACCCAGTGCAATTCATACCTTTGGTTTGATTTTGAAGAAACATAGTTTAAGTATATAGTTAGGTTTAAGTTTTCCATCTCATTGTTCTTTTTTTTTGTTTGGTAAATTTTACTATATTCTCATATAACTTATTGCATTTTCACATTTAAATATGAATGCCTCATTACCATAAACTCAAAAAATGAACATTATATCTATAAAAAAAAAAATTTAAATTTTAAATAATAATTATTAAATAATTAGTTGACAATTATTTAATATTATTAAATTTTAAGTAGAGAATTCCCATGATCAATTTCTTTTATAACGTCCTATCAATAATTAATTAATTAATAATTAAATTAATTAAATTAATTATTTATAATAATTATTTCAATAAAATTTATAAATTATTTATCTTATCTTAATAAGTTAAGAAATTTATTAATAAACATATTAATAAAACCTTATTAAAAATTAGCTTTTAATTAATTATATTACCATCCATCATAATTCACAAAAGGTAATCTATTTTATCTTGATCTTAGTGAAAGTCTATGGTTTATTGCTCAAGTAGAAGCAAGATACAACCAAAGATCTAGAGGTGCACCGATAGTTAATTGCCAGTTGCAAATTTATTGCAACTATTGGTGCACCTCTAAATCAACTATCGGTGCACCTCTAAATTCTTCAAAAACTTTCGGTGCAAATTTAGCTCCTATGGATAAGCCGTGTCTATAGAGGAGTTACTATTCTAGAAAATCTAGGAGACACAACTTGTTATATTTCCCGCAAGTTGTTATTATATTGCTTAGTAATAAATGTACTATGTCATGGTTAATCTTCCACCTTCTTTTCTGGTGATGTTTGTTCAAGAATTTTATTTCATGTTTTTAATAAGTATCCAATCCTCTATATAATGGATTTGGATCATTTTAGTAAGCTAATGAGAAAATTGACAATGTTGGTATAGATTCAAAAATTACTCTTTTTTTGTTCTTCATGAATTATTCAGTTGATGTAATCAAAGAAGGATTTTAATGAAAGGATAATTTTGGAATACTTGTTGTGTTCATAGTTATTTGAAACCAACCAAGGGGGCCCACTTGGGAGGTGGAAGAGTTTTAGGTAGAGTATATTCATTCTTTGCAATTTTCTATTTTTAAGATAGATTTACTGTATTAGTCTTGCAACATTGTTATTGTGAAAGTTCCTACAACACTTGCAGAAAATGATCATGATGGATGTTTTGAGTTGTTAACTAGTTTAGGTTCATTTTCCAAAGCTTTCTATAGTTATCAATTATTATCCCAAGTGTATTTACTATTTTGTAACAGTAGTATAGATTCTTTTCATGCATTTTACTTTCTTGTAGCATAGGTGTTAAGACTCTTAAAGGAGCTTAGTGCACCTACTATGCTGACCCATTTCAAGTCCTACATCCCTAGGTTGAAAATTCAAGCGTATTTCATGATGGAATAGGTAGTCTTTAGAATAGATATAGTATCCCTGGGAGAGACAATAGTTTGATTATCTTTATCTATTATGAAACCGTACATATTGTCCTTGATGTTACACAAATTTTATACTCTAATTGAGCATTGCCAGTTGGAACTGAGTTTAGAAGGCTCCAATATCAACCAAGAAAGTTTAGGGATTCTTGTGTAAAATGAGGCAGGTTAGTTACCAAAGGAATTTAGTGTAAACCAAGTCGTATCAATTACCAAGGAACTCAGTGGTAACTGAGTCACCCAGTTTTAGTTGACCTTCAGAAGATTAATATTATTTATTAGTTGGCTTGTGCAAGTTGACTCAGTGAATATCATTTGTTTATTTGAAAGGTGATTCAAGATGACTTGACATTTTGTGTCATATATATGAAAGGTCAAGTTGTGGATTGTAAAATGTGAAAGTGGAAAAAATATAAGATGTGAATAGAGAAGGATATATAATTAAGAATAGAGTATCCAAGGAGCTATAAAGAATATTCTGATTAGGGAGGATCTAGAGGATAAGCTTGAACAGTGATATGGATCTACAATCCACTTGCTTCATTAATCAGGTCAATCATTATTACTCTCTAACAAGTGTAGTAGTGATGAAAACTCTTAACAGAGTTAACTTAACAATCATTTTTGTAAATTCTCTAACCAGGTGGCATTTCTAGATTAAAGTGTCTTAAGACCTCTAACAAGGCCACTCCTAATTGAGTGATTTAAATCCTTTAACAAGGTTATAACTAACAGTTTATTATGTAACCTTCAATAGGCTTGGTTCCTAATAGGGCTCACTTCAAAAGAGTGAAAAGTTGTAACTAGTTGCATTGGTGGTTTTTTTCTAAATTGGGTTTCCACGTTAAAACTTGGTGTCTCATGTGTTCATGTTATTTTTTATTGCTTTATCTTTCTGCAACTAAGTTACTAAAGGTTAATACACATCATTATCTTAATATTGGTTTGTTAACTGAGTTATAGTGAATATCTAGTTCTAACCGAGTTGAGAGTCAAAAGGAAGTTTGTGTTGGCATCTAATGGATTTGGACTTGTTTTCGTAGTAATTTATTCACCCCTTCCCTCTCAATTACTCTTATATTTTCAATAGTAGAAGGAGGACTCTCATCACTACTAGTTGATGTTCTACTTAAATAATATGTAAGTGTGTATCTAGATGTCAAGATACAATAATTTGGAGACAAGATTTTTCATGAATTTACAAAATATTTTTCTCAAAAGGGGCTTTAAAGGATGAATAAAGAAATTAGAGAAGTGTAGCCTAATTTTTTTTGTATATATGCTAAAATTCTTTATTGAAGAATGGGTGAGATTTGTGTTGAGAAGGGTTCATGATCAATATATGTGGTTAGATAAGCCATAAAAATTCATGAAGTTAGTAATAGAGAAGGTAATTGGGTTTAATGTTGTTGGAAATGAACTAGCCATGAGTTTATTTTTTGCACACAAAATGTAGAGCTCATAATAACATATAGAGCTCCTCAGACATACATGAAAAGGCTACACTTGACCTAAGTGGATGGTTGCATGGCCAAATTATGAAGAATCTAGGTATGATCAAGAAAAATCTTAGAAACCAAGTTCTTAAGTTTGGTCGAATATTACAATGCATATTCTTCTATTTTAGAGGATGATTCTTGGGGTTTCAACCATTCAAATCATTAGCAAGGCAACTAATAACTACACAGATCAACAAAATGTATAGAATACTCGAGGACAAAGGTAACACTAGTTTTTGGGATTATTTTAGGACCTTTCAACGTGCAATGCACAAGAAGGAAATAATTCCTTCCAATCTAGTGGAGAAACACAATAATGATACATGTTTCATTGTAAACATAGACAAACGTATCATAAAAGTTGTGTGACCAAGGACTCTCTTGCTGACACCTTTTTTGGCATGAGGTGAGTGAAGAAGTGGAAAACATGCACATAGAGAAGCTACAAGCTAGGTTTAAAAGCCCAATCCTACCACAAAAATACAAAATATGATCCTTAAGAAGAAGAACGTAGAGGAGAGTACATCATAGAGGGTAGCATGAAGTCAAGAAACTAGGTCATTCAAAGCCAAAGAAATTAAAGAGATGGGTGATGAAGAGATGGAGGCCAAACACACTAGAACATCCCCACCAAAGTCTCAAGAAAGGATGGAAGAAAAATAATCATCACAGGTGTTGAGATGTCATTTTTTATGATGCTTAATGGAAAGAATTCTTTCAAACTCCTCTCTTGAAAAGTTGATTTGGGATCAACTCCAAGGTTCAAGGCAATCTTGGGACCTATTGGAATCTACTCAGTCAAAGATAAATGTATTTTTTCATAGGGAGGCCTTTGTTGGTTTTGACCAATTTTGGATAAGATGTTGAATTTTCTTGTTATCTCAAAAGAGTAATCACACAAAAGGAAATATATTTTTCTATTTTTCTATTTATAATTAATGCAGTTTTAACTATGCAATTATATGAATTCCTAAATTAACCAAATGTTTGTAAACGAAAATAATGAAGATAGGGCAACAAGAAGTTTAAGAAATGTCTTGAAAACTAAATCCCTAATGAACATAAGCCATGGAAACAACCCCTCTGTGAGTTAAGCCTTTGAAAATATCAGTAGGTAACTAATGAAAATATGAGCAGTGCTTCCTTAATTCCACTAATGTAATTGTTGATGGGATCTTAGTAACCATAAGATGTTTCACTTTTCATCACATCACAAGGCCACGGAAGGTTCACTCATGTGATACAAAAAGATATACAAGAACAATAGGGTGATCTCTTCTCCAACTAAGTACTATAGTAGAATTTTTAAACATGTGGCAAACACAATAATTAAAAGATTGATCAATCAAAATAACACAACAAAACTATTAGCTTCATTACATTCCATGAACATAAATTCACAAAATATAACACACTCAGGCAAGAATAACTACACTCTGAATGAGAGAACCAATAGCATATATTATTGCATCAAAATAATGACCTATAATACATATTTAATTCCTCAATTTATAGGAAATCTTGTCCTCAATTTGTGTTGAGAGTGAGAGATCTCTTCATGCAAATATATGCTTCTAAACTAATAAAACAAATCTATTTATGTACAAATTGACTCTCTAACTGGTGCTAAGTAGGACTCCACCCTTTTTTGTATCATTTAATGGGTGCATGAGCCTTTACATGTCTTAAAACAAAGCAAGCATGCAAAAATAAGAAGAAGAAAGCCATTAGATGATGTAGGAGTCTCTAGAGATGCCAAAAATAGAAGCTCAATCTTTTCTAGAGATTTGTAGGAGTTAAGCTACTATTAGAATGCATTTTTGATGCATGGAAAGTTCTAAATTTGCAACTGGAAATTAACTATCGGTGCACCTCTAAATTCTTTAAAAACTTGTAGTGCACCTCTAAATTCTTCAACAAATATTGATCTAGGATATAACCATCCATCATAATACACAAAGATACAATGAAAGGAAATGCAAAACAAAGAACTCAAGCTACAAAATCAATGAACAGATCTCAATGATCAAAGTAAAAAGCACTACCACTCAACCTCGTGGTAACCCAAAAAGGTCCACTCCCACCGCGCTAAAGAAATAGTCTCAAGTTCCACATAGGATAATAATTCCAAAAATCAAAAGTAATATCTAGGTCAAGGAAAACCCTAAAATTAATCTAACTCAAAGGTTCCAAGATAAATTGACTTCTAAACCTAGAGGCAAACATAGATACGGAGGAAATTTATACTTCTAGTGGGAAAATTTCATTGCACAAACCAAATCTAGGGTTACCCAACTAGTCTTTTAATCCTTCAGCCCCTTAGTGACTCTATGTGGCACTAGTATCCTCTCATATTGACAAGGCATACTAACGATGCATGGTTGCAACTAAGCATCCTCTCTACTCCCATCCTAGTCTGTACTAGCACTCAAGGCATGGGCAAGGAAAGACAATGACTCCTATTAGGTTCTTTTTACTATCATTTAGTGTAGTGTTTTCACTTATTAACTACTTACAATGGGTTACCTATCAATCTCTTTAGGGCCTCAACCTCCATTGCAAACCACTTCCCAACTTAACATATATATAACCTACCCTAAGCTTAGCAAAGCAAAAAGATCTCAAAAGACCAAAACCCATTCATTAGTTCTCAAAAAAAGCAACTGACAAGTATAGAAATTACTTAGTCAATGTACAACATCAAAAATATGATCATCGTGACAGGAGTGATCCAAAAAAGTAAACATAAGTCAAAACATAACATCATATATAAATAGCAAATAATACTTCCCAACCTCTGGTAAACATCCTAGGATTGGTCAACACTCTAGTCAACCCCCAATTCCAACATACAAGAAAACACTCAGCAAATAGTGTAATTCATAACTTTGGTTTGATTTTGAAGAAACATAGTATGAGTATATAGTTAGGTTTAAGTTTTCCATTTCATTGTACATTTCTTTTGGTTTGATAAAGTTTACTATATTCCCTTATAACTTATCCCATTTTCACATTTAAATATGAATGCCTCATTACCATGAACTCACAAAATGAGCATTATCTCTATAAAGTTTTTTAAAATTTTAAATAATAATTATTAAATAATTAGTTAACAATTATTTAATATTATTAAATTTTAAATAGAGAATTCTCATGATCAATTTCCTTTATAACATCCTATCAACAATTAATTAATTAATAACTAAATTAATTAAATTATTTATTTATAATAATTATTTAAATAAAACCTATAAATTATTTATCTTTTCTTAATAAGTTAAGAAATTTATTAATAACCATATTAATAAAACCTTATTAAAAATTAACCTTTAATTAATTATATTTTAACTAAATTAAATTTTAATTAAATTAAAATTTTGATAAATTAAATATAATTTAATTTAAACTTTTAAATAAATTAATAATTAAAATGGAGCCACATTTTTAAAGGCTCATTGGCCTGTGAACCTACGATCACAGGTGTTACTGCTACCACAATGTAGATAGGAATATCGAATTACATAATTCATTATGTGAATAAAGCACAAGATTCTACCTAAATTTGATGCTAATATGCAACCACCCGAAGATTTTGAGAGAATTCTCTTTTCTCTCAAAACCTTCTCTCTGAAAAATCCCTTCTCCAAAATCCTAGTCCTTGCGAAATGAAATCCCAATCTCTGATATGGAGTTCTCCCCTAAATTTAGGGCACTAATTGTGTGATCACACGAGGGAACTCGTTGCTCACAATCTTTTAACCCTTTATTTACTTTTTAAATATTCATGCAAACTTTTTGCAATTTAAAATATCTTTAATAAATTAATTTCTCTTTCTTTCTTTAATTAATTTTTGAAGCATTTTTTGGTAAAATATTTATTAAGTAATAATAATATTTAGCGTTTATTTAAAAATGTCTCTAAAATATACTATTATTAAATTAAATAAATATTATTACGCTCTCAAATTAGAACTATAATTTTCTCTTTACATTTAATTCATTTTATTTAATTAAGTTCCCAATTAATTAAATATTGAAACTGTCTTAATAATTTTCCATTAAATTAAATCATTAATGAATATTTTAATTTGACTTAATTAACAGAAAAATCACCAAGGACCTACAACACGAAATATGAAAACCCATCATAAAATACCACATACAAGATCAAACTCAAGGGTTATAATCACAAATTTACATCATATGGTGAGTTTAGAATGGTAATCATCTTAGATACTTGTCCTAATTTTCTAAGACAATTGGTTTTAAGGTTAGGATTTGGAATCAAGAATTTATCTCCCCTCTCTTACCACCGAGATATTGAGATAAGGTACGCTCATCTTGGCAATTCAAGGAAATCAATACCTGGTACATGCAATCTACATAAAATTTATGCATGTACAAACACATATATTATAAACTAAATAGGCAATGGTAGGAAATGGTGCATTGTGTAAATCCTGACTGGCAGGTGACTACAACTCTCTTCCTTAACCACATCAGAAACATCATACATAAAAAAAATATACATGCACACCATACACGTGCAAGTATGGGGTAGGTATCCATAGAAAACATGTATAAATAATCCATCTAACTAACATCATTAAATAACTAAAATCACTACGAATCATCATCATCAAAGTATAATCATGTATACATGAAGTAACTAATACCAAAGTAGTCTCATCATAAAATCAACGAACTATGAAAACAATATCCAATAATTTGGAAAATAATGCTACTAATCAACAAGCATAAACATAAACTGGCCTAAAAGAGTTCGACAATAAAATTAGAAAAGTTAACTAGGGGTAGGTACTCCATCCACCCCCCAAACTTGGGCTTACTCCTAGAAGCTTACAAGAAAGGAAAAACTAAATAACTCACTATGTGGGTCCCATTGGACTCTTTCCCCCTATAGGAGGATATGACTCCATTAAGAACACTCTCTAGGACCTACCCATGTCTCCAACTATAGGTTTTGAAGTTGTAGGTATGTAGTCCAAGAATTGTGATTTCCATTAAGGGCAATGGGATGACTTGTGTCCACGTTGTCTGCATGAGAAACACTCTCTACCAAAAATTATCTACACTCTAGGTGCACTAGACTATTGGACACTACCCCCACTAGGATAAGAAGGAACACTTTAGGATGACCAGTCATACTAGTTACGCTTATGGCACTGAGAGTACTGAGAGTCCCTAGTGTGTGATGCAACACCACCACTCTGAGTTGGAAGATAAGATCCTCCCTACTGTTGATTACCTCCAAAAGGAGGTTTCCTACTACCACTACCACCTGAGTTGTGGTTAACCTTGGATCCTAATACTATAGGTACTCCCACAAAGCCCCCTATCCTAGCTTAACACTCTGCTCTATGAGTATGGCTCGATGTACTGCATCTTTGAGGGTTTTAGGTTCAAATACCTTAACACCCCCAATTAGATAGGTGTTCAAACCTCGGATGAAATTTTGTGCCAACTATGTTGGGTTACGATTGATTCCCACATAGGGCATGAGCTCATAGAAGTTGTGCTCATACTCTACTATGGTCATAGTGAATTGTGTCAGGCTGTGGAATTCATTTGCTCTCTACTAATTCCATTTCTCTTATAGGAATCGCTCATGGAAGTTTTCCAGAAATAACTCCCATGTGACATTATTCATGTTTATACCCAGTTTCTTCTCTTCAATAGTCCACCATGTGGCTCCAAAGAGTTCTGGGTTAGTAATAACAAACCTTTCTTTGACATTAGTGTCAAAGTCCTGAATAGAAAAAACCCTATCAAGAGCAATAAGTCAATGCTCGACTACATAACCTAAACCCAACCCATTAAAGGGTTTGACCTTGGACCTTTGAAGGTCCTTCATTTGAGTAGCTACAACTGATCTTTGTTGGTCCCTCTAAAGGCTCCTAGACCTAGGTCTATGTGCATTCCCTATCTAGTGTGCTCCATCCTGACCAACACCCTGAAGAGGAGATAGGCGGTCCAAGATGGTCTTCATCATTTTCCTTAGGTCAACCTCCTCTAAGTCGGCTTGCTGCTCTCTATGGTTCTTTTCCTAATGCTCACTAGCGTGCTCTTCCCTATCCTATTCCTAATTAAGGCCTTTGTGGATAGACTCATGTAAATTGATGTTTCTACCTTGTCCACAGCCTCTACCATGGCCTCTAACTAAAGATCTCATCCCAGATACTATCCTACAATAATATCCAAGATAACAAGATGCTATAATAACCATAAACATACTATTGTAAGGCATACATAAAAGACACATGGTTTGAAAATATTATAAGTTCAATTTTTAGTTTTTCCTAGTTCAAGTTTAAGTATCTTTCAATTTCAAAGTTTAAGTGTTCAAGTTTGAGAATATACAACTAATAGTTTAAGTTTTGTTTCAATTCAACTAGTTAACAAATAATGGCATTCCAATATGCCTAGAGCTCCCAATGTAGAGACCTGGCTCTGACACTAGATGTAGATAGGAATATCAAATTATATAATTCATTATGTGAATAAAGCACAAGATTCTACTTGAATCTGATGCTAATATGCAACCACCCAAAAATTGTGAGAGAATTTTCTTTTCTCTCAAAACCTTCTCTCTGAAAAATCCTTTATCCAAAATCTCAGTCCTTGCAAAATGAACTCCCAATCTTTGATATGGAGTTCTCCCCTAAATTTGGGGCACTAATTGTGCAATCATGTGAGGGAATTCATTAATCACAATCTTTTAACTCTTTATTTACTTTTTGAATATTCATGCATACTTTTTACAATTTAAAATATCTTTAATAAATTAATTTCTCTTTCTTTCTTTAATTAATTTTCAAAGCATTTATTGATAAAATATTTATTAACTTAAGTAATAATAATATTTAACATTTATTTAAAAATGATCTCCAAAATATATTATTATTAAATTAAACAAATATTATCACACTCTCAAATTAGAACTATTATTTTCTCTTTACATTTAATTAATTTTCTAATTAATTAAATATTGAAATTAGCTTAATAATTTTCCATTAAATTAAATCATTAATTAATCTTCTAATTTGACTTAATTAATAGAAAAATCACCAAAGACCTACAAGATGAAATATGATAAACCATCATAAAATACCACATACAAGATCAAACTCAAGGCTTATAATCACAATTTTATATCATATGATGAATCCAGAAGGGTAATCATCTCAAATACTTGTCCTAATTTTCTAGGACAATTGGTTTTAACATTAGGATTTGGACTCAAGAATTTATCTCCCCTCTCTTACCATTGAAATATTGCGATAGGGTATGCTCAGCTTGGCAATTTAGGGAAGTCAATACCTAGTACCTACAATTTGAGGTAAATCCACGCATGTATAAACACATATATTCTAAACTAAATAGTAATGGCAGGAAGTGGTGCATCATGTAGATCCCCACTAGTCCCCACTAGTAGGTGACTATGACTCCCTTCCTTAACCACATCAGAAATATCATACATAAAGAAAACATATACGCACACAAGAAAACACACACGCACACACACACACACACACACACACACACACACACACACACACACACACACACACACATGCAAGTATGGGGTAAGTATCCATAGAAAACATGTACAAATAATCCATCTAACTAACATCATTAAATAACTAAAGTCATTGTAAATCATCATCATCAAAGTATAATTATGCATACATGAAGTAACTAGTACCAAAGTAGTCTCATCATAAAATCAACTAAGTATGAAAACAATATTTGATAATCTAGAAAATAATGCTACTAATTATCAAGTATAAACATAAACTGACCTAAAAGAGTTTGGCAATAAAATTAAAAAAATTAACTAAGGGTAGGCACTATAGTAGTAGGTTTGACATCAGTGACAAAACAATGATTGAAACACGTTTATCATACTTGTATCAATATGTTTTCAACAATCTCCCTCTTTGGCATTGATGGCATGATCTGATTTAGGATCCATAAGAATATGACTTAATCCTAACAATCAGATATACTTTCTCGATCCTTGCAGTAAATGCATGGTTATGTATTTTAAACAGTTGAAATTACAAGAAGATTTATGCTTTAAACACTTAAAATTAAAAATGTTTTGAATAACATAAAATAAAGAACATAACTAAAAAAATGAGAGAAATAAGAAAGAGATAGAAGAGATGTAAACGATTTGATAATGGAGTTCATCCAATTAGGACTATGTCTTTGAGTCCGTTTCTCAATTCAGGGACAGCTTTATTAATGTCGCTAGGCAAAACACACCTTTTTACAACATCCAAGCTTCAACCTTTACAGTCTCTCTCTTTCGCACTTGAAAATAATAACTTCGTGCTTACAATAATCTCTCACCTACAAACTTTCTCAAGAATTACAAAACTTCTCCCAAGAGAAAATTTTCCTTCCAAGCTCTAATTGAAGAATGCCTTTACAAAAGGACTACTCCCCTTTTTATACATGATTTTATTCGAAAATGGCTTAAAACCATATAACCATCACCATATTTACATAGCCCAATTTGAAATAACAAAATAACCCCCCTTAACTCCCTCATAACAAATTACATTTTCGTTTAACCTCTTTAGCCTTTTTATTATTTTGGCCTTGACTAATTTTTGGGGTTAAAAGTTATAACAAAATAACAAAAACCCTTATTTTAAATAATGGGCGGGCTGTTTGTTGTGGCTATATAAAAATTCTTCCTCTAACATCTAATATATTATAAATAGCCCATTGGTTGACCTTACTTTTAGGAGGGCAATGGTTGAGAGTTCAACTCCCATCAACTAATTCCTTTAATTCGAATTAAATAATTATTTTAATTTGAATTTGAATTTTTTCCCTCTCTTAAGATTTTATGATGTCATCAGAAACCACACTTTTGCCTGAACTTCAAACCATCATAACTTTCACATTCGATCTTCATTTTTGATGAAACAAACGCCATTGGAAAGCTTTCATCATGCTCATCATTTTGAAATCCATTGTTGACCACTTTCAAGATAGCCTAATTTTGCCCCTTATCTAGCCCTCTAGTTTGCCTATTGACCAGAACTTTGACCAAGCATAACTTTTGCATACGAGCTCCTTTTTCGCCCGTTCAAGTTGCGTCTGGTTCCATTCTCTGAGCTCTTTGCAGTGATGTTGAATATGAGAGATTATGAGACTGCTGAATTCTTGGCCTTCTAGATCCACCTGGATCATGGCAAACCAAATTGACCAGACTTAGTCAATATGACCAACAAAATACCAAAATTAAAATAATCCTTGTATTGAAATCTCTTTCTCTATTAGCAACTTTAATCTTGTAAATAGCTTACAAAATTTTGTTATGATCAATAAACAATCAATCGACTCATCCTTAAGACTCCTCTTGATTGCTTCTTGTATCTCCCTCAACATTATCTCTCTCTTACTAAGTAGAGGTAATCAACAAGTACACTTTCTCCCTTTGAGTAGATATTCCATAGTTCTTCTATCTATATCTTCTATTTGGATTTCTCCCTCTTTATGCCTTTCTCCCTGGGTACTCTATCTACCTAAACTCGAATTTCTCCATCTTTGACAATAATGCCAAAGAATTATCATCTTCATATGTAGACATGAATATTTTTAGTTTCTCCCTCTATCACCTTGATTGTGGTTAATTTGTAGCTCTAGCTATTTGATTACTTCAGGCACTCCTAAAGTAAGATCAACTGCATCAATGTGTAACATATGTCAATCAACTTGTTTGATGTAGGGCAACCTCATGCTTCTTAGATAGCCTTTGACAGGGTATCACCCCTAGTTAACCTTTTAGATACTCATGAGCATCCTTAGGTAATGCTTTTGTGAAGATATCAACTATTTTCTCTTTTGAGTTAACATATTCCATCTTCACCTCTGTATCTTGAACTAATTATCTTAAGTAATGATACTTAATTGCAATGTGCTTAGTCTTTGTATGCATCATAGAATTTTTTTGATATATTTATAGCACTTATATTATAACAATAAAGTATTAGAGGTTCAGTGATTTCCTCCTTCATACCTTTGAGTAGTTGTTTGATCCATACAATGTTTGTACAATTTACTACAACAACAACATATTCAACTTTAATAGTAGATTGATAAATGTAGTTTTGTTTCTTGCTAGTCCATGTAACCAGCCTTTTTCCTAGGAAAAATGCTCCTCCACGGGTGCTCTTTCTGTCATCAATATTTTTAGCCCAATCAGCATCAGTGTAGGCTCTCAATTCAAATTTCTTATTTTTCTTGTAGTATAGACCATATTCTTCTGTTCCTTTTAGATATCTCATTATTCTCTTAACATCCATCCAATGATTCTCCCTAGGATTAACAGAGAATCTTTCAAATATCCCTATAGATAATGCAATATCAGGTCTTCTATGTACTACATATTATAAATTTTCAATCATAGACTTGTATAATGTTTGATTCACCTCAACTAAATTATCATTCTTTGACAATTTATGTTCTATTACCATACTAGCTTAGAATCCTCCAATCCAAAAGTTTTCAATATCTCCTTAATATACTTTGACTAAGTAATGTATATACCATATTTCATCTGATGTACTTGCAAACCCACAAAGAACTTGATCTCTCCAAACATAGACATCTCAAATTCTTTCTTCATTTTATTTGCAAAAGCATTACATAAAGCATATTAACCTCCAAATATGATATCATCAAAAAGAAATTTAGATAACAAAACACCTTTTCCTTTCTCTATCTTCAAGTACATATTATTGTTATCATCAGTCATTTAAAATCCAATCTTCACAAGATAAGTATTAAGCCTTTCATACCACACTCTTGGTGCTTGCTTCAAACCATATAGAGCTTTGTGTAGTCTACATACCATGCTTTTGTTGTCAGCATCAACAAATCCTTCTAGTTTTTCTATATAAACCTCTTCCTCTAATATACTATTCAGAAATGCAGACTTAACATCCATTTGATAAACTTCAAAACCTTTGTATGTAGAGTAATTAAGTAGATTTCTTACTCCTTCCAATCTTGCAACAGGGAAAAATGTTTCTTCATAGTTGATTCATTCTTCTTTAGCATATCCTTTAAAAATTGATCTTTCCTTGTTCCTTGTGACTTTAACATTTTCATCTAACTATTTTTTTTATACCTTCTTGGTATAAATCACATTTTTGTCTTCTAGTCTAGGAACTAGAGTCCATGTCTTATTTTTTTCAATTTGTCCAATCTCTTCTTCCATGGCTTTACTCCAATCTACATCATCTAAGGCATCTTTTACTATTTTGGGTTCTTGCATGCTTAGCAAACATGTATCATTTCTCAACTTGTTCCTTGTCATTGGTATAGAATCTTTATCTCCAATGATTTGTCTACTAGGGTGATGTCTCTTGATATATTTAGACAATCTGAGTTATGCTCTATTTTCTTCATTTGGTCTCTCAACTTCTAAATCACTATGTACAACTCTGTCAGGTAGCTCAAAAACTTTTTCATGCACACTAATCTTAGAATCAGAAAGTGCCTCGACTTCATTTTGTAACTTGGTACCTGAATGTAACTCAGTTTCTAAATGCAACTTGACATTCATAGTATGTGACTTGGCAATTACTAAAACTTGCTATTGGTTTGCAACTTGGTTACAACATCTTCATCAGCAGGCATACCTTCATAAAAGTATACAAATGATTTGTATTCTTCTAGTTCCTTTATAGGTTCAAGCTCATATACTTGTATATTCATCAAATTTCACATTTTCACTTTCCACAACTTTGTTAGTGTTAGTATTTAAACTCTTATAATATTTACCTTTTGTGCAATAACCAAGGACTATACCCTCTTCACATTTTACATCTAGTTTATCATTCCTAAAATATTTGAGAATATAAAACTTACTTCCAAATACCTTAAGATATTTTACATTGGGTGAGTATCATACCATAGTTTAGAAGATGTTGAATGAGTACCTTTGTTGACTTGCACGCAATTCAAGGTATAGACAATTGCACTTACAACTTCTCTCCAATATTTCAAAGCAACATTTTTCTCCATCATGAGTACCCTAGCACAGTCCATTATAGATATGTTCCTCCTTTCAATAATTTCATTTTGTGGAGGGATCCTAGGAGTAGATGTCTGTCTTTTGATTCCTTTGTCATTACAAAACATCTCAAACTCATTTGATGTAAATTCTCCTCCTCTGTCAGATCTCAAACATTCAGACATTTACCCATTTCCTTCTCAACTCTTTCTAAGTACCACTTAAACATTCGAAAAGAATGACATTTCTATTTAAAAAACATAAAATCATCATTCTAGAATAATCATCAAGAAGTAGCATAATGTACTTATCTCCTTTATAGCTTTGCACTTTAATTGGTCCACACAAGTTAGTATGAAAAATCTCTAATATTCCTTTAGAGGTATGAGTCTTACTCTTAAAACTTGACTTTTTCATTTTTCCTAACTGACATTTATTGCAAATTATATTTTTAGGTTTCTTCAACTTAGGCAAACCTATGACTCTTTTCATGTTACTGATACTAACCAAGTTATCAAAATTAACATAACATAACCTCTTGTGCCATAGCCACACATCATCAAATTCTACAATTAAACAAGTAGCATACCTCTAGTTTGATCTCCTTTTCCAATAAGTTTTCCACCAGTATCATATATCTTAGCAATCTTGTTTTCAAACTCAACCTTACAAACTGAAATATTTAGTTGTGACGACCTCAACAAATTATAGTTAAGTCCTTCAACATAGTAAGTATTGTCACATAAAATATTTAATGCGAGCTTGATAGAACCTTTTCCTTTTATCAAACATGGTGCATCATTACCAAATCTTACACTATTTCCATCATAATAATTCAAGGTAATGAACTTACTTTTATCTTCAGCCATGTGATGTGAACATCCATTGTCTATGATCCATCTGGCATTCTTTTTCACACAAGACACTAGTGTTGTTGCCTCATCCTCATTAGATTCATCCTTCATTGCAACATACACCACTTCATCATCATGATCATCAAATCCATCTTTTGTTTCCTCTTCAGCAATGTAACAAGACTTCTTGCCTTTGTCTTTGTCATCCTTTCTATCTTCATCTCTTCTACTTTTGTACTTGTCACCACCTCTGTAATTCTTCTTCTCTAGACATCTAGTACCAATATGACCAATCTCATTGCAATTAAAACACATGTTGGGTAACTTACCTTTGAACTTGCCTTTACCTATATGAAATCTCCTTGTTAGTAGTGCTTCAAGTTGATCTACATCTGTATCACTATCACTGGACACATATTTTACCTTGTTCTTATTCTTCTCATTAAGTTCCTTCAATGAAAGTTTAGCTTTGAAAGTAGATTTAACATTGACAGTTTTGTAATTACAAAATTAGATAGCTCAAAAGTAGTGAGCCTACCTACTAGACCTTCAAGAGTCAAATCATTCCTTGCCATACATCTCAATTCTTGTATTGAAGAAACTATAATAGCATAGATGGGCATAAGTGTTCTCAAAACTTTACATAGTACAATGTCATTATTTATTATACTAGTAGCTCCTCTTATTGCAATAACAATATCTTTTATCCTAGAGCAGTATTGAGCAATATTCTTGCCTTCTTGCATTCTCATACCATCAAACTTACCTCTAAAACTTTCAAATTTGGCTCTTAGAACATTTTTGTCACCTCCATAGATAATGTGTAGAGCATCCCACATTTTATTTGCACTACCACAACCTTTGACATCATCAAACTTGGCATAGCTTAGGGTAGAGGCAATCTCCAACATTGCCTGATTGTGTTCTTTCTTCTTTTTTAGATCTTCAATAGTTAAAATTCTAGCAAGATCAACAACAACAATGGTAGATTTTGCATAATCTCCAAGACCTCCTAGGTGCAGCTTCACCAGACTTTGTCATGCAGGAAAGTTATCTCTATTAAGCTTGGCTACCTCTCTTTTTGACATCTTGAAATTTTTTCTTCTAATACCTTCAAACTAGTCCTCTTAAGTAGGTGGCTCTTATACTAATTGTTCAAATTCTTTAGAATAACTGAGTCTTTGGTGTGGGGGGGGGGGGGGGGGGGTGAATCAATTATCTAAGGTCCAAATGTATAATTAAAAATTTTCATAACATAGTGAACTCATATCCATAAAACATTTTCATCATGCATGCATCCATTAGATTATGCAATCACTTGAACTTGTAGATTACTGTCAAATCAACTTTACATATTTGTAAATATGAAACATAATAGATTCAATAACACATTTGACACAATGATTTAACATTGTAACCCAATTTGGGAAAAACCACTAGTAACATGCTACTCATTCTCACTCTTTTGAAGTGGTGCCCTATGAAAGGCCAACCCTATTAAAGGTTACAATGCACACTATTAAATTTGACTTGGTTAAAGGATTTCAATCGCCCTGTTAGGAGTGAGCCTTGTTAGAGAAATTTAGATCATTGACTTGGAATCTCACCGGGTTAAAGGATTTACAAATGACTACTAGATCAACCTTAATCTAAAGATTCACCCTAGACTAATACAATGATTAGAAAGTAACAGTAAGGCTATCTAATAACAACTTACAACACACTTGTAGATTATAGATCTATGTTTCATTCCTCCATTCTTCTTAGGTTTTACACACTTTAACTTTGATAGTTTGTTGACCCTTCAAGCATCCATACCCTTAAGCCTTCTTTCTTTGCTTCCCAATGTAGTCTCTTCTCTTAGGTCACTAAATGAAGCAATACCCTAGACTCCTTGTCTTCCTTAGGTTGTTCCACATGACAACATTTTCTTCTAACCAACCATCTCTATAAATAGATAATTTAGATTTATTTTTTGTTCATTCTCTATCATCCATTTTAGGGTTAGGTCAAATTAGGTAGGATTCAATGAATCTACCCATTATTTTATTTCATTCCCTTCTAGAAAATTTTCCTTCAATCCTCTTCGAATCTTCTTGAAAATAGTTCATCATGTATTCTGTGCCACAAGCTCATTAATCTTATCTTCCACATGGTTCACATAATCCAAAAAATTAAACTTGTTGGCTTAGATTCATTGAATTCTTAATCTTTCTCATAATGTTGACACTCAACATTAACTAGCTATGGATGCTCGACACATATTGTGTTGCTTGACATTCTCTATCAAATCACTTG
Organism: Cupressus sempervirens; assembly: GCA_028749045.1. NCBI lineage: Eukaryota > Viridiplantae > Streptophyta > Pinopsida > Cupressales > Cupressaceae > Cupressus > Cupressus sempervirens. Next base: position 512,090,746 of record CM053784.1, read on the forward strand.
GCACAAACTAAAGTTTACTAGTACTCAACATCAACTAAAATTTACTCATCTTACACTAAAATTGACTTTGCTAAGATCCAATTGATTTTTTACCCAGCTCTCACTAACTTTTCTCAGCACCTACTGTACAGATTATTAAGCTTGGCAAACAAACTTTGTTTAGCTTGTTCTTCTAAACTTAATTAGTTGTAACCATCCTTTACAACCTAAAGTAGATTATCAATGCACTATAATAACACTATATTAACTAATACTTGTACTCCTTTTCCATATCATAACTCAACCTTTCCTCTAGGTGCTATTATTACCTCATTTGATCAAATCCTCTCCATCAATCAAACAAATGATAGTACTCAAATCATATAAGCAATTATCTTACTAGCAAGTAGCAGGTTTGACATAAGTGACAAAATAATGATTTAAACGCATTTATCATACTTGTATCAATCTATTTTCAACAATATGTAGCTAATTAAAAAATTAATGAAGGGTCAGCTAAATTTTGGTAGGAAATACTTCATGTTGCAGAGATATGTTGAATGTGTTATATATCAATTATTTATTGTTCCAATGTTTGTGATAGCTTAAGGTATCTCCTTCAGTTGAATTGAGTTAAGGAATAAATAGAGCTTTGTTCCCCTATTCAATGTAGTGAACTAAGAATAACAATAGTGTTATTGAAGGTTAAAATAGACTATGTCTTGCATAATTCTCTAAGTTAGTCATGTGCATGTAAGAATCAGAAGCATTTTGTTAAATAGATAATTCATAGATGGAATTCATTACTGTATCATCAAATTATGTGGGTTCATTTCACAGATTTGATTAGCATTAACACCAAAATCTTTGCATTAGTTAGTTCCTATTTAAGTCTAACTTAGTTTACCTCTTTTGTTCTCAGGTCAAGAAAAAACCTCCTTTTAAAATTAGGAACAAATAGATTCATTGCAAATCATAACTAGAAGGGAGTTGTACCTATAAATTCAGAGCAAAATAAGTTATTTATCTATGATTTTCCAATTGTTGTAATTATTCATTATTTAGAAGTTTTGGGCATTCAAAGAGTTAATAAAAGTGAACAATCTATTTACCAACAAGTTGCTTTATTGAAATACTACAATTTTCCTAACTCCCAAAGAGACCTATTAAAAGTTGATTCTTGAAACTACTTCAAGAAACTACAAGACTAACTAGTAAAAATTAACCATAGGGTCCTTATCCACATAAACAAAACTTTATGTTACCATATTGTTGAGTATATACCAAAGGGGGAGATTATTGGCACTTGGATTGATTTATTTTGTGTTGTATTTATGGCTTGGTTTGACATTAACGTGATCAACATATATGTGATTTGGTATGTGACAAACAAAGTTTATGAACATTACAGAGGCATATTTGATTAGTGAAGTTTGGGTGTAGTGAGTTAAGTTGTGTGGGATTAGATTCATGTTCATGGATGTGTTTAAATGCTAAATCTATGTTTGCACATTTTAATGTGAAGGGTTGATGAGTTACGATTGATTTAGTGAAGACTGGTCGTAGATCGGTGTGCAAGAAACAATTTACTAGTATTTTAGTTGTATTTTATAACTGAGATAGGAAAGATAGCTTAGATCATGGTTGAAGACATGTTTGTGATGCTATATTCATGATAACAGATGTTGAAGATCATTATGTAGAGGTCATTAAAGTGTAACGTATGATAGGTTCACTAGCAGTTGAATCTTGTCATGAGTTTTATTTTGTAAGTTGTAAAGTGTATTGTAGCATGTAGAACTAAAAAATGTAATATCTTATTGATGTCATATAGTACTCATTGTATATTGGGAAAGACCTCACATGTTAATTAGTTATTAGGACAAGGTATAAAGGAAAGATTATTTCCTTGGTTATAGATATCACATTATATTGTATCGATGTGGATGTGGTCAAAGGATGTGAGTTTGATAAGAGCATAGTAGAGGACCATGTTGAGATTGATTTGAGAACTTTTAAGGGACTATATTCACAAAGAGGTTATTGTATTGATCAAATCACTACTTCGATATGTCATCCTAGAGATATGTTTTATGTAATAGTTTTGAAGCAATTTGGACAATGAGTTTAGCTATCTTCCTTATTGCTCTTTACAGGGCTAGAATTTTTTGATAGGGATTCAAAGTCTCCTAACTGGGACTCATATGCATTAATTGTAAGTGACTGGATTCTAACAAGGTCATATCCTCTTACAAGGAACTTATTTTGTGGGTACCATCCCCACCAAGGTTTTCACTCTGATCAAGGGTTTCCCTAGTTAACAAATCGTTGTGTCATTGTATATTCTAATTCTTTGCATTTTTCACATCATTGATTATTGAAGTTGGATTTGATAAAATTAATTTTAAGTTTGACTAAGAATGCAAATTATTCACCCCCTCCACTCCTTTCTCTCAATTGTATTAAAGGACTTTACTTCTAACACTTTCAATAAGGAAGTATATCCCTTGTAGAGTTGTGAAAATGTCAGAAATAATTTGAAATGTAAATGGACAATTAGATTTTGTGGCATAAGTCAATCAAGAAGACTTACCAATCCTATACATAACTTTTACCCTGACAGCATGCCAACCTCTTCCTAGAAGTAATATTTGAGATACACACATATTCCAAGAAGTGGTGTCCTAATGTTTTGTGCATCCTAGCTATCTTTTTTCCTTTTCTAACTTGTCTAGCTTGTTTTAAGGGTGGATAAGAAGTCTAACTATGATTCAATGGGATATAACTATAAACAAATGAGGCAAACAATATTCATTTTTCAAACTATTTTATACCTCTAGATAGATCTCAACAAGGGAATGTAGATTGCACAATAACATAATCAATAAACTTAAAGTTACTAGTAAATCCATTGGTGAAAGATTTTCTCTAATGATGCATTAACACATCAATGATCATTTTCTTAAAGACTACATAAACTTGATAATGCACACTTACCTTAAATGTGATGATGGATTGATTAGGTGAGGGAGGCATAAAAAATTTATAGAGTTTAGAAGGAGTAATTGATGGTTAGGATCTAAAGAGGAGATCAAGGGTGGAGGTTGGTTGCAAGAATCTATCTAGGACCTAGGAGAGGATGAAGGACTAAGATGTAATTTATTAGAATGTGTTAGGATAAGATTGAATTGCTAATTTTAGTAAGTGGTTGTGAGCATGAATAAAATAAGGAACATAAATTATTGAGTTTCTTGGAGAAAATAACAACCATAAGGACATATGTTTCTAGGTCACATTTATTTTTGAATGTCTTATATGTGTGTGTGTGTATACATATATACACACACACATACATACATATATATATATATATATATATATATATATATATATATATATATATATATTGTTGGAATGTAATTTATTAGAATGTGTTAGGATAAGATTGAAGGACTAAGATATAATTTATTAGAATGTGTTAGGATAAGATTGAATTGCTAATTTTAGTAAGTGGTTGTGAGCATGAATAAAATAAGGAACATAAATTATTGAGTTTCTTGGAGAAAATAACAACCATAAGGACATATGTTTCTAGGTCACATTTATTTTTTGAATGTCTTATGTGTGTGTGTGTGTGTGTGTGTGTGTGTGTACATATATACACACACACATATGTATATACATATATATATAAGGATGAAGGACTAAGATGTAATTTATTAGAATGTGTTAGGATAAGATTGAATTGCTAATTTTAGTAAGTGGTTGTGAGCATGAATAAAATAAGGAACATAAATTATTGAGTTTCTTGGAGAAAATAACAACCATAAGGACATATGTTTCTAGGTCACATTTATTTTTTGAATGTCTTATGTGTGTGTGTGTGTGTGTGTGTGTGTGTGTGTGTGTGTGTACACACACACACACACACACACACACACACACACACACACACACACACACACACACACACACATATTTTTGGAATACTTTTAGAATAACTGAGAGGGGGGTGGATCAGTTATCCAAGGTCCAAATGTATAAATAAAACTTTTCATATCTTAGTGAACCCATAAAACATTTATCTTCATGCATGCATCCATAAGATTATGCAATTAATTAAAACATGTAGGTCACTGTCAAATCAACTTGTAGAAATTTAAACATGAGAACCAAATTTGGAAAAAATCAATAGTAACATGCTACTTTTTTTCATTCTTTTGAAGTGATGCCCTGTGAAAGGCCAACCTTGTTAAAGGTTACAATACACACTATTAAATGTGACCTTTCTAAAGGATTTCAATCACCCTATTAGGAGTGAGCCTTGTTAGAGGACTTTAGACCATTCACTTGGAATGTCACCCGGATAAAGGATTTACAAACTACTATTAGGTCAACCTTAATCCAAAGGATTTACCCTAGACTGATACAATTATTAGAGAGTAACAATAAGGCTTGATCTAATAACAACATACAACTCCATTTACAAATTACAGATCACTATTTCAGTCCACCATTCTACTTGGCCTTCATACATTTTAGCTCTAATAGCTTGTTCACCCTTCAAGCATTCATACCCTTAAGTCTTCTTTCTTAACATGCCAATGTAGACTCTTCTTCTTAGGTCACTTGATGAAGCAAAACCCTTGACTCTTTGTCTTCCTTAGGTTCTTGCGCATGAAAACATTTGCTTCTAACTAGTCATTCCTATAAATAGGAAATTAATATCTTTTCTCGCTCATTCTCTATCCTCCAATTTAGGGTTAGGACAGATTAGGTAGGATACAATGAATCTACCCTATATTTTGTTTCTCCTCTAGAAACTTCTCCATCAATCCTATTTTAATTTTCCTAAAAATAGTTTACCTTGAATTATGTACCACTAGCTCATCAATCTTATCTTCCACCTAGATCACAAAATCCAAAAAAACAAACTAGTTGCCTCTGATCCATCGAGTTCATGATCTTTCAAATAATGCAACCGCTCAACATTATGTGGCTTCTCATGCTTGGCACATACTACATTGCTCGACATCCTCTATAAAATCACTCAATACGAACTAAAGTTTACTAGTTCTTAGCATCAACTAAACTTTACTCAACATACACTATTTTTCTTGGCATATACTAGAATAGACTTTTACTCGGCTCCAACTAATTTTCTACTTGACTTGCACTAACTTTGCTTGGCACCTACTATCCACTCAGTCAATCTTGGTAGACAAACTTTGTGTCACTTGTTCTTCTAAAATTTCTTAGTGTAACTAGCCTTTGTAACCTTAAGTAGATTATCAATGCATCATCTTATCACTATCTTAACATATTCTTGTACTCCTTTACATAATCATAACTCAACCTTTCCTCTAGGTGCTATTATTACATCTTTTGATCAAACCCTCTTCATTAATCAAATAATTGATAGTACTTAAATCTTATGAACAGTTTTCTTACTAGCAAATAGTAGGTTTAACATCAATGAAAAAACAATAATTGAAGCATATTGATCATACTTGTGTCAATCTATTATCAACAATCTCCCTTTTTAAGAGTCTTCTTCAATCTATTATCAATAGTCTCCCTCTTTGGCATTCTTCTCCAATCAGTTCTCAACAATCTCCCTCTTTGGCATTGATGGAAAACTAAATTGATCAACCAAACTAACTAGGTTAAAATAGTAAGACCAACAAAATACCAAAAATAAAATAATTCCTTGTATTGAAATCTCTCCCTCTATCAAAAACTTCTGTCTTTTGAATAGGTTATAAAATGTTTCCTTATAACTCCCTTTGAACTACTTTGTGTATCTCCCTCTTACTAGGTAGATGTAGAGGATTTCTCCCTCTTTGTTAAATTTCCAATCTCTTGTATAACTCCTGATCAATAACTCTCTCCCTCTTTCTTGTGTTTAACTTGATCAGTAACTATCTCCCTCTTTTTAAGAATAATGCTAAAAACTACTCATCTTAACATGCAAATATAGGCTACTTCAATTTCTTCCTTTTTCACCTTGCTTGCGACTGATTTGAAATGTTAGTTCTTTGATTACTTTAGGTAGCTCCTAAAGTAATATCCTCTGCATCAATTTGTAGTATTGAAAAGCAGCTTGTTTGATGCAAGGCACTCTTTTTGTCACTTAGACAGCTTTTGATAGGGGTATCACCCCTAGTTTATCTCTTAGATACTCATGAACATCCTTAGATAATGCTTTTGTGAAGATTTCAACAATTTTCTCTCTTTTGTTAACATATTCCATCTTCACATCTTTATCTTGAACTAATTCTCTCAAGTAATGATACTTGATTGCAATGTGCTTAGTCTTTATGTGCATCACAAGATTCTTTGATATATTGATAGCACTTGTATTATCACAATAAAGTGTTACCGGTTCCATGATCTCTTCCTTCATACCTTTGAGTAACTCTTTGATCCATAAAATATTTGTACAATTTACAGCAGTAGCAACATATTCAACTTCAGTAGTAGATTGTGACGTGCAATTTTGTTTTTTGCTAGTCCATATAACAAACCTCTTGCCTAAGAAAAATGCTCCACCACTGGTGCTCTTCCTGTCATCAATGTTTTCAGCCCAATTAGCATTAGTATAGGCTCTTAATTCAAATTTTTCATTTTTCTTATAGTATAGACCATACTCCTTTATTCCTTTCAAATATCTCATTATTCTCTTTACAGCCATCAAGTGATTCTCCCTAGGATTAGAAGAAAATCTTGCAACTATCCCTATAGATAATGCTATATCAGGTGTGCTATGTACTACATATTGTAATTTTCCAATCATAGACCTGTATAATGTTTGATTCACCTTAGTTGAACCATCATTATTTGACAACTTGTGTCCTATCACCATAGGTGTACTTACTAGTTTGGAATCCTCTAATCCAAAAAAATTCAATATTTCCTTGACATATTTTGACTAAGTGATGTATATACCATATTTAATATGATATATTTGAAAACCCAGAATGAATTTGATCTCTCCAAACATAGACATTTCAAATTCTTGCTTCATTTCATTTGCAAAAGCTTTACATAAAGCATCTTAACCTCCAAATATGATATTATCAACAAAAATTTCAAATAACAAAATACCTTTGTCTTTTTCTATCTTTATCTATAGATTGTTGTTATCATTAATCCTTTCAAATCGAATCTTCACGAGATACTTATGAAGTCTCTCATACCATGCTCTTGGTTCTTGTTTCAAACCATATAGAGCTTTGCATAATCTCCATACCATGTTCTTATTGTTAACATCAAAAAATCCTTCTGGCTATTCTATGTAAACTTATTCCTCTAATATACCATTTAGAAATGTAGATTTAACATCCATTTGATAAACTTTGAAACCTTTGTATGCAGAATAAGCAAGTAGATTTCTTACTTCTTCCAATCTAGAAATAGGGAAAAATTTCTCTCCATAGTCAATTCCTTCTTCTTGTGCATATCCTTTGCAAACTAATATTTCCTTGTTTCTTGTGACTTTGCCATTTTCATCTAGCTTATTTCTAAACACCCACTTGGTGCCAATCACATTTTTGTCTTTTGGTCTAGGAACTAAAGCCCATGTTTTGATTTTCTAAATTTTTTCAATCTCTTCTTTCATGGATTAACTCCAGTCCACACCTTCTAATGCATCTATTACTAATTTAGGTTCCTTCATGCTCAATATACATTTATCATTTCTCAATCTATTTCTTGTCATTGGTCTAACATCTTTATCTCCATAATTTTTGTAATAGGATGGTGTCTCTTAATATATTTGAACAACCTTGGTTCAGCTCGAGTTTCTTCAATTTGTCTCTTAGCTTCAGAATCACTGTGTACATCTCTGTTAGGTAACTTAGCATTTTCACTAATATTTGAATATAAATTTACTTCAACTTCATATTATAACTCAACATCTGAGTGTAGCTAAGTTCCTGAGTGCAACTTGACACTCATAGTATGTGACTTGAAAGTTGCTGAAACTTACTATTGGTTTGTAGCTTGATTTGTAGCATCTTCTTCAGTAGGAAAACCTTCATAAGAGTATACAAATGATTTGTATTCTTTTGGTTCTTTGATAGGTTCAGCCTCATGTACTTCTATATATTCATCAAAATTTACATTTTCAGTTTCAACAATTTTTTTAGTGTTAGTATTTAAATACTTATAAGCCCTACTTCTTGTGGAATATCGTAGGAATATACCTTCTTCACTTTTTGCATCTAGTTTACCATTCCTGAAGTTGTTAAGAATGTAACACTTGCTTTCAAATACCTTAAAGTACTTAACATTGGGTGAGTATACATACCATAGTTGAAAAGGTATTGAATGAGTATCTTTCTTGACTTGTACATGATTCAAGGTATAGAGTATAGCTTCTCTCCAGTATTTCAAAGGAACATTTTTCTCCATCATGAGTGTTCTAGCATAGTCCATTATAGATATGTTCCTTTTTTCAACAATTCCATTTTGTGGAGGGGTTCTAGGGGCAAATGTCTCTCTTTTGATTCCTCTATCATTATAGAACATCTCAAACTTATTTGATGTGGATTCTCCTGTGTCAAATCTCAAACACTTTAGACTTTTACCTATTTCCTTCTCAACTCTTGCTAAGTACCACTTAAACATTTGAAAAGCATCAAATTTATATTTCAAAAACATAATTGTCATCATTCAAGAATACTCATCAACAAACAACATAATGTACTTATCTCATTTTTAGCTTTACACTTCAATTGGTCCACACGAGTCAGTATGAACAATCTCTAGTACTCCTTTAGAGGTATGAGTTTTACTCTTAAAACCTGATTTTTTCATTTTGCCTAACTGACATTGTTTGCACATTACATTATCAAGCTTCTTCAACTTAGGCAAACCTCTAACTTTTCTTGTATTACTGACACTAACCAAGTTATCCAAATTAACATGACATTACCTTTTGTGCCACAACCACACATCATCAAATTTTACAACTAGACAAGTAGCATCCTCTATATCAAGATAGAATAGATTAATCCTAGTTCGATCACCCTTTCCAATTAGTTTTCCATTTGTATCATATATATTAGAAATCTTATTTTCAAACTCAACCTTACATCCTAAATTATTCAATTGTGACACACTTAAAAGATTATAATTAAGTTTTTCAACATAGTAAGCATTGTCACATAAAATCTTATCTATGAGTTTGATAGAACCTTTTCATTTTATCAAACATGGTGCATCATTACCAAATCTTACATTATTTCCATCATAACAATTCAAGGTAATGAACTTACTTTTGTCTCCATTCATGTGATGTGAATGCCCACTATCAATGATCTATCTGTCATTCATGTTTACACAAGTCACTAGTGCAGTTGCCTCATCTTCATCAAATTCATCTTTCAATTCAACATATATCACTTCATCATTATGTTCATCAAATTCATCTTTTCTTCTTCTTCAGCAATATAGCAAGACTTCTTGCCTTTGTCTTTGTAGTCCTTGTTGTCTTCATCTCTCCTACTTTTGTACTTGTCACCACCTCTATAGTTCTTCTTCTCTAGACATCTAGCAACAATATGACCAACCTCATTGCAATTGAAACAAATCATAGGTAATTTACCTTTGAACTTTCCTTTACCTTTGTGAAATCTTCTTGCTAGTAGTGCTTCAAGCTGTTCTACATCCTCCTCATTTGTATCACTGTCACTGGATAGATACTTTATCTTTTTCTTCTTCTTCTTCTCATTAGGTTCCTTCAATGACACCTTAGTTGAAAGTAGATTCAATATTCTCAGGTTTGTAATTATCAAAGTTAGATAGCTCAAAAACATTGAGTCTACTTACCAAACCTTTAGGTGAGAGATTATTTCCTAGTATGTGTCTTAGTTCTTGAATTGTAGAAACTTTGAAAGCATATATAGGAAATAGTTTCCTTAAAAAAATTCTTAGTACATTATCATCATCTATTTTTCCAACAACTCCTCTTATTGCATTAACAACTTCTTTTATCCTTTCAACATATTGATAGATATTTTCACCTTCTTCCATTCTCATATCATCAAACTCACCTCTAAGATTTTCAGCTTTGGCTCTTAGGACATTAGTGTCTCCTCCATAAATGGTGGCTAAGGCATCCCACATTTTCTTTGCACTTTCAAGACCTTTGATATCATCAAATTTAACATAGCCTAGGGTAGAGCCAATCTCAAGCATTGTTTGGTTCTGTTCTTTCTTCTTTTTCATATCCTCAGCTATTGGGGCTCCAACAAGATCAACATAATTAGTAGTAATGGTAGATTTTGCATGATCTCCAAGTCCTCCAAGGTGTAGCTTCATCAAACTTTATCATGCATGAAAATTATCTCTATTAAACTTGGGTACTTCTCTTTTTGACATCTTGATCTTTGTGCTTTTAGTACCTAAAAACTAGTCCTCTTAAGTAAATGGCTCTGATACCAATTGTTGGAATACTTTTAGAATAACTACATGGTGGGGGGTGAATTAGTTATCAAAGGTCTAGATGCATAAATAAAACTTTTCATAGCTTAGTGAACCTATAAATATTTATCTTCATGCATGTATCCATAAGATTATGCAATCACTTAAAACATGTAGGTTACTATCAAATCAATTTGCAAAAATGTAAACATGAAACTAACAAATTCAACAACACATTTGACATAATGATTTACATGGAAATCCAATTTGGAAAAAACCACCAGTAACATGCTACTCTTTTTCATTATTCTAAAGTGATGCCCTGTGAAAGGCCAATCCTATTAAAGGTTATAATACACACTATTAAATGTGACCCTGTTAAAGAATTTCAATCACCCTATTAGGAGTGAGATTTATTAGAGGACTTTAGACCATTCACTTGGAATGTCACCTAGTTAAAATATTTACAAATGACTGTTAGGTCAACCTTAATCCAAAGGATTTATCCTAGACTGATACAATTATTAGAGAGTAACAAGAAGGCTTAATCTAATAACAACTTACAACTCCATTTGTAGATTATAGATCATTGTTTCAGTCCTCCATTCTACTTGGCCTTCATACATTTCAGCTTAGATAGCTTGTTCACCCTTCAAGCATTCATACCCTTAAGCCTTCTTGCTTAACATGCCAATGCAAACTCTTCTTCTTAGGTCACTTGATGAAGAAAAACCCTTGAATCCTTGTCTTCCCTAGGTTCTCGTGCATCACAACATTTTTTTCTAACTAGCCACTACTATAAATAGGAAATTAAGATCTTTTGCTGCTCATTCTCCATTGTCTAATTTAGGGTTAGGATAGATTAGGTAGGATACAATGAATCTACTCTATATTGTGTATCTCCTCTAAAAACTTCTCCATCAATCCTCTTTGAATTCACCTAAAAATGGTTTTCCTTGAATTCTATGTCACTAGCTCATCAGTCTTATCTTTCACCTAGTTCACACAATCCAAGAAAAAAAAGCTTTTCAGCTCAGATCCATCGAATTCGTGATCTTTCAAATAATTTAGCCACTTAGCATTATCTAGCTTTTGATGCTCTATACATACTACATTTCTCAACATCCTCTATAAAATCACTCAGTACCAACTAAAGTTTACTGGTGCTCAACATTAACTAAACTTTACTTTGCATTGATTTTTTTTCTCAACATATAGTAGAATGGACTTTTACTCAGCTCCAACTAATTTTCTTCTCAGCTTGCACTGACTTTGCTCGGCACCTACTATCCACTTGGTCAAGCTTGACAGACAAACTTTTTTTGGCATAGCAACTATATCCCTAATGAGATCCCTCTCCACCATCAGTACATGTTTTTGGTGTGATGGAAAAATCTACATGGTATCAGAGCGCAACTCACCAATTTGAGTCCCTCAAGCCCTTTGACCCTTCGTCCACGTAGGCTTGGATTATCAACATGGTATGTAGTGGGTTCAAATCTCACATGATAAATGGTTGTATCCAGCTCCATCATGTGGGGGAAGGATGTGTTGGTGTAGCGACTATATCGTCGATGAGATCCCTCTCCACCATTAGTACGTGCTTTTGTTGTGATGGCAAAAACTACAACTTTGTGTAACTTGTTCTTCTAAACTTTCTTAGTGTAACTAGCCTTTGTAACCTTAAGTAGAAATCTTATCAATGCTCATGTTATTATTGTCTTAACTATTTCTTGTACTAATTTACATAATCATAACTCAACCTTTCCTCTAGGTTCTATTGTTACATCTTTTGATCAAATCCTCTTCATTAATCAAATAAGTGATAATACTTAAATCTTATAAGTAGTTGTCTAACCAAGAAATAGTAGGTTTCACATCAGTGAAAAAATAATGATTGAAGCATATTGATCATACTTGTATCAATTTATTCTCAACAATCTCCCTCTTTAACAATCTTCTTCAATCTATTCTCAACAATCTACCCCTTTGGTAGTCTTCTTCAATTTGTTCTCAATATATATTTGTATATATATACATACATACATATATACATATATACATAAGTATATAGATATATGTATGTATATATACATATATACATACATATATGTATATACACACATATATACATATATTATGTACATGTATATATATCTATGTATATATGTGTATATTACACACACACACACACACACACACACACACACATGCACACATATACATATACATACATATATATACATACACACATACATGTGTGTGTGTGTGTGTGTGTGTGTGTGTGTGTTTATTATTTATTAAATATATGAGATGAGATGGAAAAGTCAATTATTTAAATAAAATAGGATTATATAATTTTGGAAGACCTTAGGTGAAGGGGAAGCATCCTAAGTAGATGATTTATATATAGGTTTAGGTGGCATAATTAAATGAATAGGATAAAAGTGATAAAATAACTAGGTTGATTATATAAGAGAATATCTAGGTGTCTAAAATTCCAATAAATTAAATAATTTATGGAGAGTAGAGAAATATGTTGCATGTGAATGATACTAGTTCCACTAAATATTTTCATCTTTGTTTTCTTTTTGTTCCTTTCACCTTTGGATGTCTTTTTGAAAGAGTTATTTATTAATATTATTTTTATGAAAGCCTAAGAGAGGGAGATATTTCTAATCAAATCCATCTTATTGCAAATGGAAAAAAAAATCCCTCTAGTAGGAAGAGTTTCATGTGTATAGCTAAGTTGGTGTGAAGGCGAGTTGTAAGGCATAATATTATGCTATTGATCCCAATACTACCACCAACTCTGGTTTGAATCTCACCTAGATTACTACAATCCCTTTTAAGGGTGCTTGTGTAACTGAGTTGGTTTGAAGGTGAGTCATGAGGCATAGTTTTAGGCTAATGGTCCTAGTGCCACACCTCAAATTTTGTTTAATATCGCTTGGATTATTACAAACCCTTTTCTTGCCAATGGAAAGACAACAACAATGAACATATGCATCTCAAGAGACATGCTTGATTCTCTGATAAAGTGATAAAATAAATAGGTTTATTATATAAGAGAATATATAGGTATCTAAAATTCTAATGAATGAAATATTTTATTGAGAGTAGAGAAATATGTAGCATGTGAATAGCACTAGTTTCACCAAATATTTTTATCATCTTTGTTTGATTTTCTTTCCTTTCACCTTTGCCTATGTTTTCTAAAGAGTTATCTATTACTATTTTTTTGAAAGCCTAAGGGAGGAGGATCTTTTTAATCAAATTCATCTTATTATAAATGAAAAATAATCCCTCTAGTAGGAAGAGTTTCATGTGTATAGCTAAGTTGGTGTGAAGGAAAGTTATGAGGCATAGTATTATGCTAGTGATCCCAATACTACCATCACTCTGGTTTGAATCTCACCTAAATTACTACAAACCCTTTTAAGGGCACTTGTATAATTGAGGTGGTTTGAAAGTGAGTCATGAGATATAGTTTTAGGCTAATGATCCTAGTTCTTGCCAATTAGTGTAAACCTAAGGGAGGGTAGATTTCAATTAAATTAATCAGGCCTCAAAAGGTAATCTATGATCATCAGGTGTTGGATATATTTCTAAAGATCTTGAAAGAAATATTCGTAGTTTTTTAAGAAAAGTGAATACATGACATAATGAATATCATAGCTAAAGTGGTAGTAGTAGTATGGATCATTGACATGGGAATAAAATTAGGAGTAGACTTTTTCATTTAGAGGGTAGATCACTTGTGGTGGTGAAGGTGTTAGAATAACTAATGGTATGATAATCATTTGATGAGTGATGATTTGGTTAGACAATGGTAAGTTATTGTATTATCATTTATTTCAACTATTGACCTAGTGTTCCTAGTATGTTGCCAAGCATAATTATTGAGAATTGAGTTTTGCAATTAGGATTAGTGAGTGTGATCATAAAGAGAGCATTGGTTGTGTCTCTTGAGATGCATATGTTGATTATTATTTTTGAAGAGAAGAGTAAGATTATCAGTGAAGTCACGGTATAACTACTAGAATAGTTAGTTAAAAATAATATGTGATTTGATTGATTTATCAAATTTATGATGAATATAGTGAAGCAATCAGAAGATGATAGAGAAACTCATTAGGATTATAAATAAAGAATTTTCAAGATGGAAAGGTGATAGTGGAAATATTTTTAGGTTAGATAGGTGATTGGTGAAACCTATAATAGATAAGTGAAGTTGTGATAAACAGGTCAAAGAAGAATGAGTTCTTGAGTGACGATCAGTTAATTGGTCATCAATGATAGGTATTGAGGTTGTGGTGAATCTAAATAAGTTAGTCATGATTTAGTGACATGGATGTACATGTGGAGAGGATGATATTCCATTATGGTGATTGATATCAATATGTACGAGATGATTCTAGGGGAATCTCATGACAGGTCAAAACATGTTTGACCTTTGGCATATAATTCTATGAATTAGTTGGCACAGTTATGAAGAATGGTTTTTAACATGAGATATTATCTTATGGTGTTTTTTTCTAAGTGATATACTTTTCATTTCTCAATAGTATTATGCTTAGGGTTTGGATAAGTAGGTGGAAGATGAAAACTAGTATAAACAGGTGAGATGAGGATAAGTTTGATATTATTGATCATGGTCCAGTTTGTCAGTGTTTTAAAATATTACGCATCAAATTATCCTAATGAGAATAGAATATATCTAGGGTCAGATACTTCCCATCTACAACATATCCTTTCAAACACTGGGCCAACTATAAGGCTCAAACCTTCTTCTACTTTAGGCTCTGCAAACCTAAGTGGGTATACCTATAGATTCTTCATATGGTACCAGTTGTTCAAAAGCATACACCAAATCTAAACAAACTAGATAAAACCCTTATATCTTATGTACTTATGCAAAGATAATAGACATGAAATAGCTAATAACATGACCTAAGAAATTAATAAGCTAACTAAGGGCATCCTTTTAACTCTTAAACAAAAATGGAAATGGATGATTATAATTTTAATTTTAGCAAATCCCCAAATATGCAATAGTAAGAATAGGTTGATCATGTAGCTTATCAATTTTTTATCTATTGGGAAGCTCCATAAATCACACACATACATCTATGATACATGTAACATATTCCATACATCAAGATATCATATCTATCTTATCACTTTGTGAATTAGACATTGATGTCCATAGAGACCTCATTCTCATGAAATATCTTTCTCAAATAACCAGCTACCCTATCAAATACATCAAGCATTTACTTGGCTCTTTATTCCAATGGAAAAACATTTGAGATATAGAAACTTAAGGGGATGCAAACAGGCCTAAGTTATTTGTCCCTAAACCACACAACATTGCAGATTATAGAGATAGGAGATGAGAATCAAAATGAAACTAAGGAGATTCTTACTCATTGTATTCATTTCTTTGGAACTATACATTCAAGATGCATGTAAATATCTCCTAAAACCACTAAATAGATCATAACTATCTTTTTTTTTTTTTTATGGTGTTCATACAAGAGAAATATTCTGAAGAGAATGGTATCACAATAGTGAAAAATGTTCAAGAAATTAGAACCCTTACAATGAGAGAGAAAAGGAAAGATATAGGAAAGGAAGAAGAAACTAGAACTGATCTAGAAGTGACATGTGTCCACTTGAATCTTCATTCCCTACTATTGCAAAGCACCTCTCTTCTCTCTATAACCAAAATCAAATAGGAATCTCATCATTGTTGTCTAGCAAACTTGAAAATCTCCTCCTAATGATGAAAAATCTTATTCTGACAAAACCATCAGATTTGCATCTAAAATGGTGATAAAACCTTCACTAAACTAACTTGGAGGTGATAAAATCTACTCCTAACTACATTCTTACTACCTCTGGCACACATCCAATTCACCATCTTGCTAAATATCAAATTTGAACTACTATAGTTGAATGAGACTAATAAATGGGCATCTGGTACAAAACCATGTATATCTCAAATACAGTACTTCCTATGTAGATATAAACCACAAATATGAAAAATTCACTTTCTCCTAGTTCTGACAGTATATGTTAGTCATATATCCTCTTATCAGAAATGGTAGAATCTCCATTTAAAAATCAAGTCTCTGGTAAGGATCCCAGGTTTGTATTTTACCTTCTTCAAAAATTTAATGTATTTCTAAAGCTAAAATTTTAGGTTATAGCTTCTTTGAATTTAAAATGCTTGTGTGCATGCGCTTTTTAGGAAAATAATAAAATATTAAAGTCTTGCATTTTGAAATTTTCCCCTTCATTTTTCATCTGGGTCAACTCAAGTTTGACTGGGCTAACACATGTCACCTTCTAATTTGTCAATTCTACACTATCATCTATCACCTGGGCACAACATGTAAACCTCTGATTGGGTCTACATATCTACCACATGGCAATATTTAATTGGACCTCTTGTTGCTCGAGCATCACCACATCATCACCTTGTTGGCCCCTCACCATGTCACTGCCACATGGCACCTTTTTATTGGCTGAAAGTCTACGTTGCCACATCAGCATTGATCTAGGCCTTCTTCCATGTGTCAGCTAAGTGTTTCCCTACATTATCTAATGGTCAAGCAACTTCATAATATGGGGAAGCATCGGCCATCAGATCTCACCATGTGGTGAAATCTGGAGCATTGATTCAAACCTCCCATGTCAACATCAGACCTCAATTTCCACACCACTTGTCACATTACAATTTGTTGAGCTACCACATCACCACCTAGTCACATGTATAACTATTTAAAATTACTTTATATTTCTCCCCAATGTCCCTAGGCCCCATGCAAAGCTAGCCTTGTGTCTCAAAATGTGTAAACTTTTGACACTACACTATTGTGTGTTGGCACATTTAAATATTGGAAAGAGCCTCCACATGAAAAATGTGGGATTAATCTTTTAAATTTTATCCCAACTAGTAGCATGCTTTCATGGTGTCCATTCATATTTTTCTTGCTAATCATGGACATCATTTAGTGTATTATTTTGATAAACTGTGATGAAATCATTTTCTCCTACTACTTTTTTGATTGCAGGCTACAGTCGCACTCACATCTCATATTCACCTCGACAATAGATGGAGGCTTTGATATTATAATGCCCCTTCTTTCACAATTTTACATCCACTGCATAAGAGTTATGAGTCACTGAGAAACTCATATTGAAACTAAGCTGTTTTAATGCTATTGTGTGTTGATAGTAGTGCACAAACACTAGAAGCTATCAAAACCAATCCACTCTTGGAGTTTCCAAAATACAACTCAACAGGGAACACTACAATTTTGCTTGAAAAGAACCTCAAACTCTCACTACTCATGTGGACCCCTATGTTTGATGCAATCTCCTCCCCTTCATTCAATGGCATTAGACTTGTGGGGAAAATCAAATGAGATTCAGGAAAATTAGGTAGAGTGATCACACTTTGTTCTATTTTCTTTCAAATTTTGCTCCATTGATGTCTTCTACTACAACATGACTATCACCCTGCCTCTTATCTCCCTAAGCACTTGCTCATTGTCTCTTTATAGTGATCTTTTACATCACTCCTTCCTTGAAAAAGAAACATGCACTATGGTTCTCACAAATCATGCAATTGAAAGTAGACATTTTAAATCCACCTTTTCAGTTGAATGCTGGTAATAGTAAGTGATTTGGGGATGGCTACTACATTTTTCCATGCCATCAATGGAGTCAAACATATATTTATTAATTCCACTTGGACCAACCAATTTTATCCGTGAATCTAACTCATATGGTTGGACATGTATTAGAAATGTATTGGTGGTAATATATTTCATTCCAAATTTTTGGCTAGTGCAAGAGGATTGGCAGATAGTTTAGGGAAACTTGGGATACACCGCTCCACACTATAATCAACTTTTACATTCTTCTACCATCGATTCCTTTCATTTTGGTCATGTAAGCTCCTTTATAGGTTGAATTATCAATGCTTCACCTTTGTTTTAATGCCCAATCTCATTACACATAATAAGCAATTATGCCATATTCTACATGGACTCATTTATGATCAAATCTCCATTAGAATAAGGGAGAGATCTCGCCATGGCCTTGTGCTTACTGGCACTAACTGGTAGCATTTGAAGATGGAACTCACGGCTCACCTAATCATACTACTACTTCACACATAATCATCTACAGATGTCGTGGCTATTCTTGGCAAGATGACCTCATCTAATTTCTTTGGAAGATAGAGGGTACTTCTAAAATATCACTCCAAGAGATATTAAACAATGCAAAGAATCTTAGAAAATCATTGTCCCAACTCATGCCTTCATGAAACATATTTGGTTCCTTACATACTTTATTTTACATAGACTTAGTGAATGAAAAGAATCCAACATCCTCTTGTTATGAATAATAATGTAATAGATATCATTCGGTCCATCCTTTATTTGGGTCACATATTTTTCAACCTCTAAAATAGTAATGACCTTCACTTGGCCTACATGGTTTTTCTCTATGGGAAAGAATTGCATATTTCACTTCAATCTACATCTCTCCCTATATGTAACATCAACATCCATTTGATCACTACCAAGATGACATAAATACACTAAGACATTAAAGTAATCAAAACTATTATAATCCACCTTTTGTAACACCCTCAATCTCCTAATGCTTTGACTAGTCAGGTGAAGTCAATCGGGCCCCAAAGTGGGTTTGGCTAAAAATATTTTCGAATTGAAACACCTAACTCTTAGGATTGATTCAATGAGAATTCAACATTGATTATAATTGAATTTAACCATTATTGCATCATTGAAATATCAATTAAAACTCATTTTACCATTTATTTGCAAACAGGAAATTTTGTGCTAAGGGGTCCTCTGACTGGCCTTGAAAACTAATCAAGGGCTCTAAAAGCTGTCATGTTGATTCTTTGTTCCACATACTCTTACCCTACCAAATCTTATGCCATGATGACTTTGAGGTCAAAAGATACTAACCATCAAATTTGCTTACTTGAAACTGCTTGCAAACACACATGTCAAAAAACCATAAAGTGTGTTTGGTTTTCGCTTTGAAAATAGGTCAAACTGACACTTGAGGGTGTGAAAACTAAGGCATTAGTTCACTTTGTTGATTTTCCCAAATTAGGTTTCCACGTTAAATCTTGGTGTCACTTGTATTCATGCTATTTCTTTTATGTGTATGAAACTAAGTTAAATAAGGTTAGTTAATGATAATATCTTAATATTTTCTTAGTCGAGTTATTGTTGCTATTTTAGTGTTTGTTGAGTTACAACATTTACTAGTGTAAACTGAGTGCTTCTGTATCTATCAACCATCAGTATTTTTAGTGAAGTTTATGTTATGTACTGACATCTAAGGGATCTAAGATTTATTTTGGTGGTAACTAATTCACCCCTCCCCTCTTTGTTACTCCTCTTATATTTCCAATAATTGGTATCAGAGCTTTTTTATGCTTACAGAGAAAGGTTTTAAGGACCTAAGCTAATGATTGGAATATCTTACAAGAGAGATTCCCAAGTTAAACAAAGATAACTTCCAAGCATGGCAGGAACTTATGAAGTTGTACTTGGCAACCATCAGTGATTCAAGTTTGAAATACTTGAAAAATGCTTACAAGGATCCTATTGGAACATTGACTATAGAAGAGATTGCTAAAAAGAAAAGTCATAACATCATGATGATTGTCATTGCATCAGCTCTCAACTATGTTGAGTTTGATGAGGTTAAAGGATGTGCTACTTCTCATGAAATGTGGACCAAACTAAATGATGTCTATGGAGGTGATGATAATGTAAAAAGAGCCAAGGTAGAAAGCTTGAGAAGTCAATTTGATCAAATGAAAATGAGAGCGGATGGAAACATTGAAAAATATGTTGAGAGAATCAAAGCCAGTGTCAATGCTATCAAAGCCTCTAGAGGAACAATTGAAGATGTACCAGTGGTAAGAAAGGTAATCATAACCCTTCTTCTTATCTATGTAATTACACTATCTACTATTCAAGAGATGAGATGTGATCCAAATAACATGATAACTTTGGATGCTCTAGTTGGAAGATTGATTGCATTTCAATTAGATAACTATGAGAATTATACTCCCAGTTCTTGCAATCTTGAGTTTGCATTTGAAGCCAAGGTATCACTCAAGAAGAAAACCAAAAGGTCTTAAAGTGAAGAGGAAGATAGTTCTGATAGTGATCCTAAAGTTATTGAAGCATTCCTTGCAAGAGGGTATCCCAAAGGCAAAGGAAAGTATAAAGGTAAAATCCCTTTAATCTGCTTCTCCTACGAAGAAGTCGAAAACATTGTTGTAAGATGCCCAAATAGAGAAGACAAAGATGAAAAGAAGCATAGCAAGTACAAAGGAAAGAAGAATTTCAAGAGCTTCAAAGACTGCAAGGACAAAGATAAGAAATCATGTTTTATGGCTAAGGATTTAGATAGTTGTAAAAGATGAATATGGTGATGAAGGAGATAAAATGACACTTATCTCTCATTTTAGAAAAAATGATACATGGATTATTGATAGTGGCTGCTCACATCATATGACTGGTGACAAAACAAAGTTTAAAATATGGAACATTATGATGATGGAAGTGTGAGATTTGGAAACAATAAACCATGTTGCATAAAAGGAAAAGGTTGTACCTCACTAACCAATGAATGTAGATGTAATAATTCTCATTGGGTTGAAGGACTAAACCATAATCTATTGAGTGTGGCATAGTTGAATAAAATTGGATTCAAGGTACAATTCATGAATGGGAAGGCCAAGTTGTTGGACGGAAAAGGAAATCTAGTCAGATCTAGCAAACAAACAAAAGGCAACCTATTATACCTAGATCTTAGTGAAAAATCATGTTTTATTTCTCAAGTAGAAGAAAGTTGGTTATGGCATAAAAGGTTATGCCATGTGAACTTGGATAATCTAATCAAGATAAGCAAGAAGAAGAGAGTAAGAGGTATTCCTAGTCTAAGGAAACCTGATATGGGCCTATGCAAAAATTGTCAAATTGGCAAGATGGGAAAGATAGGTTTCAAAAGAAAGGACTATCATTCTGAAGAAGTCTTGGAGCTAGTTCATACAGAATTATATGGACCTATTGGAATAGAGAGATACAATGGAGATAATTATTTTATTCTTTTTTTTGATGATTATCCTAGAATGATGACTATAATGTATTTGAAAGAAAAGTCTGAAGCATTTCAAAAATTTAAGTGGTATCTGGCAAGAATAGAGAAAGTGGAAAGTAGTTGAAGTGTTTGAGATTAGACAGAGGTGGTGAATTCATTTCCAATGAATTCAATGAATTATACATTGAAAGAAGAATGAAGAGACGATTATCAACTCCTAGTACACCATAGTAGAATAGTATAGCTGAAAGAAGGAACAGATCCATCATGGATTGTGTAAGAACTTTAATGATAGAAAAGAGTGTTGCAATCAAATACTAGAAGAAAGCAATCAGTACCACAATGCATACTTTGAACAAAGAATAGTTAAAGAAAGACTCAAATAAAACTCCTTATGCACTATGGTATGGCTACAAATGTAATGTAGGTTACTTGAAATTATTTGGTAGAAAATGTTATATCTTGAAGGAATCTAGGAAAAGTAAATCTGATGTCAAAGGTGACGAAGGCATATTCCTAGGCTACTACTGTAAAAGAAAAGCATATAAATGTTTGAATTTGTCAACTCATAAGATCATAGAAAGTGCACATGTAAGAATTGATGAGTTTTTATAAAAGAGTGAAGAAGAGAACAGAAAAGAACCTAGGCATTAAAGAAATTTTTTCTACTATGAACCTAATACATTTCCAAATAAAATTGGAAGTAAACAAAATTCACCTCTCGAGTCCCCAAAATGTCCAAAAGCTATAGAGTTGCATCCAGTGAAACCTGAGTCATAGTCTAAAAGACTCAAGTCATGGTTAGAAGTTACCGAGCTATTGCCAAAGCAAATTGAGTCTAATGGACCTGAGTCATAAACAGTGGGACCCAAACTTGATACAAAAGATCATGGAAAGGTTAGTGGAAAAGATTCTAATTCCAAAGTACCTGTGTTAGCAAGATACTTCAGAAGGCACCATGCACTTGATCAAATCATTGGAGACAAGTCAGATGGAAAAATGACAAGAAACAAATTGAAGGTACGTATTTGCTTGTTGAATTTGAACCTTGATTAGTAAAATATGCTTTGGATAATGAAATTTGGATTGAAGCTATGAATGAAGAAATAGAATAGATAGAGAGGAATAAGACTTGGACTCTTGTTCGTACACCCAAGGATAAAAATGTAATTGGAACAAATTGGGTTTTCAGAAATAATTTGAATGAAGATGGAGAAGTTTCTAGAAACAAAGCAAGGTTAGTATGTAAAGGTTATTCTCAAGAAGAAGGTATTGACTATGGTGAAAAAATGTCTCCTGTTGCTAGAATAGAAGGTGCTAGAACTTTACTTTCTTATGTTGCACATAAAAGATTTAAAGTTTATCAAATGGATGTAAAATATGCATTCTTGAATGGAATTCTTGAAGAGTAAGTCTATATAGAACAACCTAAAGGTTTTTTGGATCCTAGCAAAAGGGATATGGTCTGCAAATTACACAAAGCATTGTATGGTTTCAATCAAACTCCTAGAACTTGGTATGAAAAACTTCATAACTACTTGATAAAGATTGGTTTACAAAGAACAAATGATAAGAGTAGTTGTATATCAAAGAAGGACCAGACAAGAAGATTGTGTTAGCTGAAATCTTTCTTGATGACACTTTATTTACAAGAAATTATGATTTATGCAAGGTATAATACCTACCCCTACTTGACTTTTCTGTTGTATTGTTGAATTCTTTTGAGTAAGTTTTCTTACCGTGTTTTATGATTATCAGTATTTGCTTACCGGATTTGATTAGATGTTTTTTATACTCAATTGTTTATATGTGATGAGTTACTAGTTATTTAATGTGTTTATGATCATTTTGATGATGATATATGTATGTTTAATTAGTGATTTAAGTTATTTCATGATGGATTATTCATATGTTTTTTCTATGGTTAATTACCACATACTTGCATGTGTATGTTGTACATGTATGTTTTCTTTATGTATGACATTTCTGATGTGGTTGAGGAAGGGAGTCATAGTCATTTGCCAGTCAGGATCTACACGATGAACCACTTCCTAACATTTCTTGTTTAGTTTAGAATATTGTGTTTGTACATGTGTGGATTTTATGTAGATTGCAGTATTTCAATGGTATAAGTGGGACATAACTCTTGAGCCCAAATCCTAAACCCTAAGCCAATTGTCCTAGAAAATAAGACAAATATTTGAGTTAGTTTCACCTTTTCGAACTCGTCAAGTGACATGAATTCATGATTTTTACCCTAGAGTTTATTTTGGTATTTTGTGCTTTATGATGAGTTTTCGTATTTGATTTTGTGGGTCTGTTGTGATTTTTTGTTATATTAAATCAAATTAAAAGATAATTTAATGAATATTTTATTAAGAAATTCAATATTTAATTAATTGAGAAATTAATTAAATTAAATAATTAAATTTAAAGGAGTTTATTAAAGTTCTATTTTTGACATATTTATATTTATTTAATTTAATGATAATTATTTAGGAGTTTTCTTTTAATAATAAACTCTAAATAATGTTATTAATTAAGTTAATAAATATATTATTAAAAAACATCTCGTGAATTAATTAAATAAAAGAATGAAACTTAAAGATAAAGTTATGGTTCTATTTTAGGCATAATTATATTTATTTAATTTTATTATTATTATTTAGGATTTTTATTTAATAATAAACTCTAAACAATATTGTTAATAAAGTTAATAAATATATTATTACAAAAATATCTCATGAATTTATTTAAATAAAAGAATAAAACTTAAAGATAGTTATGGTTCTAATTTAGGCATAATTTAATTTATTTAATTTATGAAATAATTATTTAAGAATTTTATTTTAAATAATAAACTCTAAATAATATTATTAGTTGAATTAATAAATATATTATTAAAACATCTCAAGAACTTATTAAATAAAAGAATTCATTTAAAGATAAAGTTATAGTCTAACTTTGGGCATGATAATATTTATTTAATTTAATAATAATATATTTAGGAGTTCATTTTTAAATAAATTTTAAATATTATTATTACTTAAGTTAATAAATATTATATTAAAAATGCTCAGAAAATTAATAAGAGAGAGTAAGAAATCATTTAATAAAGTTTATTTTAATTAAATTGCATATAGGATGTAACGCCCTGCTATGTGACCCGAAATAAATTAACCTAAAGTTTCAGTAAGTTTGTCAAAAAAAAAGAGTTAAAGTCAATAACTTAACAATAATAGTTATAGAATAGTAGAAGGAATTAACATACACTCATACATCAACAACACATAAATAGGTTACAACTCTTAAGCGTCCCATGATGATTAATTGTATTTAATTTTAATTAATACTAAGTCTAATAAATAACACATCCACATGAAAGAATAACTACAAGTTCAATCCATTTAAATAATAAACATTTGTTTTGAATGCCACTTGGCATTAATTCAGAATGCACAATCATCCATTGTACATGTCATAGGGTATGAGAGGCTGAAATAATATACATCATGAAATAAATTACATCATCTCTTAAGATCTTATGAAATCAAATACAATACAATAGTACAACCATCCATCATAGAAATACAAGAATAGATAGAAAGGAATATCTACACAAACATATCTAGCAGTGGCATTCGACAGTGGGATCTCAATGGTATAAGAAAAAGCACTACCACCTAACCTCGTGGAACTCAAAAAGGTCCACTCCCACTACATTAAGGAGATAAACTCAAGTCCCAAATAGGATAACAAACTCAAAAGTCAAAACCAACACCTGGGTTCAAGGAATCATCTTAAAGCAAACTATCTCATGGCTACCAAGACACAAGTATCAACTAATCCTAGAGGCAACATAGACACATAGAAAATTTATTATGCATGTGGGCAAGTGTCATTGCATGAACCAA
The DNA here is from genome assembly GCA_028749045.1 of Cupressus sempervirens. Classification (NCBI taxonomy): domain Eukaryota; kingdom Viridiplantae; phylum Streptophyta; class Pinopsida; order Cupressales; family Cupressaceae; genus Cupressus; species Cupressus sempervirens. The sequence continues at coordinate 512,116,239 of CM053784.1, forward strand.
CTCTAGGGTTACCCTGCTAGTCTGTTAATCCTCTGGCTCCCTAGTGACTCTATGTGGCACTAGTATCCTTTTGTACTAACAAGGCATACTAATGAAGCATGGTCACAACCAAGCGTCCTCTCTACTCCCATCCTAGCTTGTACTAGTACTCGAGGCATGGGTGAGGAAAACAATGATTCTTATTAATTCATTTTAAACCCATTTAATGAAATATTATCACTTATTAAATAACCTACAACAGGTCGCCCATCAACCTCTTTAGGGCCTCAACCTCCATTGCAAGCCACTTCCCAACATGACATACAAATAACCTACCCTAACCTCAGTAAAATCAAAAAATCACAAAAGACCACATACCATACATCAATTCTTAAAAAAGCAACTGACAAGCATTGAAATATCACTTGTCAAAATACCAACATTACTTAAAATTCTTAAAATGATCATCCTAATAGAATTGATCCAAGAAAGTACATATAAACCAATCCACATCATAACATGAGATCACCAAGAAGAAATCATACAAACATCTCAGTCATATACAAGTGACTAGAAAGTAATCCAAATGCAATTGATCGAAGACTCAAAGGTTATATTAGATAGGCCATGCAATTCACCTCAATTTCACACAAGAACACTAAAAAGCAATAACAATCAATAGATCAAAACTCCGCATAGAGCATAGAAGACACATTACCATGGTTAAGTATAAAAGATCAAGATCAAACATCATCATGACATCACAAAATAGAACTCTCGAGCCTCCAATTTGGTCAAAGCTAAGTCAAATCGATACGCAACAATAAAACCACACATCATAAAAAGAGTGCATACAAAACTAATTTTCACAAAATATTAGGTTTAGAAAACACAACAGTCTATTTTTCATTTGTAAGTTTTCAAGTTTTCATTTTTCATTTCCAACACAAAGATTCAACAACAACTAGGGTTTCAGTTTTCTTTTCCAATTATGACTATTTATAGAGTTTTTAAATTCCAATCAAGGTTCGCATATCCATTTCTCTAGTTGCCAGATTTTATATGGTTTTTGTTTCCAATAGAATCCTAGATGATTCAACAATTCATATAAAGTCGTTTAACATTGTTCATAGTTCAATTCATTATCAAAACATACGAGTTCAAGTTTTCATTTCTAAGTTTTTGACTTTTTAAAGTATGTTAGTTACTAAGGTTTTTGAATAAGAAAATTTCCCTAGCAATATAAATCATTTTCATATAAAATCAAATCATCAAGCACAACCCAATTTTACTAAAGATAACCATTACTTCTCCCAGTTAATTTGTATGATTTCCAATTTATTTTAGAATTACATTTAAATAATAAAGTAATAAATCAAATTTTCAAATAACTAAATTTCAAATTTTAACAATACTTATTAAAATTATTAATAATAATAATTATCAATTATTACCATAATAATTTTAAATTTATTAAACTTTAGAAAAAAATTCCCAAAATGGAAGCCTTCCAAAAATAGAAACCTACTAAAAATAGAAACTTTCCAAAAATGAAAACCCACTAAAAATTAAAAAATTTCAAAAATAGAAACTTGTTAAAAATAGAAACTTCCAAAAATAGAAACTTACTAAAAATGAAAAAATTTCAAAAATGAAAAGTTACTAAAAATGAAAACTGTCCAAACTAGATCTAATAGAGCAACGAAATTTAAACAATTAAATTTAGTAATTTAAAACTAATTTTCTTTTCAAAACCCCTATCTTGAATTTAATCAAATCCATTACGAATCACCCAATTTAAACCAAACAAGGGTTTCCAATCTCAATTTAACAAACAAGGGTTTCAATTTAATTAATTCGTTCACAGACAAAATCAAGAATAGAAAATAGTAAATTTCAACACAACAGTTTCAACCAAATCTAAAATTCTGAAAATAGATTTATCTAGACACGAAGAGTACAAGAATTTGAAGAATGGAAATCCACTATACAATTAAACCACGAGATCCTACCTGGATCTGATGCTAAAATGATGGATGCACAGAATACGCAACAAATTTTTTTTATATGAAAACCTTCCTCTTTGAAATTGCTCCTCCAAAACTTGTGTAATTGCACCTCCAAAACTTGTGTAATTGCAAAATGAGCTCTAGATCTCTGATAAAGAGTTATCCCTTAATTTGGGGCTCTAATTGTGCAATCACGCGATCTTTGATAAAGAGTTTTTCCCTAAATTTGGGGCTCTAAATGTGTAATCATGAGAGGGAACTCACTGATCAATTACTATTTATTACTTTATTACCTTTTATATTTTCATGCACAACTTTTAGATATTTAATCATTTCTTTATCTCTTTATTTAACTTATTATATTTTAATTTCATGCATACGCTTAATGTAATTTAATTAGAATAAACTTTATTAAATAATTGCTTACTCTCTCTTATTAATTTCTAAAGCATTTTTAATTAAATATTTATTAACTTATGTAATAATAATATTTAGCATTTATTTAAAAATGAACTCCTAAATATATTATTATTAAATTAAAAAAATATCATCACGCCCAAAATTAGATTATAATTTTATCTTTAAATGAATTCTTTTATTTAATAAATTCATGGAATGTTTTAATAATATATTTATTAATTCAACTAATAATATTATTTAGAGTTTATTATCTAAAATAAAACTCCTAAATAATTATTATTAAATTAAATAAATATAATTATGCCTAAATTAGAACCATAACTATCTTTAAGTTTTATTCTTTTATTTAAATAGATTCATGAGACATTTTTAATAATATATTTATTAACTTAATTATTAGTATTATTTAGAGTTTATTATTAAAATAAAACTCCTAAATAATTATTATTAAATTAAATAAATATAATTATGCCTAAAATAGAACCATAACTTTATCTTTAAGTTCCATTCTTTTATTTAATTAATTCACAAAAAAAAATTTAATAATATATTTATTAACTTAATCAATAACATTATTTAGAGTTTATTATTAAAATAAAACTCCTAAATAATTATCATTAAATTAAATAAATATAAATACATCGAAAATAGAAATTCAATAAAATCTTTTAAATTTAATTCTTTTATTTAATTAATTTCTCAATTAATTAAATATAATTAAATACTAAGATTCTTTATAAAAAATTCATTAATTGAATCATTAAATTATCTTTTAATTTGATTTAATATAAGAGAAAATCACAACAAACCCACAAAATCAAATACGAAAACTCATCATAAAGCACAAAATAACAAAACAAACTCTAGGGTAAAAATCACAAATTCACATCACTTGACGAATTCAGAAAGCTAAAACTAACTCAAATACTTGTCATATTTTCTAGGAAAATTGGACTAGGTTTAGGATTTGGACTCAAGAGTTATCTCCCCACTTATACCATTGAAATACTATGATAGGATATGCTCATCGTGACAATTCAGAGAAGTCAATACCTGGTACCTGCAATTTGCATAAAATTCACGCATGTACAAACACTATTCTAAACTAAATAGATAATGGTAGGAAGTGGTTCATCATGTAGATCCCGACTAGCAGGTGACTATGACTCCCTTCCTCAACCACATCAAAAATGTCATACATAAAGAAAATGTACACGTACACCATACACATGCAAGTATGGGGTAAGTAACCATAGAAAACACATATAAATAATCCATCATGAAATAACTAAAATCACTAACTGAACATACATATATTATCATCGAAATGATCATAAACACATTAAATAACTAGTAGCTCATCACATATAAACAACTGAATATAAAACACATCTAATCAAATCTCGTAACCAAGTACTAATAGTCATAAACCATGGTCAAAAACCTAACCTAAAAGAATTTGACAATACAATAGAAAAGTCAAGTAGAGGTAGGCATTACATCCACTCCCCCTGGACTTAGGCTTACTCCTAGAAGCCTACAAGAAATAAAAAACTAAACTAGGGGTAGGCATTACTTGTAAGACTATAATGACTAGGGTAAATAAAAGTCAAAGAGTACTATCTATAATGTCAGACAAAAAACTCATTTAAGAGACTAATACAAAAAAATTTAACTATGTATACACTTTCAAAGTTGCAATATGATTTTGGTTTAATAATAAACTAAAAACCATATTGATCCAACATTTATCTTTTTAACAAATACTAAAATAGATCCCCTAAAACACTCCAAAAAAAAGATCAACATCTCAAAATCCACCATAAAGCATAAAAGTTCTAATGTACAAACATAAATCAAAAGTCAAGATCATAAATGTTATGAGTTTCCAAGTTTTATGTTCAAAAGTTCCACTACTAATTAATTTTTCTTGTTCAAATTGTTTAGGTTCAAGTTTGTAACTCTCCTGAAAACACCCAAACAAGAACAACACAATGCTTGCAAAGATAATCAAAAGTATACTACCTTAAAGCACAATCATAAGAAAACATGTTTGAAATCCAACTCAAGGGTTTTTCCTTTTTCTATGTTTCAAGTATCAAGTCTAATGTTTTCAAGTTTCAAGTGTTCAAGTTTGAAGTTTCCAAGTGTTAAAGTTCCAAAAGATAAATAACATTATATATGTTTCATTTCAATTCAACTAGTTCAAGTGTTAAAGTTTTTAATAGATAAACATAATAGTTCCAGTTTCATTTGCAGTTCAACTAGTTAACAACTAGTTGTATTCCAATATACCTAGAATTTCCAATGTAGAAACTGGGACTCTGATACCAAATGTAACGCCCCACCATGTGACCTGAAATATATTAACCTAAAGTTTCACCAAGTTTTTCAAACTTAGTGAAACTTTAGGTTGATTTATTTTGGGTCACATAGAGGGGCATTACACAAGGCATTTTCAAAAGAGATCAGTAATAGATTTGAGATGTCCATGTTTGGAGAGATAAAATTCTTTGTTGGATTGTAGATCTAGCAAAAGAAAGATGGTATCTATATTACTCAATCCAAATATATCAAGGAGATACTAAAGAAATTTGGAATAGAATGTTCAAGACTAGTTGGAACACCTATGTCTATTGGACATAAGAATGATGATTCCAAAGAGGTAGATCAAACCACATATAGATCAACGATTAAAAAATTGCAATATTTAGTTCACACAAGACCTGATATTGCATTAGCAGTTGGTATGGTGGCAAGATTCTTAGCTAATCCTAGAGAAAATCATATGATGGAAATCAAGAGAATTATGAGGTACCTAAAGGGTACTTAAAACTATGGATTATGGCACAAAAAAAGGAGGTAATTTGGATTTAAAAGCATTCATAGATGTTGATTTGGTAAGAAGTGTTGATGACAAAAAGACCACCAGTGGTGGAGCATTCTTTCTTGGTAAAATACTAGTGTCTTGGACAAGAAAGAAGAAGAATTGTATTTCTCAATCTATGGCAAAAGCAAAATATGTGGTAGCAGTAGTTAATTGTTCCAATGTTGTTTGGTTCAAGCAACTGTTGGTAGGTATGAAGATAGAAATCAAGGATCTAGTGGTTATATTTTGTGATATAACTAGTGCAATTAATATACCAAATAATCCTATGATGCATACCAAAACCAAGCACATTGCTATAAAATATTATTTTTTGAGAGAATTTGTACAAGATAAAGAAGTAAGATTGGAATATGTGAATACGAAAGAACAAATTGTAGACATATTCACTAAGCCATTACCTAAGGATGCATTTTTGTATCTAAGATATAAGTTGGGGTTCATTTCCCTATTTGAAGCTCACTAAAATGAAGATTAGTGATGCATCAACTAGAGTATGTTGAAGATCAAACAGTTGATGAAGTATTGAAAAGAGCATAGTGCATATTAATTAGTACATGAGGTGCATTGATATTCTTTGAATATTGTCTTTCACATGAGATTTCAAAGAGGAATAGTTTGTTTTGATACAAATAAATTTTGTTTGAAAATGCCAAAGAGGGAGAACTTGATTTGATATCAATAAGCAAAGTTTGTTATTTGAAGAAGATGTTGAAGAGGTAGAATTTGTAGATAGAGGGAGAAACTAAAAGTAGAGGGAGTTCACACTAATAGAAGGAGTTCTCATGGATGAGAATTAGAATAAAACTAAGGATATGTTACCTAATTTAATCTTGCTCTAAAATTTCATTGTATTATGACATGTTGTGTTGTCATCAATGCAAAAGAGGGAGATTGTTGAAAACAATTGGTTAATTGTGTATTGTCTTTGATGTTACAAAAAATTTCATATCATTGCTAGCCAGTGTATCCTAAGCTCACTCAAGTGATGAAGATAGTTTTTTGTGTCTATCTAGTATTCTAGAGTTTTCTAAGTTTAGAAGACAGTGTCTACCAAGTTCACTTGGGCGATAAAGTGAAGTTTGCAGAAGTTAAGTGTTAACCAAGCTCACTTGATTAATGAAGAAAAAGTTTGATGGAACCAATGTTAACTGAGATTACTCAATTACCAAAGGAACTTTTTGGAAATGCAGTGTTAACCAAGTTCACTTGGTTAACATAGAAAAATCATTTCTAAGTTAGTGTCTACCAAGTAGGGTCAGCTAATGAGGGATTTTCTTATTTTGGCAAATTGAATTCAATTGATTTTCTTGTTGGTTCTAGCTTACCGAGGAGATGAATACTAAGTATTTTAAGTTGTATTCAATCCAACTTGACAATCTGTGTGATATAAATATAAGTTCAGGTTGAGGATTGAATGTGTGCAAGAAAATAGAAGATTTTAAGATTCTTAGAGGAATTGAATTAGAAGGATAAGAAGAATATCCGTGTTGAGCTACAAAGATACATTCAATCAGAAAGGGTCAAGTATACAAGCTAGAATTGAGATCTGTAATCAGCAATTCAGTTGCATCATAAATTAGGTCATCTCATTGTTACTCTCTAACCATTGTAGTAGTGATCTAAATCTTTTAATAGAGTTGGCTTAACATCTATTTGTAAATCTTCTAACAAGGTAGCATTTCTAGACTGGAGTGTATGAAGACCTCTAACAAGGCTACTCCTAATAGGGTGATTAAATCCTCTAACAGGGTCACATTTAACAGTGTGTTTTGTAACCTTTAATGAGGGTGGCTCCTAACAAGGCTCACTTTAGAAGATCAAAAATTTGTAACTAGTTGCAATTGGTGATTTTTCCTAAATTAGGTTTCCACGTTAAATCTTGGTGTCACTTGTGTTCATGCTATTTATTTTATGTGTATGTAACTAAGTTAAATAAGGTTAATCACTGATAATATCTTAATATTTTTATTTGTCGATTAACTATTGCTATTTCAGTGTTTTTCAAGTTATAGCATTTACTAGTGTAAATTGAGTGCCTATGTATTTAATGAGCATCAGTATTTTCAGTGAAGTTTATGTTATGCACTGACATATAAGGGATCATAGATTTATTTTAGTGGTAACTAATTCACCCTTCCCCTCTCTTATTTTAGGACAAGTATAATTTAACCCCAAACAACCATAAAGCCACAATTGAAAAAAAGGGGGGGAATGGAGAAAATCTATACAAGGGGGAAAGAGTAATCATATACATATGATTGACGATATAATATTAATCATTTTTGGAGATATGTATATATGATGTATATAGATTGAGTCACAGTCTAAGTGGGAGTACTATTTTTGAAATTTTGAATGTAATGATAACTCATGACAAAGTGTTTTCACCACTAATGTTAAAGGGGGGATTGTTGATCTATAAGCCATGTTGCCTATTAGTGTCAAACACTTAGTCATTTCCTAGGAAAATTTGGTTAGTCATCACTATGATCAAGCCACCAATAAAGGCTAAATTATTTTGGACTTTTTTACATCTCAATGCAAGCTGAGAAAGTCTTAGGTTCTCAAGAAATCTAATATGGATCGAGTGCCAATCTATGACAAGTGAAGTCAATGAATGCTAAGAAAATTAGAGTTAGCTCATATTGAGTTTCACAGATAGTGTCAATCATATAGAAGTTGAGGGATGGCATGAATATAAGTTGTGGCCAAGCATCAAGGTATTCTAGTAACCATTTTGGTCGACTTATATATATTGTTTTAGGATTGAAGAGACAACTAAGAATTTGTTTATGCATTTTCTAAGAGATCATTGATCCTTATGCTACATGATCCACCAATCAGAAAATTGGACGGACTAAGTGACAAAAGGGAGAAATCTGGATGGTTCATCATTATCTAAAACTTTCTCAAGATGGTTATATAAGGAGGTTTCATAACCCTAGATTAGTGTGTGTGCATGAAAGACAAAGGAAAGACTAAAGAGTCAAGTATATGAGTGAAAGAAGGTTATGTTTGATGATTAGAAGTAGAGATCAGATAGAGAAACCTATAAGTCAAGGACAAAAAAAAGTATATCAGATAAGGAGATCAAATCAAAATTGGAAAGAGAATATATCTAATCTAGCAATAGAGTACTAACCAAAGGATGAGGTACTGATACATTATAGCAAGTCAATCAAGGTAAATCTCTTAATAAAGTGGTCTTAGCATGCCTATTTAAATCTCCTAATAGTATGATTACTTAGTTGTAAGTTTAAATCCTTTAATCAAGGTAGACTAAATAAGTCTTGTAAGCTCTTAGCAAGGTAGACCCCTCATAGGGTAGATCACCAAAAGTGATCAAACATTATAGCCTTAATATGCACACTTATTGTTACAATAGTGAAGATTTGTGGCCATCATCCCCACCCCGGTTTTACTTTCACCTTGGAGGGTTTCTAGGTAATCGAATAATTTTGTTATGGGTTTACATTTACTTTCATGTTTATGGATGTGATAAACCTGAGGGGTTTTCTTCTTTAGATGAAAGCATATGATGTAAAAACTATAGAAATATATGTATGGATTGAAGAAGACACGAAGGGAATGGTCTGTAAGAATACATTTATATATGATCAAGATAGGTTCCATTAAAACAAGTGAGGAAAGAAATAGTGTACCCAAAGGTAGATAAGAAAGATAAGAAATTAATTGCAAAGATATTTGGGGATGACATCACTTTTGGAGGAAATGATGAGTTGAGAATTGTATTCACGGATGAGATGAAGAAGGACTTCAAGATGTCCACGATTTATGAGATCAAGTTCTTTATTAGATTGCAAATATCATAACTCAAAGATGGAATCTACAGTACTCAGTCCAAGTATGCCATGGAGGTGTTGAAGACATTTGGGTTAGAAGACTTAAACTAGTGAGTACACTTATGGTGACCGATTACAAATTGCCTAAGGAAGACGAGTCCAATAAAGTGGATAAAATTCTCTATAGGTCCATGATAGAGAAGTTGTAGTATGTTGTGTATCGTCGACCAAACATAGCACAAGTTATTGGATTAGTAGCTAGATTTTTTGCTAATTCCTAAGAATCTCATTGGATGGTAGTGAAGAGGATATCTAAACACTTGAAGCGAATTGAAGACTATGGTCTTTCATATGCTCATAAAGGTGATTGATCCTTAAGTGTATTTACTCGTGCAAACGGGCATGAAATTTGGATTATAGGAAGAGCACAAGTGGTGGTGCATTCTTTCTTGGTGAGAGGTTTATTTATTGGACAAGAAAAAAGAAAAAGATGTATGTCTTAATCCACAATTGAAGTACAATATCATTTTTATAGAAGTGATGGATCAAATAAATATTGGAATGAATATAGGAAAATGTAATTAAATTGGTGGTTATTCATTGTGATAATACAAGTGTTATAAATGTATCCAAGAACCTAGTGATACACTCCAAGACCACACATATTGTTAGAAATGCTTTAGAATAACTAAGAGGGGGGATGAATTAGTTATTCAAGGTCCAAATGCCCAATTAAAACTTTTTTCATCAAGTAAAGTAAGCCTATTAAACTATTCATTCATCTAACATTACACTTCCCTACTTAGCAAGTTACTATAAATCAACATGCAAGCATAACACATAAAAGATCAACACATAACACAGTGATTTACATGAAAACCCAATTTGGGAAAAACCACCAGTAAAATGCTACTCAATTCTCACTCTTTTGAAGTGATACCCTATGAAAGGCCTACCATGTTAAAGGCTACAATACACTATTAAATGTGACTTAGTTAAAGGATTTACCCACCCTATTACAAGTGGGCCTAGTTAGAGGACTTTAGAACATTCACTTGGAATGCCACCCTTTTAAAGGATTTACAAATGGTTGTTAAACCAACCTAAGTCTAGAGGATTTTACCCTAGCTTGCACAATTGTTAGAGAGTAACAACAAGGGCTTTTGACCTAATACAACTCACAGCTTATCTTGCAAATTTCATATCACAGTTCAGCTCATAACATTGTCTGGCTTTCAATCTCTGTAGCTCTAACAACTTGTCCTCCTTTCAAGCTTTGTCTCCTTGAGTCTCCATGCTTGATGTACCAGTGAAATCTCCTATATGACCACTTATCAAAGCAAAGTCTCTATGCTCTATCCTTCCTTCACCTTCTCCTTGACATCCTTCAGCAACTTCACATTGTAACACCCCAACAACTCTTTCTTTTTTGGCTTGTGACTCCTTAAATAGAAGTTTGGAAATTTTTTTCTTGCCTGAATCTTCCCTTTTTTAATTTTATTTTGAATGGAATAGGTAGGATTCATTGAATCTAACCCATATGTTGTTTCATCTAGAAACATTATGAAGAATCCTCTTGAATTTGCCTAAAAATGGTTTACATAAAATTTTGTGCCACCAGCTCATCATCCTTATCCTCCATCTGGTTCAAAAAATTCAAGGTAACAAACTTGTTGGCTTAGATCTGGTGAATCTTAGACTTTTCCAATAATGCATTAGCTCGACACTATTGAAATTCTAGTGCTCAACACATACTATGTTACTCGGCATCAATTATATTTTACTAATGCTCGACACCTGAAGTTTTCTTGGCACCTGAACACACTTGGCTCCTTTTGTATCTTCAAGTATGTTATTAATACATCATTTTTACCATTGTCTTAATTGATCCTTTGCACTTCATTACAAAACCATAACTCAATCTTTCCCTTAGGTACTCTTATTACATCTTGTTGATTAAATCCTCATCATCAATCAACTAAGTGATAGTACTTGGATCTTATAAGCAATTATCATTCTAGCAAATAGTAGTTTTGACATTAATGACAAAACAATGATTGAAAATATTCTTTATCAACCATCTCCCTCTTTGCAATCAATCTTCTTCACTCTTCAACAATGATCTTTTCAGTCAAATTTCCAACACATATTACTATTAAATATCACTTTCTTAGAAGTCAATAGAAAGATACGATAATGGAATATGTGTCAACCAAGGAGAAAGGAGAAAATATATTCATAAATTCATTACCTAAGGATACATTTGAGTATCTTAGAGGTTAACACAAGGTTAGGAAGCAAAAATAAGGGATCCTAAGCTACCCTATCTAAGATTTACGCACAAAAGCCAATATATAGGAGAAACCATAAGAAATTACAGAGAATTTCAATGTAGATATGTGAGACAATCTTCCATTAACATGTCAGGCATAAGGCCAACCTAGTTGAACCCATAAATGTCCAAAATATAATTTGGAAACCTAGGATCTTAGGATTATAGATCCAAATATTAATATTTTCCTTTTATTTAACTTTATTCTACCTATCCTAACTCAAGATCTCAAAATATGTCTCCAGCAAGACCACAAGTCAGCATGTCAAGAAAATTAGTACAAAATATAGGTCTTTCCCCAAAGGATAATTGAATGACCTTAAAAACAAGAAAATTAATTTATGTGAGTATAAATATAGGCCCACACATGATCCAAGAAGTAAATCCTAAGGCTGCAAAAAACCTTGATACTGCAAGAAACCTCACTAAAGCCAAAACCATACATTACTCAAGCTACCAGGAAGTAACATGCCATGAGAAAATAAAAAGGATAACTCTAGAAAAAGAATAAACTAATTTTTACAAGCTTAGATATAGGATCCATGATAGGTCCTATTTAAGGAGATAACTACATAGAAATAGAAGAATTGAAGAGCAATGGTCATTTATTTAACAATAGACATGAACAATGAAAAGGAAATATTGTTGGTTGATGTGAGATTGCCAAAGTACCCTACAAGATTCTCTTGAAATAGACACCTAGGGTAAATAAAGAATTGATGTCCACATTAGGAAGCTCTAATGGTCCAAGAAGTATTATAAAGATTCAAGTCATCTTGTGATATCCAAGAACTATCTTCCACAAGTTTATTCTTCCATTTCACTAAGTACTCTTTGTAGTATTGTCCTATAGTGATTTTACTGACTCTGGTATCCAAAATCTTGTCAATTCCCTAAATCTTCTTCTTGAGAAAATTTAAGTTTATTAGGTGTGTCTTCATCGGATTCATAGTACTCCTAAATGTCTGAGATATTGAAAACTAATTAACTATCCATGCCATTAGATAGTTCAACTCCAAAGACATTTCCACTGTCATGTTTCCTCAATATTTTACAAGAACCAAACTTCTTCATCTTCAGCTTGTTATAAGTGCTAATAGGTGATCTTTTCTTCTTCAAATGTACCATTACTTGATCTCCAACCTCAAAATTCTTATGTCTCCTCTTCTTATTTTCTCCCTTCTTATACTCCTAATTGTTGTTATTCAAATTACTCCTTACTTCATCATGCAATTTTTTTATAAAGCCCACAAATTCCTTAGCTTAAGCATTATGTCTCATCTCATTATTCAAGTTCCTCAAATTTGTAGTTCCTCTAGGGTGTATTCCATTGACAATCTCAAAAGGTGTCTATTGAAAATACAATAGGAAAGTAAAATCTAAGAGGGGGGTGAATTAGCACTTAAAATTTTCAACCTCTAAAACTATTCACCACACATCCATCTCATGGTTTATGCATATAAACTAAAATACCAAATTAAGCATATACATTCATAGCATGAAAGTAAATATTCAACACATGTATCACACAAGATATTTGGTTACCCAGAAAACCTTCAAGGAGAAGGTAAAACTGGAGTAGAAATGACACCCACAAATCTTCACTACTACAATAATAAAGTGTATCCAATGAAGGTTACAATGTTTGACCATGAAACATGATCTACCTTGTAAAATTTGTGCCCTATTAAAGGCTTACAAGATTGTTAGATCTTACCCTATTAAAGGATTTACAATATCTTGTTAGGACTACTCTATTAAGAGATCTAACTGATTCACTTGTTAAAATGTCTCAGCAATATTCCTTCGGTTAGCACTATGTTGCTTGATGTTAGATCACCTCGATATTGATGTCTACTTGATCCTTTCTGATTAGATGTACCTTTTTTTTCCTCTATTTCCTTTCCTCTATTGTCCTTCTAATTGATTATGTAATGTAACATAATTCATAACACCTTAATCACCATAAATACTATGTTTGTGCATGCAAACTCTCTTCAATTCTCCTTAGCATTACTTTCATCACTTTAAAGTTTAGGGTTTATCTTCCTTAAGAAGACCTAGGTGATTTAGGGTTAGGTATGAATCAATAGTAGTGATTCACCCATATTGTTGCTTAAACCTTCCCTTTTTTCTAACTAGATTCATGTCATGTATAGGGATTCACAATTAAGATTCATCCTTATCAACAAAGATCATAAACCAATACTTAAGTCAGCTCAAAAATGGTTTACATAGTAGTTTGTGCCAATACAAACAACTATGTTAAAATTTTATTACTTGACATCTAAAGTCTCTGGTACTTAGCACTAATTGTAACTTCTCACTCAACATCTAAATGACTCAACATGCACTACTTGCATGGTACCTGAATTGCTTGGCACATACTATCTGCTTGGCATTTGAGTGACTTGGCATTCACTGTTTACTTGGAATGCACTATCTTATATGTTATTCTTGGCATATGTCACTTTTTCAATATGAACTAAGTAGATGAGTTAAATTTATAGAGACTCATTAGTCAAAACCAATCTGAGATCAACAATCACCTCCTTTGACATAACTATCAAAAACACTTGGTCATGCATTAATGATCTTATCCTTATAAGCATAATATAGATAACTAGTATCTATTCGGCTTCTATACAAAAATTTAAAAAATATTAAAATTTGGCAACACATGACTCATTAGTCATACCTCAAAATTTCATAACTCCCTCTTAGTTGATTTTTCTATACTATACTATGTATTTGATACACAATCTTTCTCCTACTAGGTAGATTGTTTGTTTGTTTAGCTTTGTCTCTATTTCCCCCACACTCTTTCTCATTATTACTCCCCCTTAATCCTTACTCTCCCTTTTTGACACTCATTTCAATGGGTTATACACTAATATTGTGTTTTTCCAAAACTATTTTATGGATCTCAAGTATAATCTTTAGAGTTGCATCCCAATTATCACAAGCTACCTCCAAAGACTTAATTTGATGGCCAACTTGGAAAAAAGGTGTACTAAGCCTTCATGTGTAGAAAGATGAGAGTCTTTCTTCATGAGAGTTTTAGCATAGGCTAGTTCCTTGTGTAGTATCTTCATGTATGGAGTCAACATAAATTGGATGCATATTAGTTTAGCCCGGATGTTGGCTTCATCTACATGTAATGTTGCTAATTGACTTTAGGAATGTAGGAGGGTGCTGAAGTGTTTCTCACTTTGGGATGGAGACTTTAGTAGAGTTATGCCAGATGTTTTCATAATGCTCTCCAAGTTTAGGATATGACTCCTAACTTCCCTTGTGAAGAGTGTAGTACTATTTAGTTTGGTATACAAAGAGAAAATATCCTCTAGTGTCTTCTTCACACTTTATATTTTGGTTGCTAATTCAACCTGTGTTAGTGTAATAGCACTTGATATCTTTTCATCAACCTTATGTTGTAACTTTCTCTCAAACCATTCAAGTAATTTGACATTAGAATCTAGGTCTGTGTCATTCCACTTCTCCACTAAGCTAGTTAATTGTTCAATTATTGGCTTGTTTTCCTTTGGAGCTAGTAGACTAAATGCATTAATAAAAATGTCTTTGATATCAATCAAAGTTTGCTTCTTCCTATGCTCATATCTAAGAAATTCTTGATGATTTTTCTTTGCTAGAGCTTCCTAGAGTATGCCCATCTACTCAATAGTAATAGTTACATAATTAAATTTGGGCAACTCAATTACTTCATCCAAGTTTTTATCAACAAATGATGTAACTTCAATTCCCTAAAATGTACTTGGACTTGACCTTGAGGATTGTAATGGTCTCACTTCTATGCTCAACCTCTAAAGGGCTTGACAAGGAGGAGTGGAAAATTTGGTAATGTTACCAATGTTTGTATTGCTATTTTCTCCTTCATCTTTGTTGTCAAACTTGACTCTTCAATTGTGTCCTTCTCTTCCTCTATATTATTAGTAATAGTTCAATTATGTGTTGTAGGTGTAGGAGTACCTACCTAACCTATTTGAACTTGTGTTTCTTCATTATTTTCTATCTCATCTTGCTTCTCTCCATATATCTCACCCTTGTCGCGTACACTTTCCTCTATAGCGATTGAGACTAGAGTACTTTGTGCTATTGTACTAATGGTAGGAGTAGTTATCTCCTTCCTTTGATATACCAAAAGGGGTAATGTTGGTTGTATCATTGTAAATTGAGGAGGGGCTAAAGTTGTAATCTTTTTTGTACTACCTCCCCTACATATACCTTATCTTCCTTTTCAATCTCATCAATACTCACCAGTACAGGATTCTCACAAAGTTTAGCCTTGGTCATGGATTCCACCAGTATCTTTTTAATCAATCCTCTATAAGGGGGTTGATGTTTTGAGTGACAGTATCAAAAAAATCCTTTATCTTTACAATGTCATCTTGTTTTTTCACCTCATGTAAAGGACTAGCACTCGGTACTATTGTATCTAGTACACTATTATGTTGGTTGTTCATATTTAGTTGGTGTTTGTGTGTCTATGTTCATGTTCATACCTCCCTCAACTACATCTTGTTCAATGTCATCTTCTTTTTCTTCCCCTACCTCAATAGATGCCTACAATATTGCCTAGGTTGTTGTCAAACCATGTAGTGATTTCCACATCAAAGTAGTCTTTTATACAACATACTCAATGTTATTCTAAAATATATTGAATGACCTATATTTTAGTGCAAATTTTCCAGTATGTTTATGAATGGCTTTTTTCATTGCACCCTTACTTAGTTCTAGCATTACCTAGGCAAGTATTATTTCTCTTTTTTTTTTAAAGTATTCAAACATTAGTATCACTTTTGCTCAACTCTCTCATACAAACTCTTGGGTATGGAGTTGACAAGTTCAAGTGTAGCCTTTTTAAATATTTCCATCATGGCATATATTGCCTCTTCAACTTGATTCTTTTCAATCTTCCCAAGATTGTCAAACTCAATGTGAGAGAATCCAAATAAATCAGCATGATTTCTAATATTCTCACATAGATTATCTAAATCTGAAGAAGAATTGTGACTTGCCACTTGAAACTGATTTTTTTCATTAGATTTAGTCTTCTCTTCATCAGATTCAGCTAGAGCAACATATTTTCTCCTCAATCTCTTCTGAGGTTCTTCATACTTTCTAGCTTGACTAGCTCTTTTCTCCTTTGGTTTGGCTACTTCCTTAGCCTTTTGTGTAGTGGCCCTTGTGCTAGCCCTAGTTGTAGGTATTGTAGACTAAGTGGTTTTGCAACCTTCTTTGGTTTGTTTACTATAGGTGCTTTAGCTTTTCTTTTCTTCTATTTAGTAGTTGTAGGTGCTTCACTAGCTTCTTCTCCCTTGACACCTTCTACAATTTCTACTTCCTCTTCTTGTTAGTCCTCTCCTTGATCTTGGGTGATGGAAATTGGTGCTTGGACAAGTGCATTCTCTTCTTATTCTTCTTCTACCCCTTCACCAAATTTCTCTTTCAGTTTCTTTACCATCTTATTCTTCTTTTTAATGATTGAAGCAGTCTTCAAGTCCATTGTAATTTTTGACTTGGCCATATCATAGTTCCCAAAAGTTATAGCCCCCTTGTCCACTTCTTCTACAAGTAATTTTTTTATTGCTGCAAAGGCTACATCAATGTTGATTTCATATCCCAATGGTCTTATCTAACTCTAGGAACTATTACCTAGACATATCTATAGTTAGTGTCAACTAGAAAGCATATGTCATTAAAATGTTTCTCCACTAGTGAAATGAGTATCCTCAATCTTTTCTGTAGTGCCTCTCCCATTTTACTTCTATAAGTCATCCTAACGGATGCAACCTTGTTGATCTTTTGTTGTGATGGATCATGATTGTGATCTTGAGTGGTTTACACCGTTGAGGTGATTGGATTTATGTTTCTGTATCAATTTCTTTCTTTATGCTTTTTGTCTAATTATGAGATTATGATGTGATTTATGATTCACTGATGTTTGTGCCAGTGGTTACCAAGATTGATGTGGTATCATGAGGTTGTTCCATGATTACCCTAAGATGTGTGCAGAGATTACACTATGTACTATTACCATGCTACACTAGACTAGGTTCCTGTAGCAGTGGGTAGTCATGTTTATAACTGTGTTCACTTATATCTTTTAAGTGCCTTTAAGTTTTGTTTAAACAGTCATTAATAAATGCTTAAGTAATTAGAAATGGATTGTTCATGTTGGATTATTTGGTTATGTGCTGCGGACATTTACCTTGTTACATTTTGATTTGAGAGATATTTTATTACTTATGTTATGTTTTACATTTGAGATGACCTGAGGGTCAAATGTTATATCTTTAATTTAGTATCATAGATTTTAGACTACTATGATGTTCAATTGATCATATTGCATGATGATGCCATTTTTGAGATGACAGTGTGTTTTATGATGATATTTGGTTATCCATTATTTGGACATATCTTTGATTATGTTATGTGATGGATTTAATGATATGGTTATTTACTTCATTCCTGCATTGTTATGCTTTATGCAAAAGTGAGTGATGTAAATAGATTATTTTAATATAATTAAATAAATGGTTAAATTAGGTGATTTAATGCATTTATTGCTTTGGCTATGTTATTATATGCAATTGCACTTGATCGTGTTGTTTAGTGTGCAGGATTTATATCCCTAGCAATGGCACATGGAGTTAGTGATTCAACCATTCATATTTTACCAATGTCATCCTTATATGGTTGACATATCCTTAATTAAATGTTTAAATTAAACCTTTTGGTGATTACTAAATCCAAACTCATTTGCATTATGTGATTAGACCAGTGAGTGTGTCTATGCATTTAGAGGTTCGCATTGTCGCAAAAGTTGTTAAGGCAATTTATGTGTTTTGGGTTTTTGGGCCTTTTAATTGATTTAATTTAATTTCTAGTAGCTTTGCCATAGATGAATTCCTATTTCTAGGAATAGCCTATTTTCATTTGGGTTGATTTGGGGTTTAACTAGGTTGGCTAGTTATTTGCCCTAATCGATTATTCACTTGAAAAGTGAATAAATATCCTAAAAGGAATTTAATTCCTCACTTCTCACTTTTGAATTAGAAAGTTGGAGAGTAAAACCCAAAATCCTCTTCATGAGGATTTACTGTTTTGTTCACTGTGGGAGCTACGGTCGTGGGATCGTCGCGAGGTTGAGCTCCTTGGATCTAGCTTAGGTAAACCTTGGATTGCCGCGATTTTTAGCTACTTCTGTAAGCTATTTATTTTATGGTTCAGATTCTCATTTTTCCCTTTTGGCTGTGAGGTAGGGCTTTCCTATTTTATTTTTTTAGCTCTATTTCTATACTATTTTTGGTAGTCATTTGTTTGGAGGCTGAGGAGTAGTGCTCCACTCCATTTTTGTATGCTAGTTCTACCCAGTTGGGTGGGTATGAACATTTCCCTATTTTTCGAGATGAGGGTTTGGGGTTTTACATCATTATGCTAGCTATTTTTGCATACGATGTCTAAACTTGTTTATTTTTGGATTTTTGGGGTTTTTGTACCCAAAGGCCAAATGGGTTTTAATTTCAAAGTTTTCCAATTTTTTGGAGTTTTTACCTCGTTTTGTGTGCTACCCTATTTTCTCAAGTTTTCTTGGCATGAGTTGAGTCATGGACCTAGATTATCTATTTTGATATCAGTCAGATCTTTGTTGCACTTTTATGTTCACATTAGGATGTGTGTCGCACCCGTACTCTCGATTGTGTTCGGTTGAGCGATTTTATACTTGTTGTTATGGTTTCTTTTGGATCTTTGTTCTTGTTTTGTGGACACCAAGATTTGTGTAGAATCCATACTCCCAAATTGAGGCTGGTTGAGTGAGTTTATGATGTTTGGTCTTGTTGCATCATTGGGATTCATGTAGAATCCATACTGCCAGATTGAGGCCGATTGAGTGATTTCATGATGTGTGGTTTTATTGTCTTTGGGATTTGTGGAGAATCCATCCTCCTGAGTTGTTTTTTATTGAGTGATATTTTGCATTGTATTCTCATACAATCCTTGTTTTATGATCTTCATGATGATGGTGCACCACACACAAGTATGTGCACGTACATTTTTTGGGTGACTTGCAAGGCTCGATCTTTTGTGGTACTTCCAAAAGTTATGATCATTGGGGTTGGGTTGGGAATTTTCATGCCTATGGGCACTCATCATTGGATGAGCATGGGTAGGATAGGGTAGCATATGGAGGGGGCTTCTATCTCACAACTCAGTGATCATGGCACCATGGGTTGGCAAAGGAAATTTTATATAAGTGATAACTAAATAAAATGTGTGAATGGTAATAAAACTTAAGATAATAAAATGTGTGAGCACCCGATTAAGTTCAAGGACACAATGTGTGAGCACCCATTTAAGTTTGAGGACACACTATCTGAGCTTGGGCTTTTTGATGCCAAGCAATTCTCCATGATGTCAGCCCCTACTTAGTAGCCTTTTGAGTGTCTGACCAGGACCTGTAGTCCTTAGATTGTCTTAGGTTCTTGGTTATACCCATCATACTATCTAGCATGAGTGTTAGCCATGGATGTTGTTTTTGTGTGTTTTTGGTTGGATCATTATCTCCATCAACACAATGAGTGTGGACCTATGGGTGCGATGTGGTTGGGAAGCATAGCTACCTTCACCACTGCTAGGGACTAGTGTATAGAGACATTTTTTGCCCTTGTGCAACCATTACTAGATGTTTTCACTTGTTACTTCAGGTTCTGGAGTATACTTTCTTGTGATTTATCCTTACATTGGGATGCTTGTATATCATGTTTAGATGATGTTAGTTTCTTTGATGCATTCCATATTATAATGTTTAGCATATGACTAGATGATGTGAATTGCTATATTGGATTATCTATTTCTTATTGGTTTAGCATGTTAGATTTCCATATTATGATGATTAGCATGTGATAGGAGATGTTATCTACTAGTAGGATTATCTTATGCTTTACCACTAGCATGTTAGATTTCCTTATGCTTATATTGTAGCATGTTTTAGTAGTGATGTCTCTATTACAATAGTACCGACGATCTGATTGGTGGCTTGGGATGTTATGCACGGGCGATGGCTAGCATCCATGATGATCTTATGATGTCATTGACAGTTGGGAGGAACCATGTACTTAGTTTGGTTGTTCTGTTATTGTGATGTTATTTCTTTACATTGTGATGTTTCTTATGTTCACTATGATGTTGCTTTCAATACGTTCTTTACTGCTTGGTTTAGATGGATAGATGTTCCTCTTTCTTGTTCCTTGGCATATTGTTGATTATGCACTCAAGTGTTTGCTCCTCAATCTATGTGGATGCGATACTCCCTAATGTGGAGGTTTATTTTCCCATTTCATTCCTCATTTTGACCCTTAAAGTAGTTTTCTTGCTTTCCTGGGCAACCCTATGTCAGCATGGTGTGATACAATAAAGTGGCACACGCCCATTGGAGTTTTGTAGTGCATCCCTTGATTCTATCGCACACCTCTTTGAGAAATATTGTGCGATACTTTCTAGTATCGCACCACCTTGTAAGAACTATCACATGATACCCTTTAAGTATCGCACACCTTTGAGAGAAGTATCACCCAATCCCAAAAAGTGTTTCCCTCCTTCTTTAGGAATGTCGTGTGATACTTTCCAGTGTTGTATTAAAGTATCGCTTCAATTTTTGCAAAGACCTATGTGAGCAGCTAGTAGGCACTTTTTGGTTTGATCCAAACTTTTTGGGAGTTGTTTGGGGTACCCTCTTAGACATTCTTCAATCCTTTAGTGTTGCATTTTGAATTTGGAATGTGTTCAATTTCAATTCAATTATGTGTTCTTCATCTTAGGTAGTTTTGTTCGATAGTGGCATTTGGAGATTCGTTGGTTGCTCGAATTGTTGGTGAAGTCTTCTATTGTGATCTGTGTGATCCCTGTATGATGTTGGCATGTGCATTCATACTTGTAAAAAAAAAAATTATCTTGCCTTGAATTGAATCCTTGTTCCTGTAGGGCCCATTTGTCGTTGCACTAAAAGCCATGATTGTTAGTGAACATGGAACACCACATAATTAACCACCTATGGGTAGGGGAGCATGTCGCATCACCCAACAATCTCCCCCTTGACACGCATACCAAGTGCTTACACGGGTCGAGAAGGCACCGGGGAGATTTGAACCCATGACCAAGCCAAAACTAGGCTCTGATACCAATTGTAGGGCCCATTTGTCATTGCACCAAAAGCCATGACTGTTAGTGAAGATGGAACACCACATAATTAACCACCTGTGGGTAGGGGAGCACGTCACATCACCCAATAGTTCCAAGGATCTTTGAGCGGGGCATTACATTTTCTTCATTGTCTGCTTGAAGTCTTCAAAGTAGCTTGTCATGATTGACTCAAAATTATCACCTAGTTGCTCAATGAATTCACCTATTTGAACTGCAATAGATTTGTTTACCTTCCATGTAACTTTACCTAAAGTAGAAAATGTATTCTATATAAAAGAATATACATACAAGAATAGATCCAAATTTGCATTGTGCACTTTTGGTCTTCCTTATGGCTCCCAAATTCTCAATCAATTGTTGAAACTAAAACACAGCAAGATCATAAGTATGATCTTTGTGCACTATCTTGTATCCCACATCCACTACAATACATGGAACAATATTAAGAATGTTGGATTGATAGAACTTATGTGCTATAATCCTCACTGCAAAAGCAATTAAGGGATCTGTGATTGTATCTATTATCATCCCTCATTTATTCCATATAGCCCTTGTATTCCATTCAATTACCTCTTTTGTTTCACTTCTCAATGTCTTTGGCCGATCAAGGGTTGGATACCCTGTAACTTTATGCACATTTTTCTTGGTGATTTTCATCGGTCCATTCTCCAACCATACTGAATTATCATGTATCCTACTCAAAACTATCTTTATCCATTTTGTCTTGAAGATGTTGGGGAAATCTAGGGCGCAAGTTAACTCTTTCTTCTCAACAATCTTGAAGTCCTCCTTCAACACTCTATTTTCACATGATTTCCCATATGTCTCCCTAATTTCCATGTCTTCTATGCTTCCAACCTTACATGTATAGTAGAATCTAACATCTTGGATCATTAAGACTTGCAGTGGTATCATTGACAATGCACCAGATGGATCTTGTTTATAAGCTATGTTTGGAATAGTTCTAAAATTAGGTTGTTTAATCCCATTACTTATCAATCACACATTCAAAACCTCTTTTCCCTCTACAACCTTGGGTGTTGAAGAACTATACATCATTTCATAAAACTAGGTTTTTTTAATATTCAAATTATGTATCTCAACACTCAATAAATACCTTACAAATCTATAGTGATGGTGTCAAGTGACTATTGAATCCATTTTCAAAAGCTCAAAAAAATTTATTTGGTTCATATTTAGCTCTTCATGCTCTTCTTCAAATTTGAATAATGTCGAATGAGTAGAAACCAATCATATAGACCTTAAAACCTTACAATTAATGCTTAGTGCTTACACAGTTGTATACTCAGCTTCAATAAAGATTTCAACTAACTCAACTTCCACAAAGTTTCCTTTCCACTCAGAAACCACTATGATCTTGGTTAACACTAACAATTGTGATAGCTTGGAATCAACTAATATTTTACTTGGCAAACATAGTAAAACTTTTCATGCTCCACAGTAACATGAAAATGAATGAAACTAAAATATTTATTCTTGCTTCTTAACCACACATTACATCTTTTTGTATGCATATGTTATCTTTTCAAAACTAAATCCTTGGAACTAATGTAAAGTATATCCTTTTAGATATTAGTACCACTTACCTCTTGATTTCTTAATTGGAGGAGGTGTGATTACCTGAACCATTGGGTGAAGTGATCCCTTCTACACTTGATGTGTTGCAATCTTCCTTGCTCTTCCATGTATTGTTCATTTCATCTCTAATATTCTCAACATTTGCCTTTTCTTTGCCTTTTTTGAAATCATTGTTTGGTGCTTTTGACCTTGTTGGATAATTTATGCTTATGTGACTAGTCTTGAAATAGCTAAAATATGTGGTTTGACTCAACCATTTATTGTAGTCACTTCTGAAATGTGTTCTTATGCAATTTTCAGCAACATTTCTATATTCTTGATAGTAATGACAACTATACATTGTATTATAATCCCAATTATAAGATTTTCCATTATGCCTTACCTATATTTTCTTATTTAATGGTCATTTAGTCTTGGATCTACACTCATATGCTCTATTTCCATACTTCTAATAGTTATAGTATTATCCTTCAAATATTTGGGAATTTATGGTCTTGGTTTTGCATTCATGCACCTAATGTCCTTGTTTGTTACATTTATGGCAATGACCCATGAATTTCTACTTAGGATTTTGATTTCTAGTCTTTCTCCTACAAACATTAGTACTATGACCTATCTTACCACAATTATGACAAGTAGGTTTAGAGTTCTTACCTTTTTTACTTCTCTCTTTGCCACTTTTGGACAATTCTCCTTCTTCAATACTAGTGTATCCTAATCCAGCTATATCACTATTAGATCTAGGGGATCTCATCAATTGTTAAAAGTATTTGATGGCTTCACTAAGTTTGTTGAAACTATCAGAAAAATCCTTTTCTCTTTTAAATTCATTTCTCATTTGTTTATTCTACAACTTTAGTGTTGTGATCTCAATATCCTTTACATTTAGTTCATGATTTACAGTCATCATTTGACTCAAGCTTTCCAATTTCATGTTGGAAATCCTAGTTACCTCTAATGTTTTTTCTTCCAATCTATTTGTCAAAATCCTTTTGTCATCTTCAATCATGACTTTTTCCTCTTCTTCTTTTTTTCGCTCGGTCACTTCACATAGCAATACTAATTGGATCTCTTGTTCTCTCTTTAGATTTCTGACTTCTTCAATTAGGGTTCCATTTTTTTCATTAGATTTGCAACTGTTGCATAAATTCATTAGAGTTTCCATTTGCAAATAATTTAGTAGTGTCAATCTCTTGGTATTGTGTGGCACTCTCTTGAATAGCAATTTCCTTCCTTCTCTTCAATGATCTCTTTAACTCGTCTCTTGCTTCATTCAGTTGATGTAGGGCAAGTTGTATTTCAATTGTTTAGTTCTCAATAGTCTTTCCTAATTTTTAGACTTCCATCTCCAATATCTTTCCTCAAAGCTACAAATCATTCCTTTTAGAGAACTATGCTTTGATACCAATTATTGGAAATACAATAGAAAAGTAAACTCTACGATGGGGGGTGAATCAGCACTTAAAATTTTCAACCTCTAAAACTATTCACCACACATCCATCTCACAATCTATGCATATAAACTAAAATACCAAATTAAGCATTTGCATTCATAGCATGAAAGTAAATATTCAATACATGTATGACACAAGATATTTGGTTACCCAGAAACTGTCCAAGGAGAAGGTAAAATTGGAGTGGGGATGACACCCACAAATCTTCACTACTGAAATAATAAAGTGTATCCAATGAAGGTTATAATGTTTGACCATGAAACATGATCTACCATATGAAAGGCTTGCCCTATTAAAGGCTTACAAGATTGTTAGATCATACCCTATTAAAGGATTTACAATAGCCTGTTATGACTACTCTATTAAGAGATTTAACTAATTCATTTGTTAAAATGTCTCAGTAATGATCCTTTGTTTAGCATTATGTTGCTTGATGTTAGATCACCTCTATACTAATGTGTACTTGATCCTTTCTGATCATATGTAACTCTAATGTCCTTTGTTTCCTTTCCTCTATTCTCCTTCTAACTGATTCTACAATGTAACTCAATTCATAACACCTTAATCACCATGAATGATTTTTTTGTGCATGCAAAATCTCTTCAATTCTCCTTAGAATTCCTTTCATAGCTTTAAATTTTAGGGTTTATCTTCCTTAAGAAGATCTAGGTGATTTAGGGTTAGGTATGAATCAATGGTAGTGATTCACCCATATTGGCACTTAAAACTTCCCTTTTTTTGATTGGATGCATGTTATGCATCAGGATTCATAATTGATATGCATCCTTATCAACAAAGATCATAAAGCAATATTAACTTGGTTCAAAAATGGTTTAAATAGTATTTTGTTCTAATACAAACAACTATGTTAAAACTGTATTACTTTGCATCTAAAGTCCCTAGTGCTTGGCACTAACTACAACTTTAATGTTGTCTCTTAGCATCTGAATGACTTGGCATGCACTACTTGCTCAAAACTTGAATCACTTGGCACATACAATCTGCTCGGCATTTGAGTGACTCGGCATTTAAGTGGCTTTGCACTCACTATTTACTCGGCATGCACTATCTTATATGTTATGCTCAGCATATGTTACTTGTTTTGTATGAACTAAGTAGATGACTTAAGTGTGTAGATAGTCATTAGTCAAAATCAATCTAAAATCAATAGTTTCTTCTTAGTACTTATATTCACTAAAC
Organism: Cupressus sempervirens; assembly: GCA_028749045.1. Lineage (NCBI taxonomy): Eukaryota > Viridiplantae > Streptophyta > Pinopsida > Cupressales > Cupressaceae > Cupressus > Cupressus sempervirens. The sequence goes on from CM053784.1 coordinate 512,142,146, forward strand.
TATTATATATAAATTCAACTTGTTCTGAGAACAAGTCCCAATCAGATTTGTCTCTAATAAAACATCTGAACAAGCTACCCAAACCTTTTTTCACAACTTATGTCTATCCATTTTTCATCGATGAAATATAGAACTAAATCTTAGCTTGGTATTTAACATTTTCCAAATTTTTCTCCAAGAATATCCAATAAACTTAGTATCTCTATCTAAAACAATAGTCTTAGGAAATCTATGTAGTCTCACATTCTCTCTAAAAAATAAGTCTTCTATGTGTACTACATCTAATGTCTTCTTATAAGGAATGAAATTTTCCATCTAAGAAACATTTTTAACAACTAAAAATATAGAATCATTACCTCTTTGAGTTTTAGGTAATCCCAAAAAAAAATTCAAAATGATCTCTTCCCATGGCTTACAAGGAATAGGAAAAGGTGTATACAATCCAATACTCTAACTAGTTCCCTTAGCAACTTGATAAATTCTGCAACTTCTCAGCATCTTCTAAACATCCTTATATATATTTAGCCAAAAGCATCTCTCTAAAATCAACTTTGTTATCTTATCAATCCCAAAATGTACACACATACACATTGTAGATATACACACTATACTCCTTTAAACTACATATCTGGCTAAATGAAATAATAAAGCCACCTATTTTGTTCACCAATCACAAGTTTTTTACAAGATTTCCAAGGTTTTGTAAAATAAGGATCAATTTCATACAAGTTCTTTAGATCATCAAAACCAACTACTTCAACTCTCATTTCTTCAACAAGCTTCTTCTCCTACTCCAAGCATAAACAACTCCATTACACAATCCACTTATGTGTTTCAATACAAAGAGTAGTTTTGCATGAATTCAACCCATTATATATTTCTTTTATTCAACTTATGTTGATTTCCCAAATATTGTAAGGCTTTATGATCATTGTACAATACAAATTCTCTAGGCATCAATTAATGTTTCCATTTCTTCAAGGCTTGAATGCTAGCATAGAACTTGTTGTGGTTTCACAATGCATGCCCCATTTTACCAAGAAATTGGGACATCCTACTTTAGTTTTTAGCTTTTTGGATCCCTATTCTAGGGTTTAAGTCTTTTTTAGGGTTTTCCCTAGTGTTTTTAGCTAATTTGTGTCTCTCCTTGAAAACCCAAATTCTAGAAATCATGTTGCTAAGAGAGAAAATCAAATTTGTAGAGGAAAATGTGCATTAGTGCACCTAATGCACCTCACCAAGTGTGCTAGTGTGCTAAGTTATTGAAGAAAAAGTGCATTCCCTTGGAAATGTGCAGTTGCACACCTCTAAGAGGTGTGTTGAATCCTAGGCCTATAAAGCCCAAGACCTTACCCCCTTTCTTCATCACTCTCTCCTCTCACTTCACTTGAGGTGTGCCTTAGTTCTCACTTTTCTCTATCAACTGTACACATATATCACAAATGTTAAAAAGAATCAAGGAAAAGGTGTGTAAAGTGCACACCTTTTTGCATTAACAAAACTAAAAAAACTTAACCTAACACTAAAAACCCTCACTCAAAGTAAAGGTGCATAGTTGCACACCTAACCCTCACTCAAAATAAAGGTACATAGTTGTGCACCTATTAAAGGTGTGCAACTATGCACCTTTACCAAAACAAAACTCTTGTATCAAATAATGAAAAGGGTGTACACTTAGTGTACCCCACAAGGTATACACCTCTTTTAACATTTGTAGAGAAACGTGTGTAGATTATATAAGGAAACCTTAAACTACTACACCATATGTAGAATAATGTAGATAAGTTGGTAGCTATTTTGAACTAGGATTTTGGGTTATGGACGAAGTGCTTACTTGGGGTAAAGACCTGCAAGCATTATAGTCAATCAAGGGTTAGATGTTAATGGATGTATATATAGTGGATGAGTTAGATAAAATATATGATTCAATAGAGAAGATTGCAAATGGAAATAAAGTAATGGAGAAATTACATGCAGATATTTATAAGCTCAAGGATCAAACCCAAGAGAAAATTTTGGAGGCAGAGAGACATTATAGTGATGCTTGCTTAGGAATTTTTGAAGATGATTCAAGGGATAAACTGATGATAGTAGAAGCAATCATTGACTAGTTTAAGAAGACTTTTTAAGAAGCTTCCACTAATGAGGATATCAAACAAGCTTTTAAGACCAAAGAGGCATTACTAGATCTAGATGTGAAATTGGGAGATTTTGCAAAGACTCGTATCAAGGTAAGCAAATATAGGAAAAAAGTGAAGGACAAATATGAAGCTTTATATTTGCTACATGCAACCCAAGTCATAGAGAATATTGATAAATTCATGAGCAAATACCCAAACATAGCTTTGGTATGAAGGGGAACAAAAACCAAAAGCTAGAATTTCAATTTTGACACTTGGTAAAATTTTGCATTTTTGGACCTGCTTCCAAGGTGCGCTAGGTACACTAGGTGTGCCAAGTGCACTACTTTTGAGGTGCACTTCTTCTGAGGTGTGCTGGAATTTTTTGAAGAAGTTAAACATGCACCAATAGTTAACTGCCAGATCTAAATTTAGAGCTTTCCATGCACTGAAATGCTTCTAACAGTAGTTTAACTCCTACAAACATCCAATGAAGGTTGAGCTTCTATTTTTGGCACCTCCAAAGACTCCCACATCATCTAATGGCTTTCTTCTTCTTATTTTCTCATGCTTTCTTTTTTTTAAGACATATAAAGGCTCATGCATCCATAAATGATATAAATATGGATGGAATCCTACTTTGCACCAGTTAGAAAGTTAGTTTGTACATAAATAGATTTGTTTTATTAGTTTTGAAGCATATGTTTTCATAAAGAGATCTCTCACTCTCAAAACAAATTGAGAAGAAGATTTCTTATAAATTCAAGAATGTAATATGTATTCCAGGCCGTTATTTTGGTGCAATAATATATGCTTTTGGTGCTCTCATTCAGAGTGTAGTTATTCTTATCTAAGTGTATTATATTTTTTGAATGGATGTGCATGGAGTGTAATGGAGCCAATAGTTTTATTGTGTTATTTTGATAGTAATCTTTTAATTCTGGTGTTTTCTATGGTTTTACAAATTCTACTAATGTACTTAGTTTGAGAAGAGATCACCTATTGTTCCTGTATAGCTTTTTGTCTCACTTGAGTGCACTTTCCATGGCCTTGCAATCTGATAAAAAGTGAAACATCCTATGGTTATTGAATTCCCATTGACGATTGCATCAATGGAATTAAGGAAGCACTACTACTATTTTTATTGGATACCTATCGATTATTTTAAAGGCTTAACTCATAGATGTGTTGTTTTCATAGCTTATTTTCGTTAGGAATTTACTTTTCAAGTCATTTTCTTAAAATTCTTGTTACCCTATCTTTTTTATTTTCTTTGCCAACCCTTGGTTAAATTAGGAATTCATATAGTTGCATTGTTACATTGCATTCATTTCAAAAATAGAAAAATAGAAAAATATACTTCTCTTTGTGTGGGTTTTTTCTTTTGAGATAGAAAGCAGATTCCACATCTTACCTAAAATCGGCAGGACTAGCGAAGGCCTCCTCCTAAACACTCACATTTATCTTCTACTGAGTGGATTTTAGTAGGGCTCAAGATCACCCAAAACCTTGGAGTTGAACCTAGGTCAACTTTTCAAGGGAGGAGTTTGAAAGGATTCCTATCATTAAGTATCGTGCGAAACAACAGCTCAAGAGAACTCTTGGTCATAAACTAAATATTTCCTCTTATCATCATTCAACTTCTCATTGTAAAAATCTATAGGTTTACCTTCTTGAGTCAAAACATATCCAATTGCACTTCTACTAACATCATAATCAACTTGAAAAACTTTACTAAAATCAAGTGAAGCAAATACAAGTTGTGCAATTTTTTCCTTCAATGTTTCAAAACTTTTATTTGTTCCATATGCTCATCTAAATTCCTTTTTATCGCCTCTCATAGTCTTTTTCATAGCATTAAAAATTCAACCAAAATTCCTATAGAAACTTTCTAGTCTATGAAATGATCTTTCTCCAACACCCTTAGGTGTAGGCCACTTAAGAATAGATTTCGCTTTCTAAGGATCTATCCTTAAACCACCAACGGTAATTAGAAAATGAAGATACACAATATCTTCTTTCACAAAGGAATATTTCTTCAAATTTACCATCAAATTTTCCTCTTTCAACCCCTGCAACACTTGTTTGATATGCATAAAATGTTCCTCTTTTTTATTACTATAGATTAATTTGTCATCAAGATATAAAATCACAAACTTACCCAAGAACTCCTTCAAAACCTCATTCATCAGCCTCATAAAAGTACTAGGTGCATTAGTTAAAGCAAAAGGTATAACCAACCACTCATACAAACCTTCCAGTCTTCCATTCACCTCCTTCTTTGATTCTAATATGATGGTATCCATTTTTAAATCAATCTTTGTAAAGTATTTTGCTCCACTCAATCTGTTCATAATGTCATCCCATCTAGGAAAGGGAAAACTTTTACCTAAGGATTATAATGTTTGCAGCTCTAGAATCAATGTACATACTCCATTATTTATTATTCTTAGGTTCATATGCAATAAGTACTACATAAGGACTCAAACTTTCTTTGATCAAACCTCTCTCAAAAAATTATTTCCCTTGTCTATTTGATTCGTCATTCTCTGTAGGTGCTAATCTATGTGGTTCTTTATTAAGAAAACTAGATCTAGATATCAAATCCATACAATTACTTATACTTCTCATATGGCGTAATCCATTAATTGCATTATCAAAAATAATGTCTTGAAATTCAGACAAAAAAGATCTAGCCTTAGGTGCATGATTAACAACACTTGTTTCTTCCCATTAGCCCAAATAGTATACTAATTCAATCTACTATCATGTAAAGCTTCCATATCATACTAATAAGGTCTTCCCATAAGTATATGACAACAATCCATAGGTATGATATCACACAAAACTTCATCAAAGTAGTTCCCAATCTTGAATTTCATAAGGCATTGTTCACTTACAAATAATTTATGTTCTTCCTTGATCCAAAAAATATAATAAGGGTTAATGTTCTTCAATCTTTGCAACTTCAACTTAGATACCAATTCTTCAGATGCCAAGTTATCAAAACTACCACTATTAATGGTCAATTTGCAATATTTTTCTTCAATCTTACATTTGGTTTTAAAGAGACTTTTTTCTTGAAATAGGTTCATTTTCCATCTACTTAGTCCAAAATGTTTTTCTCATCATCATGTTCTCTCCTTTCTTAGGCTCATTTAGAGGATCAATACCTTCTTTGTGAATCAAAGCATTTCTACTACTTATTTCTATCTTCTTTCCATAGAATGTAAATTCAAAAGGTTTGTCACCTTCTTCTCCACATTTAAAATAAGTTGCTTCAAACCAAGATCTATCTTCCCTCTTTCTATTATTTTTATTCATAGGGAAAGAAAAATAATTACCTCTTGTGTAGTTACATCTTCCTCTATTAGCATTATCATCTTTTCATTCAGATTTACCTTTGTCATGAAGTGTACTATCAGATCTACTACTTTCTCCACAAGATCTACCTCTACTCCTTTGCAATCCCCTTGCTCTTTCTCTTTGTCTCTTCTCATGTTTCTTTGTCAAAATTTCTTCATCTCTCAAGGCATACAAATATGCTTCTTCAACACTTTCCATCTTTACAAAGCTAATCTCATCTTGTGTAAAGGCCCTTAAATCATTCAAATATCTAGAAATATTTTTAACCTCATCATCAATGTGTCCAAATCTATTATCCAACTTATACAATTCCTCTATCTAATCTTTCACATTCACATCTTTGTCTCAAATTTTGCATTCTTCTCAAAAAATAAACTTGATAATCAACCAAAAGAAAATTATTTTTGAACTTACTTTCCATGTTTATTCAAGTCTTGATATTCCTTTCCTCTTCTGTTTCTATCAGTCTACAAGTGTTCCCCATGTTATAATTCTTTAAAATAACTGAGGGAGGGGGGGGGGGGGGGGGTGGGTGAATCAGTTATCCAAGGTCCAATGATGTCCAATACAACTTTTTCTTCTAATTCTTAATGGCACATAACTGAAATTATCATGCATGCAATTGAACGTTAAACAATCATGAAAAGTAAACATGCATCACACCATAACACTAAGGATTTTGATGACCCAGAAACCCTCCAAGAATAAGAAGGTAAAACTAGGGTGGGGATGATGCCCATTGAATAACTGCGTAATTGATTTCAACCACTTCTGATGGTCTGCCCTATTAAAGGCCTGCCTAGTTAAAGGCTACAACACATTGTTAAATGTGACCTTGTTAAAGGATTTAAGAACATTCAACTTGGAATGTTGCCCTATTAAAGGATTTATATAGATTTTTTAGGCTCACCCAAGTCCATGGGATTTACAGTCAGCTTCTCAAAAGAATCTTTCATCCCTCTCTAAGGATCTCCTATCCTCCTCCTAAGGATCTCTTTATCCTTCTCCTAAGGATCTCTTTATCCTTTTCCTTAGGCTTATCCACCTAGCTATTAAGCTAACCTAGCAATGTAGGTTTTCAATATCTAATACAATGGTAAGAAAGTATTAGAAGGGTTTTTACCTGATACAGATTGCAACCCTAACTTTGTAGATTTCAGATCACTCTTTAGTTCTCTTCTTTTCTTGGCTTTCCTCCTTTGCAGTGCTGACAGCTAGTTTACCCTTCAAGATCTGTCTCCTTGAGTTCTTTCACTCGTTATGCCAATGCATTCTATGGTCACTTGATCAACTCAAATTCTTGATACTCTATTCTTACTCCTCTTGGCTTCTTCACATGATCACACTTATGACCAACTCCCTCTCATGCATGCGCATTTGATCTCTAACCTGTAACTCCTTATAAAGAAGGTTTTCTCTCAATTTTATACTCAAATATTTTGAGAAAATGGTATTGTTTTCCATCCAATTTGCTTCTTCTAGAAACTTCATGATAAATCTATTAGAATTCACCTTGAATTGGTTTGCATGATTTACATAAAATTCTGTGACATCTACTCATCATCCTTATCATCCAACTAATTCACAAAATTCGATGTAACAAACTTATCGCTACTGATTTGGCAAATCTTTGACTTTAATAGATAATGCAGCAACTTGGCATCATTGATTTACTGAAGCTTGGCTCCTTTTGTGTTACTCAGCTTCTATTGTTATTTTACTGGCACTCAGCACTTATAGTATTTCTACTTTCTTCGGCACTTGAATATTACTCGGCACTTAAATATCACTCGGCTCCTATATCTTGCTCGGCACTTGAAGTCACCTGGCACTTGATCTTCACTCAACACCTAAAGGCTTCTCGGCACTTGAAGATCACTCGATACACACTAAAGTTGACCTTGCTCGACTTCAACTGAGAATCTCCTCGTCTCTAACTAGCTAGCTCGGCTCTCTCCAATGAACTTAGTTAATCCTTACATCTTTGATGTGTCACAGTGTGTCCATCCTCTATATCTTAGAGTATGTCATCAATACACATTTCATCAATGGCTTAGCTGATCCTTATACTTTATTACAACATCATATCTTCAACCTTTCTCTAGGTACTCTAGTTACATCTTATTGATTGCCACCTCCTTGTCAATCAACCAATTGATATTATTTGGATCACTTAAGCAATTGTCATTCCTGCAAGTAGCAAGTTTGACATCAATGACCAAACAATGATTGAAACATTCTTTACCAGTTCCATTTCTCTTCATTCATGATCTTTTCAATCATTTCCAACACCCCAAAGAGAAACATGGCCTCTCAACTTTATATTTTCTATTCTCGCATTTCTATATTTATGAATACTTTAATAAAAAGAATTTTTCAAACTTAAATATTCAATCCATCAAGTTATCAGTATCTAGCTTTCCACTATAGAAAGATAGTTCAAAATTAAGTATGTATTTTATCTACTTAAGGCTCTCAAGAGTCTTTCTCCATCTTATTCAAGTTCAGGCTCAGTATTAGGTGAAACTTCTTCTTCTTCATCACTAACATCCTCCAAATGCATTCCTCTTCTCTAGATTGTTTCAACAACTTCAAGTCTAGTTTTAATTTGTCTCAACATGTCCATAATAGAATTATTTGCATTTCCTCTACCTTGAAACATTTTGATAATAGTTCCTAAAATAATTGTAACACTTTGCAAGTTATAGGCTAAAAATTAAATCAAGCACCCTATAACCAATCCACAACAAGGTTCTACATGATCCCCAAACTTTGCAAGGAAATAAATCATAGTCTGATACCACCTAAAGCAAGGCTATAAATCCAAAAGAAGGGATCCTAAGCTACCCTCTCTAAGAGTTACACATGAAAGCCCCACAAGAAATTATAGAGAATTCTGATGCAGAATGTGAGACAATCTTTCATTAATACGCCAGGCATAAGGCCTACCTAATTGCAACCATAAACATCCAAAATACAATATGAAAGCTTAGGAGCTTGTTGATATAAGATTGTTTTGAAGTGAAGAACCTATAATGGAACAATCATTATTTTTTAAATGATGTCAAACCTACTACCTGCTAGTGAGACAATTTCTTTTTGGTCTAAAACCTATCATTTAGTTGATTAATGAAGACAATTTGAATAGTGGAGATAACAATAGCACCTAGAGAAAGGTTGAGCAATTTGGTATATAAAAGAAGCACTAAGACCAAGTAAGACATTGATACTATAGTGTATTGTTTATCTACTTTAATTCTAAAATGAAAGATACTCAAGTTAAAATTGGAAGAAGATCAATTATGAAAAGTGTATGTCGAGCCTTGTTGAGTAGTTAGTGCAAGTCAAGTAGAAATTAGTCAAAGCCAAGTGAAAAAAAAGAGGTGTCGAGAAAAGATGAAAAATAGTAAAAGTTGAGTGATTATCAATATATACTGAGTAAAGTTTAGTTGATGCCAAGTATTAGTAAACTTTAGTGTTTCTCGAGTGAACTAGTGTTGGCTAAGTAATAGAATAGTATAGATACCAAGTGATAGAATATTGATGTCGAGTGCTAGTAAATAAGTTAAATCAAAAATTTGACAAATCAGAGCTAACTATTTTGTTTTCTTGAATTATCTAAAGCATGTGGAAGATAACTATGATGAATTGGTGGCACCAAATTTAAGGTAAACCATTTTGAGGATTGAAGAAGTTTCTAGAGAAACCAAATAGAAAAGTGGGTAGATTCATTGTATCCTACCTAAAACTAAAATGGACCATTGTGGGTAAGCAGTAAAAGATCTTAATTCTCTATTTATAGAGATAGTTGGTCAGAAGCAAAGATTGTCATGTATGAGAACCTAAGAAAGACAAGGAGTCTAGGGAATTGCTTCATTCAGTGGCCGAAAAGAAGTGACTATAGTTGGCATGCAAAGTAAAAAGGCTTAAGAGTATGAATGCTCGAAGGGTGAACAAGTTATCAGAGCTAGAGTGTGTAAATTCCAAGTAGAATGGAGGACTAAAATAGAGATCTATAATCTGCAAGTGAGTTGTAATTTGTTATCAGATCAAGCCTTACTACTACTTTCTAATCATTGTATTAGTCTAGAGTAAATCCTTTGGATTAAGGTTGACCTAGCAGTCATTTGTAAATCCTTCAATAGGGTGACATTATAACAAAATGGTCTAAATTCCTCTAACAAGGCTCATTCCTAATAGGGTGATTGAAATCCTTTGACCAAGTCACATTTAATAGTGTGTAAATTGTAACCTTTAACAAGGTTTTCCTTTCACATGGAATCACTTCAAAAGAGTGAGAATTAGTAGCATGTTACTGGTGGTTTTTTCCAAATTGGTTTTCCACATAAAATCCTTGTGTTAAATGTGTTATTGAATCTATTATGTTTCATGTTTACATTTATGTAAAATCATTTTGACCTAGGATAGTAACCTACAAAATTTAAGTATTGTATGATCTAATGGATGCATGCATGACAAGTTTTAATGGATTTGGATCTACTAAACATTGAAAAGTTTTATTTGTATGTCTAGACCTTGGATAACTGATTCACCCCCCATCTTAATTATTCTAAAGAATTCCAACAGAGCTCAGGATTAGAGAGCCAAATCTTAATGTTTTCCTTCTATCTAACTTTGTTCTACCCATCCTAACTCAAGATCTTGAAATATATTGCCAACAAGTCCACAACTAAGCCTATTAGGAAAATTATTACAAAAGTTCTATAGGTGTTGTCCCAAAGGAGAATTCAACAACCTTATGAAAAAGAAAATTAACTTAGGTGGGGAAAAAGATAAGCCCACACATGATCCATGAAGCAAAACAAAAGGCTGTAAAGAGCCTTGATACTACACAAAACCTTGCCAAAGTCAAAACTTCACATTGATCAAGCCACAAGGTTAGAACATTCCATGAGAAAACATAAAGGATAACTCCAAAAAAAGAATGAATCAATTTTTGCATGCTTAGGTACAAGATCCATGATAGGTCCTCTTTAAGGAGCTAATTTCACAAAAAGAGAAAAATTAAACATCAATGACCGTTCTTGAAACAATAGACATGAACAAATGAAAGGAAATATTTTTGGTTGGTAAAATATTTCCAAAATGCCCAAGATTCTTCTATATCAGAGGTAGGTTATGGGTCATTCCTCTACCCAAACTAAACTAGAAGGAGATTTTTCAGCATCAATCCATTGTATTTATTGAATATCTTATGCATGTATTGGTGTTGTTGGACTGCTCCTTAAGGGGAGCTTTCAGTGTAGTAAGTCAGTCAAAAATTTTAGTAATGGTGTTCAAGGAAGTGAAGCACCTTGGTGAAATAGTCAATTGTCTACATGTACATGGCTAGTTAGAAGTGTTTGATACCTTTGGAATTATTTTCAAAGTGGGAGAGAAAGAGAAAGAGAGCAACCCAGAAGATAAATAAGAAGAAAGAAATTTAGATAATGAGTATACGAGAAATATAAAACTATATATGATAGGGGGAGAAAATGTGACAAGATAATGTATAGTAAAGAAGACAATACAAATATAGAAGAGTAGTTAAAGGGGGAGTTGTCCACTATTACCATAGTATAAGTGTCATAAATTGATTGAGAAGGAAACTAGAGGTTAGAGGTGTTTCCATAAATTCCAAAAGGGGGGAATTTTTGACATAATGGATGTAGTGGTGGTAGGAGATGTTTGGATTAATCATGTTATATATTTGGTTGCATAATGATCAATTATTGAGTTGTCATTGATGTCAAGTATTGACCTAGTGCTCCTAGTAGGTTGTTGAGGATGAATGTGATGAATAAGGTTTTGTGGTGAGTGTTAGTGGTTTCCAACCTTATGGGAAACTTACAAGTGTATTTTCTAATTTAAGAGTATTACTCTTGATGATAAGTATGAGTAAGTAATGATCAGTTAAAGGGTAACAATGCAACTGCTAGAATAGTTAGTGACAAGCAATACGTGTTTTGATTATTTTTTCAAATAAATATAGATTAAGTGGATTAGTCACAATATTATATAGTATATATCTCTTATATGTTATAGTTATGACTATAACTCATATTGGGACTCAAAACTGCAAGTGGATTTTGAGTATCGATTTGTAAATTTTGCCACAAAGTTATCCCCTATAAGTGTTTCCCAAGCATATGTATCTAGCTATCATTTTGAGGCATATGATGTGTTAAAATTGTCCCATGCCTTTCATTTAGTATTGGAATGTGTCCCATGGTGATAAATTTCAATTCCAATTCATTTCATTAAGTTTCCTTAGGAGCATTTGAGAAATCTGCATTTTTGCCCAAGTGTCAAACAAACTTCAGAAGCCTAGTTTGTGGTTAAATATATTGCACGTGCTAAAAATTCACGACCCCCCACTTTGGGAGTTATTAGTATGCATATAAAAGATCCTATGTTTCATATTTCAATTCATTTAAATATGTTTTGATAATGTTTTAAATTCTTCAAAGTTGGTCATTTATTGTTGTCATGATTTTGCACTTTGTTCAGAATTCTAGGAAACCCTATTTAATTAGTTATGACTTTGACCTTGTTGACCCTATTGATAAAATTCATTTTCCATTGCATTTAAAGTGCCATATATACATTATGTTCCAAATTTGAGCCTATGGTGAATCTATTTGACTAGTTTTCAAATGTGATTCCAAATGCAATCTCTAAAATTTAACCGGTAACTAAATGTGTAGAATGACCGGAATGCCTTTTTGGGATGTTGTAATTTTGAATCCATGATAGATGAGCTTGAAATATTTTCAACATTATGTTTCACTTTGAAAATACTACAATTTTACCAATTTTCAAGTCTTGACGAATCCATGTGCATGATTCCTTAAAGCCACTTTGTATGCAAAAATCATTGTTTTACTAATATGTCCAGTTCTACAATACCTAGAAGCTAACTTCATAGGTTTTCCAAATGTGCCCATTTATTCATCATGAGCCCAAATTTCACATTCATAATCTCCATATTAAATTTTTCCAATGTCTCAGATTGTGTTTTCCCAACTGTTCATTTGACCTATTTTCAAAGCCAATTCCAAATGCAAATTTATGTTTCTGACAAGTTGTTTGCAGGGTTTTTTGTCATAGTGGTAACTTTAGAGGTTAATAACTTTTTATTAGAATGTAGTTATGAGGTGAAAACTAACAGAGTTAAAGTATGTTTACTAGAGAATAAATATGCCAATTTTTGACCCCTAATTGGATGATTTTGATGGTTTTAAGGTTGGTCTTGAGGCCTCTTAGTACAAAATGGATAGTTCTCAAAAAGGATGAAAATAAGTTTTAAAATGATCATTCAATATAAGGAGATCAATTAGAGCATTATTTCAAAGATTTGGTTGTTTTTAATGCAATTTCTTTTAGCCTAATTCACATTGGGGCCTGACTGACTTTAGTAGAATGGTAAGACATTGTAGGATTAAAGATTTTTTAAAGGTGTTATGGTGATTCTAATCATTACAATATTGTAGTGTGTGCGCACATTGATATTTGATATCAGATAGCATGTGATATTATATACAAAATGAACAACTAGAAGGGGTGAGTGTATATCTCAGTAATGGTTCTCTTTGCAATACTATTATATAAGACCTCCCATTAGGTCCTCCATCATTGAATTATTTTCCTAGCTTGGTCACACATACATTAGATACCAAATGGAATGTTTAAAATTTATTGACCATAGCCTTGTAAATTTTGTTACATATGTTGTGGAGAATCGTGTGTCAACCTCTCATATGGTAATATTCTTTGGAGTGTGGTCACACTCAGTTGGTTCTTAAGCAAGTAGAGAATTTTTTGATAAATAGTCCCTCTCTATTAATAAAATATTAAAGTTACATATTCACAAAAAAATGGTTGGGAGATATAAGATTACCTTGTGAAAGTTCACACAGCACAGAGCTAAAAACACTTAACAACTATTCATAATAATAAAAACATAAGAACTGCCCTCAGGTGACCAGAGAAGCACTAAGTGAGGGAGGAGGATCGTGTCTATCATGAAAACCCCAATTGTCTCTAGGGTTAGAAGAAGTCTTAGGAGGAGCCCATCTATCATTAGTAGTAGTAGAAGCTTGTTCCTTTTCTTCTCCCTTCACCCTGGTGGTGGGGAGTTTCTCTCACTTAGAGCCTTTTTTCTCTAATCAAGGCTTTTCCTTAGCCTTCCTAAGGTTCTTCCTTGATACCCTATACTAGAGGATCTTTTCCTAATCCTTTTCAACTAAGAAATTGACCTACCAATTCAAATTACTCCCCTCACTCTCCAACCCCAACTAAGTAACTTTATGCTCAATAGGATGACAAGCTCACCAAGGACCCCCAGCATGGAAAATGCATCTTTTGATCATTCCCATGTTTTTCTTGGTCTTTCTCCAACCTTTTTGCATTATCTTCCCAAACCCAACTCTCCAAAATCACCAAATTGCTCTTTAGGCCTTGTAGCCCTATGAGACCTAATTAGGCCTCCTACAAACAAGGAAATTGAAATAAATTAAAAAATTTCATAACAATCCCTACTAGTGTTTTCTAGACTTTGTTTCACAACAATGTAGACACAAATATTTTCTAGGTTTCATACTCTCATGGCATCTGTATAGTGCTTTTGTTGAAAACCCTTTTTTTAGGGTTTTTAGGGCAATGTTAACGAATACTTCACCATATCAGCCTATGTACCCTTGACTCTTCTTGCTACATTTCCCCAATCAATTTGTCCTCATCCCAATTGAGCACACACTCTCAAACTCTCTTGCAAGCTTCATGTTACCTAGCCAAACAACTCCAAGTTTGCCTAGTGCTCACTTGTAATAATAGAAAAATTGCTCTCCCAACCTCCAAAATCATATTTACAATATATAAAGAGGATAATTATTGAATCCCAAAGGCCATTTGGTTTTAACCATGGGCATTCAAGTTATAGCCATTTTATTCTAGACTATTATTTATGGACCAACAGGAAACACAAAATAAGATAATTAGAAAAACCTAAATGAATCAAAAATTCCCCAAAAAGTACACAAAGATAATTCACATGGTATTAAGAAACTAATCCATTAAAAACAATAGGAGAATTAATCCAAAACAGTAAGTCTTTAAGCCAAAAACACATTTTTTTGTGTATTGTCCTCCCACTTCACATGAACAATCTGTATAATCCAACTTCTAACCTCTCAAAATTGGTTGAACCATACTTATATACCTTATTCCTAACTTTCTAGACCCTTAGGTCAAGTCTCAAACCACTTTAGTGCATATTCCCAAATTTTAGGAAAAGTTGTCATGAGCAACTTTTGCAATTTTTGCAAAAATGGACTTTTGGCACCTCTAGCCTATCTAGTTTGATTAAAATCCTCCCAAAATGATCCAAGAAAACCTATGGACTTCATTATAACCAAAATTTCACAATTTTTATTTATTTTTCAACTTTGACTGAGGTTGACCCTATCAAGACCCTGTGACAATAACTAGGTCTTAACAATTATATCATGACCAATACTTGTACTCACCCTAATTACTCACACTCCAACACCCCTTGGTACTTCACAGTTAGTCTTTATTTTTTCAATGGTTCATGAAACCATTTACAAGCTAAAAATTTCTATTAGGGTTTGCCTTCCCCCTAAGGTGCTCCTATACCATACTCCCCTACAAAGAGAAAACTAAATTGCCTGTGGTGAGAGGAACTCCATGCTGATACCATGCTTCTTGAAGTCACTCTCTATAATACATTTTGCTTCAACTTTAGGGGTTTCCTTCTATTTTATTATATTATTGTTATAGACCTAAAGCCTAGTGCTCTTCTTTATTCTAGAATCTAATAGCCCTTCAACTTGAGGTTGCATCTTTTTAGGGACTTGTAGATCTGCCACATCCTTATCTAACCTTGTCTAATATTGTTCCTCATAAATAGTTGGCCCTCCATATGGTTTCAAGTACTAAACATTGAATATGGGTGATATTGACATGTCCTTGGGTAGATCAACTTTGTAGGCATTGGCACCATACTTCTCCAGCAGCTCACCTGGTTCAATCCTCTACATTTGTAACTTAGTTGGAATGCCCTTCTTCAATCTGGATTTGTTCAAGTACACTATGACTAAGTCTCCTATTTGAAACTATAATTCTCTCCTCCCCTAATCTTTCTTGTCTTTCAATTTCTTATTATCTTCCATTAATTTATATTTAACCTAATTATGAACCTCCTTCATTGGCCGAGTAAACTCATCAACATGCCCACTGATTTTATTTATGTCCTAGAATCTCCCTAGGCTCTACTATACCTCTTTAATGTGTACCATATACAACTTGGAAAGGAACTAGGCATGTGGTTTTGTTCTTACTATCATTATAGTAAAACTCTTCTTGTAGAAGAACTTGCTCCCAGCATTTCCCATACTCCTTAGTCAAGCATCTTAGGAGATTGCCTAGTAACCTATTAATTAACTTTGTTTGCTTATATATTTGCTAATGATAGGAAGAACTGTGAACTAGGTTGGTGCCTAACTTCTTCCAAATTTTTTTCCAAAAATTCTCCATGAACTTAACATCTCTGTTAGCAACAATACTCAATGGTAAGCAATGTATCCTAAATACCTCCTTAACAGAAAGGTGGTCTATATGACTAGTATCATGTGTCATCTTACAAGGTATAAAGTGACTTATCTTGCTAAATCTATCAACAACACAACAACAAATACACTATCAAACCATGTCTTTCTTCTAGGTAGGCCCACTATGAAGTCCATACTAATGCACTCCCAAGGCATATTCGAAATAGGTAGTGGTTGATAGAGCCTTGCATTAAATGAAGTGTCTTTAGCCTTTTTACATATGCCACATTGTTCCACATACCTCCTCACATCCCTCAATATCCTAGGCCAATAATAGTATCTCTCTACTAGATCTAAGGTCTTATTAAGGCCAAAATGACCACTCAAGCTCCCATTATGTTTTTCCTAAATGAGGTTCTCCCTCATAGACCCTTTTGGCACACACAAATGTTTCCCTTTCAACAAAAATCCACTCTATAAGGTAAACTCAAAAAAATGTATGAAAGTGGTTTTTTTTTAAATTGTTACATACCTTATATGCCTCTACAAAATTAGTGTCTTCACCATATAAACCTTTGAATTCCTAAATCCATATGCTCTACAACTTTATCTCTTGAATAGTCCACAACCTTTTACTTAAGGCATGAGCCACCTTGTAATTTAGCCCCTTCTTATTCTTTATGGTAAAGGTGTAGGATTGCAATAACTCCATCCACTTGATATGCCTAAGGCTAAGCTTCTCTTGTGTGTTGATGAAACTTAGTGTCTGGTTATCAATGCAAACCAAAAACTCTTTGGGTAGGAGATAGTGCCTCCATTTCTTGAGGACTTGAACCAGTGTATATAGTTCCAAGTCATAGTTAGATCACCTTGTCTTTGCCTCATTGAGTTTGTCACTAAAAAATTCTATAGGCCTTCCATTTTTACTTAATACTACTGCAACTACATTTTTTTCAAAACTTGGAAAAACCAATATTGGTTGAGTGGCTACCTCCTTATTTAGCCTTTCAAAAATCTCATATGTTGCCTTTGTCCATACAAATTTGGTCTCCATACCTCCTTTTATGTTATCATTCATAGGAGCACAAATTTCACTTCAATAATAGTCCTAAGAGTAGGCCAACTTAGGATTGCCTCTAGCTTAATCTTATCAATTTTCAAATTAGCTTGTGAAACTACAAATCCCAAGCAAACAAGTTTATCCTTTGTGAGCTCACTCTTCTAATGATTGACAATAAACTTCTCCTCTTAAAGCCTCCTCAACACAATCTCCAAATGTTTTAAATGCTCTTCTTTTGTCTTGTTGAAGATTAGGATGTCATCCAAGTACACTACTACAAACACACCTATGTAGTCTTTTAAAACTCCATTCATTACCATCATAAATGTACTTGGTCTATTGGTAAGACCAAATGGCATTACCAACCACTCATAAAGTCCTTCATTAGTTTTAAAAGCATATTTTTATGCATCACCCTCTTTAATCCTTATTTGGTAATATCCACTCTTGAGATCAATTTTTGAGAAATATCTAGCTCCACCAAGATAATCCATTAAGTCCTCTATCCTAGGAATAGGAAATCCATACCTTTTTGTCATCATATTTATTTCCCTAGAATCTATACACATTCTCCACTTACCTCCCTTTTTAGGAGCCAAAACAACTAGAATAGCACAAGGACTTATGCTCTTTCTGATCAATCCTTGGTCAAGAAGCTCTTGGACTTGCCTAGCAATCTCCTTGTTTTGGTCAAGTGTCATCTTGTACGCATATTTTTTTGGTAAAGAGGCATCTAGTATGAAGTCTATTTGATGGTTTATCTCTCTCTTTGGTGGCAATGTAGCTGGTGCTCCATCATATATGATGCCTTCAAACTGATCCAACAACTATTGTAATTCTACAGATATGAGTGTTTTCTTTGAGGAATCCTATTTTGGCTTCACCATAATGGCATAACTAATTCCCTCTCCTTGTTTTAGATCCTTTAAGAATTCTTTTCCACTCATCAAGAGTGCATTGTCTTCAACCTTTTCCACATTGTCCTCTTCTAGCAAAGACTATATCTTGTAGGTGACTCCATTCTTTTGAAGAAATACTTGTTCTCCTTACCATGATGGATTGCCTCCCTAACATACTGTCATGGTCTTCCTAATAGTAAGTTACATGCTACCATTGGTAGGACATCAAAAAGTATCTTTTCATGATACTTTCCTATGGTAAATTCAACCCATTCTTGCTCATTAACCAATATATTCTTCCCCTTGTTCAACCAACTGACTTTGTAAGGACACACGTGACATAACTTAGTAAGTTTCAACTTTTGGACTACTTTTGATATAACATTATCAATTGACCCTAAGTCAATAGTGACTTTGCATACCTTGACCAATGTCTTGCATTTGACTCTAAAAAGAGTCCTCCTCTACTTGCATTCATCTTTTATAGGTTCCTTCATCAACACTCTCCTAAGCATCAGATTATCACCTTTCTCTAAGTCCAAACTTGCTTCTAAATGTTTTTTGTCCTCTTCTTGCACATAAGTAATCTTCTTCTCTCCTTATGAATTTGATGGCTTGTCAAGAAATCTGTAGGAAGGATGCCCCAATTGGCCATAGTTATAACACTCCATTGAAGCAAAATGTGAGCTTCTTCCAAACCCACCAAATTTGCCTCTTCCACCACTAGAAAACCCCATGCCTCCATTATAGCCTCCTTTGTTATTGGAATCATGAGATTTCTCACCTAGTTTGTTTCCCCTTGGCTTCTATTTTCAATGCATCTTCCACTAGAACCACCTCTATGTCCACCTCTTGAATCTCTACCTCTTCCTCTACCCTTTTTACTAGACTCTTGTTTCTTTTTCATTTTTTCTTCCACCTTAAGGGTCATCTGATAACTACGATATAATTTTATAAAATAAAAGAGGCTCAACTCCTCTTGAATTTTCTACCTAAGGCCATTCAGATACCTAGCCACCTTGACACTTTCAAATTCTTGTATCCTAGACCTAAGGCTTAATTTTTGAATATCCTCTATATAGGCAAATACATCTAGGTCTCTTTGTCTTAGGTTTTTTCTTTTCTTGTGCAATTGAATGTCATAATCTTTTGGTATGTAAGTATCCTTTATCTTAGCCACCATAGCCTTCCAATTGGTTATGGGCTTCTTGTTTTCTTTCTCCCTTTCTTCTTGCAAGAACTTCCACCAAGTTAATGTTTGTCCTCTCAATCTTGATTTGTCTATCTTTACTCTTTGGGCCTCTAAAATATCATCACATTCAAAGTGATTTTTCAAGCCTTCAATCCATTCCATAACTACTTTTGCATCCATTTTCTCGATGAAAATAGGTATTCCTTCTAATGCTTTACCACTTAATACCTTCAAGGCTTTAAGAAAAGGTTCCTCTACTAATGGAGGATCTAGTGTAGGTTTTATTTCCTCATCTTCTTCATCCTTTATTTTTCCCTTGTCTTTCTCTCCCTCTAATTTCTCCTTCACCTTATCTACAATCTCAGCGACTTCCTCTAACTATTTCTTCATCTCTTCCACAACTTCCACTAGAAGTTTGTTCTTTTCTTACTACTCATTCATATCCCTGTCCAACTCTACATTGGTCACCATGATGTTCTCACCTATGGATTCTCCTTCCACTGACATCTACTACTCACTTCCCAAGCCTTTCAATGGCTTTGATTCCACTTTAATGGGGAGTTTCTCTCACTTAGAGCCTTTTTTCTCTAATCAAGGCTTGTCCTTAGCCTTCCTAGGGTTCTTTCTTGATACCCTATGTTGATGTTTGAAAACTACTAGGTTGTAAAGGACCTAGCATAGGATGTAGAAGATAAGGATCTTAGTCTAAGGATAGCTACTTCCTGTAATCAGCTAGAAGTGTCTCATATCTAGACCAACAATAATAGAAAGTATCAATTCTCTACACTTTTAGCTCTAGAAGGCCAAGGTGGGTGTACCTTAGGGATGAAAAGACTAGATAATTCCTTTAGAACTCACTCACTTACACTTTCTTCTTCAGTTCTATCCCTTATAGCAGAAAATGGTCGCAATTCTTCTTAGATTTATAATGAATCCTTGATGATAGAAGCTAACTATAATTCAAACAGATACTATTACAAATAAGCACTGACTAACAGTTTGATTCTTCATACATGAAAGTAAAGATTGATTTAATTTAATTTTTTCTTTGTGTAACCCTATATAATTCTTCAATTTGTATCTAAATTTATGATTAGTGCCTTATGCATTGCTATATAGAGTCTTACTAGCAAAACTTTGACCTATTTAATTGCTTTAAAATTAAATCATCAGTAGTTAACCCTAAACCCCATTCTTAAGAATATCCCTCTTATATAACTATAAACCCTTCCAATTTATTGAATCATTTACTTAATTTCTTGAACTAAAAGCAACAAAAAATTGATATACAACCTATCCTAGTTGCATTAAACTGCATGAACCTTTCTCTTCAAACCCGACATAACTAGCCTATCAAAATGGAGATAGAATTTAGAGATATAGATAATTGCAAAACATTCCTTAGTATTAATATTCTTTGAAAACAATACATTCACTAGTATAACTCAATAATAACTTAGAATATGATCGAATGTCTTTCAAGATTCACTAGTATTCCTAGATTACAAAATTGAATACAACATATAACATTGACACCAAAGGTAACTAGACTAACTGTAAAATAGCATAAACACTAAAATTATACAAACTCTAGACAATCCTCTAGCCTTGGGAACTCACTTATGTAGTGTGAGATGCAACAAGCTATAGGCATAGAGCGAAAAGGACAGTTGTCCTTGGAACAAAAAGATTTACAAAAGGACAAAAGTTGTCACTATCACGAAAAGACAAAACTTTGTCACTTCCTTGTATATTTTCAATAGAATGTCTTTATCATTCATCTTCTCATGGTGGGACCAATTTTGTTATAACAATTTCTTGTTGATCTAATGCCTCTAATGATTGGTTCTATTGTATTTGTTGTTCTTCCAACTGTGGGACCGCTTGGTTTGCACTTGATGTTTCAGGTTTTGTGATCTAGATATTTATTATAATTTTTTGATCCCTTACCATGTTATCAATTTGAACTACCATGTTCATGGTTGCAAATGGTCGTTCTTTATTTATTCCTTCTATTTGAGCCTGCGCATCAACTAATTATATGCTTTTTGTAGCCACTACTTTGTCTACACCTTCTACTTCAACTGCTTCTTGCAATAGCTGTATTGATGGTGAATAATCAGTTACCCACTTGTTAAAAAGTGTATCATTAGGCCAATTAAAAATTAATATGTCTTGCTCCTTTCTTAACATAGTTCTTCCAGTGCTTGTTATTTCTTGAAAATCTTGCTTAAGAGAATTAAAAAATAATTGTACTTGTACCACTTTCTCTTTAGTTCTAGAAAACCAAATATAATTTTCATTATTCACAATTGTATTAAGCCTGATGCTCATCAATTCATTCAATTCTTTAGCTCATTCTTCCTTTTCTCTTATCTGGCCTATACTTTTAATCACATGTGGAAAGAGATCAAACCTTTTACCTAGATACTCAATGAAACAATTATTTATCTTTCTCTTTAATAAATTTCTCTTGTGATCAAATTCCAAAAGGTCATTAACTTGACCAAAAGTTCTTTCAAACTGTTCATTAGAAAAATCTACGACATGACAATAAAGGGTTGTAATAATACTTTCCCTGCTGATCAATTTGTCCAAAATTGGTGTTAAAGTTGCCTCATTGTTCATCAACTCATTCCATATCTCTTTTAATTTTGACAATTCTAAGTAAAAAAAGGAACAACGTACTCTTTCCACTAGATACAAAATTGTAACTCTAATTCTATTTTCATGCTTGATGCCCAAGTCCACATGTAATGACCATAGTTTTTCATTTTCATCTTCAAGCTCTTTAGCTGTGTAGAGTTGGGGTTCTTGAGGGGTATTTGGGATTTCCACAATTGGGTTAGTATTGAAAGGTGGTACTAGAGGAGGAGGAGGATAAGAAATCCTGAGTTGACTAGGTTGTGTGCCTACATTTATTTTTTCAAATTGTTTCTTCATTAGAGCAATAGTACCTTCCAGTTGGTGTATCTTCCTCCCTCTTTCTTCATATACATCAAAAACCTCTCAAATTTGTCATTTAATTCCAAGAACTTATTTTTTTCCTTAGCAATAACTACAAATCCAAAATCATACATTTCTTTAGTCATTCTAGCCACTTTGTCACTATCTACTTCATCTAGCCTATAATTCAAGAGAATGCCTATGTGCTCAGAATTTGAGGCCTCTTGAATTTTTTCTTTGTCTCTTTTCTAAATAAACCATACTTCCAAGGCTTGATGATCATCACTATACTTCAATCCTTTATGGGCTTTCAAGACTTCCTTCGTAGTCTTAAACTGGGTGTCCTTTGCCTTTCTTACTATATAAAAAAACATTGCATTAGCAATGTCCCATTCTGGTAGTATCATAACCCTTGAGTCTTTTAATAGTTTCCTTCCCCCTTTAGGGGTTATTTATGAAAACTATTCTGAGGTTATCTTTAACCTCTTCTTCAATTTTAGAGTCATGCCTATCAAGTTGCTCTATTTTAATATTTTTGCATCTCGCCTCAAAATTGCTGATATTTCTTCTCCACAAAAATTGGGTAAATGCTCTAGATTTTATAAAGCTTTCATTATCTAAAAAATTCGTAGATGCATGTTCTATTATAGGGTCAATTTCTTTACCTTTATAGTCTCCTAAAGTAAGGACTAATGTAGGCATGGGGGCTCTTCAAGCACTCCTTCTATCTATGTTTTAGTTATAACTATTGGCTCCTGATTTAATAGAATTTGAACAACCAAGTATACAAGGTAAGATTGCATCTATGGGCACCTATCTCCAATAATGGACACAATTTACCAAGAACCTGGGCCAACTATAAGCCTACACTCCTTCTACACTTTAGGCTCTGCAAAACCTAGGTGGGTGAACCTCTTAGGATCCAATTATGTGACCAGTGCAATAAGCATAATCAGAATCTAGAATAACAGAAAAAACCCCTAATTATTCTATACTTAACCAGTACTTCATAAGCATGAAACATCTAATGACATAACTCATGAAAATGGCAAGCTAAGTGTGGGTTAACATTGAATAACTTTCAACATGAAAGAGGAAACATTTGATTAATGATGTTGATTCAACACAACCTCAAATATGCAACAGTATAACAAGTGATCCTATAGCTAATCAATGCCTAATCCATTGGGCAATTCCATGAATTCAAAACATACATCTATGACATCAAGACATATTTCATGTACCCAGACATCAAATCTATCTAATCACCTTGTGATCCAGACATCAATGTTCATTCAGATCTCATTCTCACAAAATATCCTTCTCAAGTAACCAATAACCTTGTTAAACATATCAAGCATTTACTTGGCCCTTTGGTCCAATAGAAAAATACATCAAACATTCAACTTGAAGGGGATGCAAATGGATCTTAGATCTTTTCTCCAAGACCACATAAGACTTACAGATTGCTGAGACAAGAGACAAGAACCAGAATGAAACTAGTGAAATTATTGCTCATATGTATTGATTTCCTTGAAACTATACATTCAAATGCACAAAATTAAAACATGAAAACACCTAACATATCAAAAATTGTTGTATTATCTACACTACTGCTATTCACATGAGAGAATTATGCTGAAGAATGGTGTCACAGTCAAGGAAACATGTCAAAATACTGGAACCAATGGTCTCACAGCAATGAACCTTATCTTCCTAGAAACTGGAACCTATATAATGAGAAAGAAAGGGAATAATATAGTAGGAAGTGAATTCTAAGATCTGATCAAGAGATGACAAGTGTCCATTTAGAATTCCTTCCCAAAAAGATCAAAAGCCTTTCTCTACCTTCTCTCTGCAACTAAAAATCAAATCCCATCATTTTGGCTCTACAAGGCATAAAGAATCCCAGATATTTGGTTCATCATCATAACCACTTTTGATGCTGGATTTTAAATCATGGTTAAGCCAAAAATCAGTTAAAAGGCTTCCAAAATACAATACAATCTTCTCAAAGTCATTTTTTCCACATTTTGGCTTCAAATAGTCTTCATAACTACCCTCTAACCAATTCTGATGACCAATGTTGAAATCTGCTCATTTCATTGAGAATGCCCCAAAATTCACAAATTGGCTTATTGCTTGAACTAGTGAACACCTGTGCAAAAACTAACTTCAAATTCAGAAAGTTCATCTCGTTCTGGTTTCGGTGGTATATTGAAGTGCCCATTTTTTACAAAAAATTGCCCTATATATGGCCCTCTGAAGATCAGGTCTCCATTCATGACTTCCATTGCATTATCGTAAAAATTTAACATTTTCATATAGTTTGAACTATATGATAAATCAAATTTTATTTAAGATATTATTCTACCCTTGCATGTGAAACCTTGAGAAGAATAAAATAAACTTTTATTTGAGACCTCTGAATTTCTGTTGCCTTTTCAATTCGTGTCAAACCTAGTTTGATCGACCTCACCATGTGTCATCTTCTGATTGGATGCCTTGTTGCTCCGTAATCACCTAGTCAACACCTACCTTATCATCACTATTGGGACCTACTGCCACGTGTTGTCACCACATCAACCCTCGCTATGTCACTATGCTTAACCAGTGACCAACTTTGGTTAGCGACATAGCAGATGCTGCATGATCTACCACGTGGCAGCATCTTGTGCATCGGATTCCATGTTAGCATTTTAGCTTGGATATTACATTCACCAGGTTTTGGAGGTTTTTCGATGACTTGTTATATCGCTAGCTGGAAAACCTTGCATTTTTCGGCTGGCGAAGTAGCGAGGCACCGAATTTTTGAGTTTTTTGGTTTCCTTCTATCTGCTGACATCATCCCTTGTTTGGCGTGCTCGCATTCAAAATTTATGCCTTGACAACCCACCATAGGCCCACTTGCTAAAGGTGTTCCCTTTAAAAGGCATTCATTTTGGAACACTAATCTCTTGCAATGAATAGTATTTATACAGTTATTATTTCCACCCACAGCCCATGTGGGATAAAAGCCCAGCCTATTAATTCCATGCGGCTTCAGCAACAGGGGCTCTTCTCCTATCATGGTGGCTCTACCTTGTTCAATGTGGACTTATCTGCGTATAGCGTGGACTATGGCTTCAACTTTGGTGCCTTTCTTCTAACCTGGCAACCATTTGTTTAGTGCAGGGTCTTATTTGTGATTTGCGTGAGCTCTTTCAAACTCAAGGCCATTTGCTCTGTTGCTTTTCTTTTTATGCATGAGCTAGGGCTTTTGCTCTAGACTGTTGTGGGTTGTTGATTTTTCATGCTTCCCTGTCCAAACATGGAGACATTAAGCTCAAATGTTTGAGCTTCCCTCTAAAATGTGAGGTCCCCTGCACCTGTCATCCCCTTCCTCCTTTTTGCCTTTGAATGACCACGGTTTTTTTTATGGCACGGATATGCTATGCATTGGCGTTTCCTTTTTATAGCTGCAGTCTTCTCTCAAATATGGACAGCTTGACTTTGAATTTGCGCGGGTTCTCATTTTATTTCCTGTGGCTATTCTAGCAAATGATCTCCTTTTTATTTGATGTGGGGTCTTCTTTTCTAATTGTTCTCTCCTTTATTTTAATGTAGGCTCTACCCCTATTCTGCAATCTCTTTAGATGTGTGAGCTCTGTTTTTACATTGCCGACTGAGGTTTTCCTCTCTTCAACGCTAGCAACTCTTCTTTGTGTGGTGTGTCCGTTATGAGGTGTGGCTTCTTCTTTAAAACTGTAGGTTCCTTTTTACTACCTGTGTGGTCTTTCTCTTATATTGCACTGACTTCTCTTTTTAGATTGGGCGGTTTTCATCCTGTGTGGGAGCACCTTGTTTATTCTGGAGTGCTTGTTTATGTTGGTATGAGGGATCTAGCTATTATCTTATTCAAGGCGGCTTCTACCTTGCATGTTATCCTCATTCCTTTACCTACGGCTTAGACTGGCATGAAATTCTCTATGCTTGGGTGAGTTTTTTCCTCTTGGTTGCGGCTTTTCTTCCAATCATGGCATCTTTGATTCCTTTAAACACTGAGTTGGGTTGTTCCTTGTTATGCTTTGGCTGCTCTTGTTTTAAACTAGCCACTTGGTGTCTCTATTCATTAACTGTGTGGCTTTGATTGATTTCCATAGACTTTACAACCTTCCCTCGCACTACATGACTAGCTCAAAAATGCAGATGGATAAAAGTATGATCATTTTTTCTTTGGCGCTGAGACCACTTTCAAAAAGTGGGTCTATGCTTTAATCTATGTAGGTGGCTTTTAAAATGCATTGGAAACTCCTTCTCTACCACACTCCTATCCTCTTCCATCATGGGTTGCCTTGTCTTACATTGTATCTACTCTTTATCATAGGGCATGATTTTCTTTTGTTCACTGGCATCCCCTATTTGTATGGGAGTTTTTTGACTTGTGTGTGTTCTTATGATGCGTGAAATGCTCTCTTTTCAAGCTCCTCTTTTGATCACTGCCAACTCTGGTAATATTGCCTTCAATTGATGGGAGGTCCAAAGAGAATTCAATAATTTCTTGGTCTCAAAACTCAGTTCACTTCCATCATATAAAGCCCATCATTTGCAATCCAAGGAATCAAACAACATGAACATTGAGACATATCAAAGGCTCTGGAAGAGTAAGGAAACTTCTCTATGCCTATAACATTTATAATAGCAGGGACACCATGCTCCCAGGAAAAGTGCACTTGAGCTACATGGGAATCTCTTGGTACAAAGGACATGGTCAAAACATTTCTCTTGAAGAGATATGCACCCCAACTGGCCACCCCACAGCCTGTATCTAATGCAACCCTGGCAGTGCCATCTACAAGAGGGATTACTTTAGCAATGTCATCAATGTATTTATTTGTGCCCTGGTGAAACATTGTGCCTCCTCCAAGAAACTTGAATACATCACCTACAAATTGAATCAAATTCTGAATAGCCTTTTCTATTGTAAGACTTTTGTAGGGAACATTTGCATAAGGAACATAGTCCTGGCTCTTTGGCCATGGAAATGGATCTCTGTATCCTTTTGGAGCAAGAATGAGA
Organism: Cupressus sempervirens; assembly: GCA_028749045.1. Classification (NCBI taxonomy): domain Eukaryota; kingdom Viridiplantae; phylum Streptophyta; class Pinopsida; order Cupressales; family Cupressaceae; genus Cupressus; species Cupressus sempervirens. The sequence goes on from CM053784.1 coordinate 512,169,358, forward strand.
CAATGCAAATTTTCATCCTCCAATGGGCAGATTATGTTGTCCTATACGTTTGTAAGCTCACCTCCTCTCAATCTCTAATACATTATCTAATGCAGATTAGTCAGACCCCAAGTGGGTCCAGCTAAAAAAAAAATTGTTTCTGAACAAATGAAGTGCAAACTGATCCAAAAAATCATTTTGAACTACCTGGAATCAAACTCAATCACAAATTGATCATTAAAACTTTATTTTATCACTATTCTTTAAACTGTGATTTACTGATAGGAAAGCCTAATAACCTGCTTTAAAAATGACATAAACATCTAGTCAAGCTCTTGGATCTGACATATTGATTCTCTGTTCCACATACTTTTACCCTATCGAATCTCGTCTCATGATGAATTTGGGGTCAAAATATATTGACCGTCAAAATTGCCTTCTTAAATTCACCTGCAGATAAACATGTTAGAAAACAATAAACTAGGTTTGGAATTGGCTTTGAAAACTAGGTAAATTGACACTTGGGAAGACAAAAATTGGGGCATTGGTTTACTATCATGAAGTGAGTATAAGTCTACGATTTGGACTCATGACAAATAATAGCACACAAATGGCGATCAGTCAAAGTGGGCTAATTGGATTTTGCGAACTGGGAACAATGGTAGAAAATGGATTTTGCAAATAGAATTGACCTAGAAAAGTGTGCAAATGGATTTGTCAAGATGTGAAAATTGCCATAATTAAAGTATTTTTAGAGGAAACATAGTGGTACAATCCATTTGATCTAGGCAATCACAGATTTCAAGATATAACATCACGAACATGGGTTCCAGTCAATCTGTAAATGCTGACACCAGTAAAAGATAGAAATTGTGTTTGAAATCGCGTTTGAAAACTGATCAAATGGATTCATCATAAGCTAAAACTTGAAACATAACAAGTCTCTGATGTCTGCAATGCAATGCAAAAGGAATTTTCTCATTTTGGCCAACTAGGTCAAAGTTATAGCTAATCAAATAGCACTTTCCAGAATTTTGAACATTTCATATCAGCATGACATTGATAACTGGCCAACTTTGAGGGATTCAAAACCTAGTCAAATGGACTCAAAACAACTCAAAATCTGAAACATAGGTTATCAGGTATGGATATTAGATACTCCCAAAGCGGCGAGTCATGACACAATTCTGGGTGCGAGATATTCAGATGCAAACAGGGCCTTTTGTTGCTATTTGACATGAAAATGCATATATGACACTGGCTCAAAACAGGACTTCACCAAATGACTCAGAATGTCAATTTAACTTCATGAAACACATAAATGCACTGAGTGGAAGGTGCTAGAAGCATTAAACACCTTTTATGCTTCAAAGGTATAGTCGGGGACATATGCACTAAAAGCATTTATAGGGCTTATTCTCTCAATGGTACTCAAAAATTTGGGAAGGTAATTTTGAGCCCCAACAATAACAATGTCCTTCTCCCCTCCCATTTATTTTATTTACTCCCTTAAGGAGTCTTCATCATCTATATAGATTGGGATTTGTGTAGGAGAATACTCCTCAATCCTAAAAGAGGAACCCTATTCTAATTTTTGCTTCTTTGTAGCAGATTTAGCGAGTGGGATTTTTGAAATTTTTATTTTATAAAGAGGCACATGATATGCACTCTTTGCTACCACATACCCTAGTCTTCTTGGTAATGTGTATTATCCTAGGTTTATGATAGCTTTTCTAGCTAGTCTTCTTTCTATCTCTACAGCCTGATCTGGATAAGCTTGAAGTAAGATGATTTCTTTTCATTTAGGGTTTGCATAATCCCAGCAAAATTATTAATAAGCATATAAATCTTATTTCCCTATTATTTTGCATTAGATAAGGGATTATATCAAGGTTCCAAAGCATTAATGAATTGAGGGATTCTACTATAGACCTTCTATTTTTCCTTCATAACCTCTTTCTCTAGCAAGGTAAATTTATTCCTAATTATATCTTCAAGGAAACATACAAAATATTCATAAGATCTATCCTTTTTCCTTTCTTTAAACATAACATAAAACCCCTTAGGGTCACTAAAATGTTTATGGGATTGCACCATTTGATACCTATCCAAAAAATTCCCAAGTGCTTCCATCCACCCTTTGTGATTACAAAATTATGAACACCAGTGAAGCTTGGAAAAATTGTACATCTTGACCCCCCTAGGAGCTCCTTCTCTTCAAGTCCTCCTATCTACCATAGTATTTTTGCAATTCCAACTTTCAATGGCACCTAGTAAGGTAAGACATAGGGATTCCCTAGGAAACCATATACTCTAAAAATGGTAAAGACTGAATATGGGACAATGTCTCCCCAATTGTGACTCATGTTCAGTCCTTTAGCAAAATCCTTAGGTCTAATAAATTCTATAAAAGGATAGGGTATTCTAGGATTATTTCTAGACAATAAGACCTTCAACTTAGAAGAAAAATACCTGTTAGATCTAACAAAAATAGCATCAGTAACTTACCAGGCACTCCACAATTGAACAGGGAGCTTTTCTCCATCCTTATCCAACTTCAACTATGTCTCTTTAGAGAAAATAGAGACAACCTTGTACAAACATATGTATATAAGCATGGAGTACCAGTAGAAAGGCTTTTCTACTTTAGCCTTACTAATACCCATCAAACCATTATGAATTTCTTCTACTAAATATGTGGCAAAATAAAAAATTGAGCTCATGCCATAGTGCATTATATGAGCCATGATAAAAGCAATAGATACTTGGACATGATCATGTTCATCCATTCTAAATATCTTGTAGAGAGAAAAACATAATGTTTGTGCTCTAGGATTGAAATATTTCTTTAGCAATGGCTCTAGGGTATTTATTGTTACCAAGGGTAAATGTCCTATTTTCACAAAATGTTCCTATAGTGGCCTTTTTCTTAGGTACACCTTCTAAGCATCACATCTAGCTTGCAGATCTTCAAAATTGATTTGTGTGTGTAATGCATGATTAGGGTTCAAATGAAAAACTTACCTAATTATCTCTAGTGCAACCATAAATAGATTATCTCCAACATTATTCTTCACCATCCTTGACACTGGATCATATATTTTTGTTATCATCTTCAGGAGGTCATCATCAAAAAATATACCTGTTAGCATTAAACCACGAACAGAAATAACAATTGCATGCAAATATAACCAATGACATAAAATAATAGATCACGTAGAAAAGAACACAAGACACCAAGATTTAACGTGGTTCACCCAATCTTTGGGCTATGTCCACCAAATAGCAAGTCTGATATTATTATGATCTAGCGATTATAACCTAATTACAATCCATAATCCCTTACAACTCAATACCACCGCAAGAACCAATTTCGCATCACAACTATGAAACAATCCTTAACCCTAAGCTCTTTTATACAAGTATTTTTACCACTTTAGTGTTATAATTAATAATTACATGTTGGCCCAAAATCCTGATAAAATAGGGCCCAAAAAATTTGTTCGCCCCAAAGAATTTATGAAGTATGTACAGTATTTTCTTGATTAATCACCATAATCTAACAATACCAGGAACTAGTAACTTGCCAATGTTAAATTTTTAGAAATTTCTCAAAGGAGTGTCATGAATTATCTCTAAAACCCATTTCCTAAATAACTACAAACCTCTAGTAGATGTCTTTGCATCCCTTAACCAATTAGTTTTACCATACAAACCTTCACTAATTTGCAACCTGGGGTTTTTGAAAGCAATTATTTTAATTTTTTTGTTTCATTTGTGGGTTGAGATAGTTATTCTAAAAATTCATCATGCGTATTCCTATGTTGATATATATCTTCCTAAAAAAAATTCATCACTAAGACATCCTTACAATTCTTTTTTAAAAAATAATTCAATAGACAATGCCTCAAGTGATCAAAGGATATCTGCACTTACCTGCAAAATGCTTACAATACTAGAAATTCAATACTTCACTGCTTGAGAAAATCATAATCTCCTCTAGTTCTTGTTAAACTCTAAAAAAATTATCATTTGGCATTTGATAATTAATTTAATTGCTTGTTTTATGCAAAATTTCCTCTACACGAATTGGCATTGATCAACATTAATCTCTGCAACAATCAAATTCTCAGGCTACGCTACAATTTTGAAATATGTTCATCAATCTAATATGATATGATAGTGTTATTTTAAACTTTTATAATTGCATAATCTTTTGGTAAATATTCCACACATCACTTCATTGATTTCTCACTTTAGTTAAATAGCATGCAACTTTATTTTGTGAGAAAGCGATGATCATTGATCTTGATTTGATCAACAATCAAGAAATCCACCTATGACTTTATGCAATATGTGGCCCACATGGACATGTGTCAAATCATCACATCCTTGCTTTGAGTAATCATCAAGTAACTTCAATCTTTAAAAAAGCAACAGTCTTTGATTTTGATCTAACCAATGGTCACGAAAACTCTAGCTACAACTACATCTTTTTCATAAGATGGGCCTACTGAGACATGTGGTGGCTTGTCATATTCTTGCTTTAATTAAATACCTTGTAACTTAAATCTATGAGAATATTACAATCATCAATTTTCCAAGATCTAACAATTAGGAATATGCATACCTTCCTAATGCACTTAGTGCTTATGGCGAATCAAATCATGCCATCTAGAAAATTGTTCTGATAGCATTCTTTTGGAAAGTCATGTTATGAGTTGGCCCTATTATTTTCCACATGTCATCATGTCATATTCTCAATTTATTTAAGTCTCCTGTAACTTCAATCTATGAGAATATGACAGTCGTAGATCTGATAAGATCTAATGGTCATAATAAAACAATAATATCCTTATGTCTCCATGTCAATAACCAATGGAAACATGCCACCTAGAAACTTACATAGTTAGTAAACCTATTTGACACTTTTTATTATGAATAGGGCCCACTGAGACATGTGGTGACTCATCATATTCTCTCTTTGGTTAAAAACCTTACAAATTTAATCTATGAGAATATGATAGTTGTAGATCTACATATGATCAATGAAACTTACAAGATCATAGTTCTGCTATCCAAATCAGCATCCTCAACCAGTCATAATCTTCCCATATGTGAACTCACTCTTACAGCCTTCCATTTTTGGCCCAAGGATGAATTAGGTCCCACCAGTTTCCATGCATCATGCTCTTGCATTCTCTCTTTAGTTAAGTCTCTTACAACTTCAAGCTTGCATTCTCACTTTAGCCAAGTCTCTTGCAACTTCAATCTACAAGAATATGATGATTGTAGATCTAAAAAGATCCAACAATCAAGAATATAGCTCTCCTTTGGTTAAGAAAAATATAATTAAAAGAACAAGAGGACTAACCACATTCAGACTTAGGGTTAAAAGGATCATACATTAGTGTTAAAATATTTTTAGGGAAAATAATAAATAATTTCATGAAAAACATAGAATAAAAGGCTTTTTTGAAGGAATTTAGGGTTTTATGGAAATCTTCCCATGTAATTTATGGAAACACGTGTAATGCAAACCATTTTTGAAACTTAGGGGACAAGCGACACTATGGTAACACAAATTAGGGATTTCTTCTCGAGCATAAAAAATTGAAAGACACATAATCCCTTACTACATAAAGATAACTAGATTTTTCGCTACAATTTTGCAAAATTTTAAAAGTGTGAAAAATAGGCCAAAAATGGCTCTATCTGGGGACAATGAAAATACAAATTCATGTGAAGGCTTAGAATCCCTGGAAGAAGCAAACCACATAATTGACCAACTTGACAACTCTAAGAGCAACAAGACACAACAACATAGGAAAAAACATTATACAAGGATTTTACAAGATATATAAAATGTACAAAAAAACCCTAAGCTATTGTTCATGGAAAAACAAGTATTTTAACAAAAATGCCTCTTCAAGAACTATCCATAAACTGGTAGCTCAAGAATATCACTTGAAATCTCCTTTAGAATATATGAATCTTCTCCCCATGCAAAACCCACAAGATAAGGACCCAACCAAATAGGATCAAATTTACCATTCTTTCCTTTCTCCTTAATTCTATCATTCCACATCAAAACCAAATCTTTAGGCTCAAACTTCTTGGCTACTATTTTCCTATCATACAACAGTTTGGCTTGCAATTATATTTTACATTCTTAGCATATGCTTCCTTTTTGGTTTTTTTTAGTCCTACCAACTTATCCATCCTCTCTTACATATCATCAATGATATCTTCATCATACATCTATATGTAGTTATATAAGCCTATTAGATTATTCTAACACATTCTAACCTAGATTTTGTATACAAGGTCAAAAGGTGAAACACCTATTTCTTTCTTCACTATCACTCTGTCAACCCAAATTGCCAGATGTAATTTAGAATCCCATTCCCTTATGTTATCATCCAAATTCCTTTTTATGACTTTCAACAAAATTTTATTGGTAGAATCAGATTATCCATTCCTCTATGGATGATAGGGTGAGGATGTTGATCTGGTAATGACATACCTATCACAAAATTTGATAAACTCTATTGATATGAAATACATAGAATTATCAGTCATAAATTTTTGAGGACACCCAAACCTTGTTATGATGTTGTTCAATAAAAAAATTGTAACTACTTTATTGGTAGCATTTCTAGTAGGAATAGCCTCCACCATTTTCTAAAGTAGTCAATTGCCACCAGGATCCATGAATAACCAGTACTAGAATTAGTAGAGATTTCACCTATGAAACCCATACCCCAGTGTTGAAAAGGTACCTATACTTCTACTAACTTCAAAGGAGTGTTTCCAAAAAAAATTAACTTCCTTAAAAATCTTTGACATGAATCACACCTTTGACTAGAATTTGTGCATCTTTAAATGAACTAGGCCACTAGAATCTAGCTATCATTACCTTGTGAGCAGTATTCTTTGCCATATAGTGACCCCCACATGCTCCTAAATGCATAGCATTTAACACTTTCTCATATTCTTCATGATCAATGCATTTCAAGAGTACTCCTTCAAAATTTCTCTAACATAGACTTCTATTGACAATAATATACCTAATGGCATGTAATTTTGTAGCTCTCCTCTCATTGTCTATTAGGTGGGATGGTGCTTCCATGTGCTACAAATAATATATAACATTTACATACCAATCACAATGGTCCATGTTATAGGTGTTTGACTTTAAGTCTTCACTTACCATGTTTATTTAATTGGCATCCAATTTAGACTAATTCATCAGTTTTTCCAATTCATAACCTCTTACTAATTTACTGATTTGGATGCCAATTTTGAATTCCTAAATTCTATTTATCCATTTGCACCTCCTTCCAGACAGCTCTTATTGGGAGAATATATCTTTGACTATTGCATGGGGCACAAATGCTATAATAGTAACACCAAGTACGTAACATCTAAAAGTTTTTATAGCTTTGACTAAGGCATAAGCCTTATTTTCATTGATTTCATACTTCAATTCTTTAGGCTAGAGGGATTTAATAAAGAATACAATTGGTTTTTCATATCCCTCTTCATTCTTCTACCAAAAAACTACTATTATAGTGTGGAAAGGTGCAAAAGAAAAATATGCATTGGCTTTTCATAATCTAGTGTCAAGAGGACTGGTGCATTTTTTTATAGCATTCTTGATTTCTTGAAAAGTTTCTCTAGGCTCACCCTCCCAACTAATAGTTGCTCCTTTCTTAAGCATCTCAGAGATTAGCCTGCTTATCTCAGCAAAATTGGTTACAAATCTTCTCAAGAAATTTACTTGTCCAAAGAAATACTGAATTCCTTTAACATTCTTAGGCTTAGTGACTTTATCAATTTCTATCACTCTCTCATGGTCTATTTTCACTCCATATTTAGAGACTATGTGACCCATAAATTTCCCCTCTATTACTCCAAATGTACACTTCTTAGGGTTCAATGAAACCCCATACTCTAGGGCTTTGATAAAAATATTTTCTAAATGTCTACAATGATCCTCATCCTTTTTTAGTATGCAATCAGATCATCCTAGTATACAACCATGATTATCAATATGCTCCTTGAATGCAAAATCCATAGCTCTTTGGAATGTTGCTCCTACATTGATCAGGTTGAAAGGCATCCTTACATATACATAAGTCCCCAATAGAGTCACCATTTTGTTGGTGTTTGAAAACTACCAGGTTGCAAAGGACCTAGCATAGGATGCAGAAGACAAGGATCTTAGTCTAAGTGTAGCTACTTCCTATAATCAATTGGAAGCTTCTTAGATCTAGACCAATAATAATAGAAACTATCAATTCTCTAAACTTTTGGCTCTATAGGACCAAGGTGGATGTACCTTAGAGATGAAAAGACTGGATAATTCCTTCAAAACATACTCACACTTTCTTCTTCAATTCTATCCCCTATAGTAGAAAATGGTCACAATTCTTCTTAGATTTATAATGAATCCTTGATGATAGCATCTAACTATAATTTAGAGGGACACTATTACAAATAAGCATTGACTAGTAGTTTGATTCTTCATACATAAAAGTAAAGATTGATTTGATATAATTTGTTCTTTTTGCAACCCCATATAATTCTTCAATTTGCATTTGAATTTATGAATATTACCTTATACATTGCTATATAGAGTCTAACCAAAAAGACTTTGACCTATGTAATCCCTAATTTGACTTAGGGCACAAGTGACCCTATACTATAGGATCCTTTCCTAATCCTCTTCAACCTATAAACTCACCTATCAATTCAAATTATACTCCTCACTCTCCAACCCCAACTAAGAAACTTTATGCTCAACATGCTAACAAGCTCACCAAGGACCCCCAACATAGATAATGCATATTTTGATCATTCCCATGTTGTTCTTGGTCTTTCTACAACCTTTATGCACTATCTTCCCAAACCCAACTCTTCAAAACCAAATTTCTCTTTAGGCCTTGTAGCCCTATGAGCCTCGATTAGACCTCCTATAAACAAGGCAACTGAGATAACTTCAAAACATCATTAACAAACCATGTTGGTGTCTTCTAGACTTTGTTTCACAATAACCTAGGCTCAAAGATTTTCTAATTCTTAGACTCCCATGGAATCCATATAGTTCTTTTTCTAAAAACCCTTTTTTTAGGGTTTCTAGGACAATGTGTGATAGAATTAGGTAATATTGAGAGGGGATGAACTAGTATTCTATAGACTTTTGCCCACAACTTAATATTTTTAATTACTTTATAACTTGCATATGAAAGTAAACCAATAATGTTGAACAAAAAATATAACCATACACATAGAGAACTCATAACACCATTATTTTTTAACTAGGGAAACCTTGGCCAAGGGAAAAACTGAGTGGGGATGATACCCACTAGATGATTCACTAACCAATAGGATCCTATTAAGGATATTGACCCTGTTAGGAGTCTATGATGTACATATAGAATCTCAAGTCCTAGTTAGAGGACTAGGCCCTATGAGAAGCCTCAACCCTGTTAGGAGTTGCTACAACCCTATTAGGAGTTGGTAGATCAATTACAATGTATGCAAGAAGAGCCCACTACCCTAACATACAATTATACAATTCAGTTCCTTCACAGAATAGATATGCATACAATACTTGCTTGTTTTTGTAACTTGTACTTGCTCTGATCTTACATAAAATTTCACATCACATAAGGCTTGTAGATGGTTCTCACAATAGTTTGCATGTCACATCTAATCATGCAACTTCCACAATATCTGCACATTACACACATTCACTGGACAACACACTTTCCCCATCATTTGTGCCACATAAGATATTTACTTATACCTTGGGCATTCACATATTGTTGCTCAATCAGCTTCCATGTCTTCACATGCTTGACATAATATAAAATAATATCCACATAGTTGGCTTAACATTCTTTAGTAATTATTTTGAAACTAAAACAACTTCTAAAGTTGTAGAGCTCTATTTTAACCTATGCTCTATTCTACACTGTTAAATACCAACATAGTTAAACTTATTGTAACTTGTGCCATGTTGATTGTACACACATGTGCATTGGTACACATAATCATGAAAATGTTACAAAGCTTTTCTCAGCTATGTATAAGCTAACTCTCTACGCATCATCTGTACTTGTTAAGATCTACTCATTGTACTCCTACAAATTGTCTAATACTTACACAATTTCTTATCTCTGAATGCATAAATGAAATGTTGAGTATATTTTTCCATAAATGAAAACCATCAAGACATCTAACTAACCATATTTCCAAAAATCTCCCCCATCATCATTGATGGAAACATTTGGAAAAATTGGCTAAGTCCCAAAATGATGTCATACAAAAAAAAAGCAAATAAAATAACTATACACAAATTGCCTTCAAAACATAACAATTTTATTCATGTTTTGATGGATCATTACATTCCTTATCACTCCTTTACATTGATACATACATAATCTCCCCTTACATATACATTTACATCTATACAAAAAGGTGTCAAAAGTTGTATCATAAAAACTTGTGTCCTAATGTTGATCAACTCATCATTCTGGATATGCAATCTACAAAATCAATCTTCAATCTATCAAATTCCTTCTTCTAGTTTCCTTTGATTGTATCTAATATATTGATTAGTGTGAAAAATTTATAGGATGTCACTTCAACTACGCTCAAGTCAGTATAGGTGAAATTGTTATAGGAATTCTTTACTGAAAGAAATTCCTTCAATTGTCTCTACAAAATTATGACCTTGGGAACTAGATATTCTCTAAGAATAGAGAATCTTCTTATTACCTTCTCCTTGTCAAATTTAATGCTTTTGACAGCATTATGGATCTTCTCAATTTCATTCTCAAAATCTTCAATTCTAATCTCTAGTTGCTGCAATCTTGTAGTGAGTGACTAAAGCTCACTCATATGGCCTTTGACCTTTGCATCAAAATCAGGTAAGTAAATATAGGACATTGCACATTGTCCATACAACTTCTTACCTTTAGTAATACACTGTCTCAATTCCTTGATGTTTCCATCAAGTGCCTTCAATTCATTGTGCACATTAGTGTACACTATGTTGAATAGTGTTGCATCATGATTATTTTGTTCTTGTATTGCTGCTACTTCAGCTAAGGTTGTGAATTACCCATCAAAGATCTTCACCAACTCTTTTTCTTTAGCTTGCAAGTTTGGATTAGCTATAGTTATGGAAATTTTCTTCTACATGTGCTCAAAGACTTCAACAAGGGTCTTCTCCAAAGACTTTATAGATTATTTTTCTCAAACAATTTTCTCAAAGTTCCCAATAGCTCTTTCTAATCTTATTCATCAAATGGAATAGGTATTGTTGTTGATGTTCTAGCTACTAATACTACTAAAGATACAATAGTATTTTTCATCTATTCCTTTGCACTCTTCTTTTCCTCAGCCTCTTTCTTCTTCTTCTCTTCTTATTTTTCCTTTTCTTCTTCTTCTTTCTGCTTCTTTTCCTTTTCTTTTTTCATCTTCTTTTCATGTTCTTCTTTCATCTTCTTTTCTTCATCTTCTTTCCTTTCCTTTTCTTCATGTTCATTTTTCTTCTTTTCTTCTTATTCCTTCTTTTTCTCTTCCTCTTCATCATCAGAACTGGTATAGGTAGTGATATTGCCAAAAATATTTGCCCCATACACTACAAATGGATTCTCCTTTGTGTCCATATTTATGTGCATACTATCCTCTTGCATGGATTTAATACCCAGAACAATGTGAGGTGGAGATAGTGCTTGCTATGTTCCTTCTACCTCTTCTTCTTCACTAGAAAGTGCATATGCATGTACATATACTAGACTATCAGCCTTTGCTTGCACAATCTCCTTAGGTATTGAGGACATATATTTCACTTTCCTTACCTCCTCATAATTGCCTCCCATTATCTATTTCTAACAATGTTAAAAAATACTTCACCATATGCCAAGTTTTATTTCTCAAGCCTTCTCCTCTAGTCTATGGACCCTTGACTCTTCTTGCTACATTTCTCCAATCAATTTTTTCTCATCCCAGTTGAGAAAACACACTTAAACTCTCATGCAAGCTTCTTGTTACATATCTTAAAAACTCCAGGATTGCCTAGGGCTCGCTTGCAATAATATAAAACTTTCTCTCCCAACATCTAAAATCCATATTTATAATATATATATATATATATAGAGAGAGAGAGAGAGAGAGAGAGAGACTACTTCTTGAATCCAAAATGCCATTAAGTTTTAACCATGGGCACTCAAGTTATAGCCATTTGATTCTAGACTCCTATTTATAAACCAATGAGAAAAACAAAACAATATAATTAGAAAAACCTATTAAAATGAATCCAAACTTCTCCAACAAGTACACATAGATTAGTCACATGATATGAAGCAACTAATCCATGGAAAAAAGCTAGAGGATCAATCTAAAATAGTAATTCTTTAAGCCAAAAACATGTTTTATGTGTATTATCTTCCTACTTTACATGAATAGTTCATACAATCCCCTAAGGTGTTCCTACACCACCTGGGAGGCAAAATCGCCAGGTCTAGGTGGTGGAATGACTAGTTGGGGTCAAGGGAAAGAGGAGTCAACTAGATAGCAAAAGAAGGAGCAACAAGAGGAGCAACCAAGTCCACCCACAACCTCACTGCAGAGAGGCAGTGTGGCAATGCTAAACATCCCAACTACTAGGAGAGCAACATTGGGCCTAAAATCGAAGCATCTACAAGAAACATGCCAAGGATCTATGCCTATAGTGGTGAACATGGTGGAGTCTGATCTGTCAAATAAAAATCTTATAGTACCTGAGAAACCATACACGAAGAAATGCCTCAATGATTAAACAACTCTTGCAAGTGGGCCAACTTATTGGCTTGTTCTTGAATCTATAGCACTATATTATTGCAAATTCAAGCTTTAGTATACATCGACACATTAGTATAAATGTGAGTAAAAAGCACCACATTTATATCTTTCCATAAAGAAAACAAAATCTCCAGTCTGAAAGCATGCCAAATCTAAGAGAATTTGAAGGGTATCCTAGTGGACTCCCCAAGAAAGGCCATGTGTTAAAAAAATGGCTCTAGCCTAAAAGGCTTGAGAAAATCATATATCCAAATCTAATATTGTTGAGCTCTATGAAAAAACCAAAAGATGTGTAGGAAAGACTCACATTGTCCACAAAATGGACAACATGAGTTAGGAATTGTCATGCCCAAAATATAAGGGCAAAACACACACACAAATTTTATTTTTTAATACAAGAACTATGATACAAAAGATAATATGGTTGACAGAGATTATCACAATGACTTATTAACTACATCAAAATGACCTAGTAACTGAAATGACTTCTATCTCTTAATTACATAACTTGTTTAGCACCAATCTAATTATGATTAAATACCACAAACCTTAAAGATGATCTAATTAACTAGGCCCTTTTTATTTAATTGATAACTTGAAACGTCATTATGACTTTTAATCGTTTACTTTAGGCTTAATGGCATTAATTAACTTCTTCAACTTCATTCTAACTATGTTTTAAAATTTTAGTCCAAAATCTAAACTAACCTAAAATTTCCTCCAACATACTTATAACCATCTAATTAATTAATTTATTGTTTACCATTAAAATTGATGACAAGAATAATTTCAATAAATCTATATTTTAATCTAAACTTTATTTGAACTATCATAAATTTAAGTCCATATTAAAATCGATCTATAAAGCTCACAATAGTATAAAACTAATTAATAAAACGGCAAAATTGTTCTAACTGAATTATTCTAATTTTGTATTTAAAACTTTTTTTTAAATTAAAACTAATTTAATATTTTAACATCCAAAGACTTTTTAATAATAATAAAAAGAACTAATCCCTATTTGAATTAAACATACATCTAAAACTAACTAAACATAAATATAATTAGAACGAACCTTGACTAAATTAAATACTACTAAAATAAACTAACTTAAAAATAAACATTAACTAAATCAAGACTTAACTAAACCCAATACAAACATTAATATTACTACATCATTTAATCACACTGTCCTAAAACTGAACATGAATTTTAAAAAAAAAGATTTTAAATAATATAATGCCATTCTTATTTAGAGTTAAACATGAATCTAATTTCTAACATTACTAATCTACACATACTAACTAATACATACCAAAACTAATCTAGACTTATTTAAATTAACTCAATCATTAAATTTCTACTAACTCAAATGAAACAAATTTAATACTAATTTGATTACCACTTAAATCTAAACTATCTTAAATTTAAAATTTCCATACTGCTAAGCTAAACTAACAATCTATGACCAATACAAAACTTACTAATCTTGAACATAATATATTAGCATTATTACAACTAACCTTTTTAAACAAAACTTTAAAAAAAATAACAAACATGCTAACCTGAAAACGTAACTATCATATTAACTTATATCTATCACTAACTAATTTTAATATGATCTAACTACATATAACATAACTAACTATACTAACCTAACATTGTAATCTACTAACTAACATACTAACAAACTAGTCTAGACCTACCCCTATACTAACCTAGACCCTCTAACTCCCTTTTCCTAGGCATGTCCACAACTCCCAAAGGAGAGTGCTCAGCTCGAGGTTTGCATAATGCAGGTCTGCCCCTCCCTTCCTTGTCCCTTGTGTAGGAGAAGCCCACACATAGAATCCTGTGCATGGGGAGATGAAAGATTGGGGGAACAAAGCATATGCAACCTGAAAATAATTTAAACAATCTTTCTTGTCCTCCCTGACTACCCTCTGTACTTGTTGCAGGGTTAAAGAAATTTGCCCACGCCTAACCCATAAATGGGAAGGTGATAAAAAGGTACAAAATGGGTGGGAAGGAAACATTTTTTTTGAAAACCTTACCAAGTTTAAAATTTCACTTCTCCTTCACCGACATGTCATAGAAGCACGAGATCCAAGGTAGGCCTTAGGAGTGATTCGAATTTCTTGTCAATCTTAAATTTTTGGCTTGCCAACTTCATTCAACCCATGTGCTAACTCAGACCCCTAGTGGTGCGAATTGTATATGCTTGTTTTTCAAGGGTAAGCTTTTAATGCAAAAAGTATTGTTGTTGAGGAATGTCAACAAAATGCTCATTTAAATATTTTAATTTTAATTGCATTCAACTCCTATTCATTTTATAGATTTAATATTAATTTTAGTTGTAGTCTATAAGAATAATATAGAGAATATTCTCTGTGACCATGGGGAAGATTAAAATGTTCTCCATACATTTTCCAGAGAGGGTTTTTAGACCTGGAGATGCACATTTTTAATTGAAAGCCAATTTTGACTATTTGTTGGCATAATTTTCTTTGCTATATATTTTTTTGTTTAATAGTTCATCTTACATCAAAGGTATATGAGCCATTTTTTTGAATCCAAGTAGATGTATAATTTCTTAATCAAATTGATTTTTGTTCATAGTGAATCTTAACAATGAAAGTGATAACTCTGTGATCACAATGAAGGATTTCTAATTCATCTAAATACTTAAACCATATATTTGGAACTTCAACATATCAATTTGCATTTTAATAACATAATTGGAAACTTGGAAATTTATAATTTAATGTCATTATCTATCAATCTATTTACTCACAACATATGCCACATTTGAAATCACATGAGAGCCATACAAGGAGGTATTCATGATCTTTTCTTTCTCTATTATTCATCCTGGTTCAAGGCTCCATCCGGAAAGAACCAGTAAGAAAACTCGATGTCTTTGCCAATACATCAAAATTCAAATACATTTTACATAATATTACAATTCAAAAGAAATCTCTTCAAAATCCTTCACAAGTACTCTCTTACAATACCTTCAAAACTTCAAGGAAACACAAGGAGAAGACAAGAGCTGACCCGGTGAATCATCACAACATCAAGAACAATTCAAGCATGCACCCTAACCCGGTTATTCACAATAGGTCCAACCATAGAACTTGACTAGGGGGGAGGTGGATTTTCTCAATGGGAGATGTCAATCACTATGCCATATCATAGCCCTTTCAAGGCTAAAACTTCAAGAACTTTTGTTCTTCTACAAGGCCCTTTCGAGGCTAATACCACAAGAATTTTCATTCCTTTCCATAATCAAAAATTCACAATATCAAACAAGGCATGCGATGACAAGTAGGGTCCCATACACCCTACCCTCTTTCCCTCCTCTCACCATGAGAGGAGACTCTACACCATTGAGGTCCAACTTATTCCCTACCCCCGTACATGGCCACTTCTTCCCTATCCAAGGGTGAGTGATGCCAAAACAATCCCCATGAAATCATCTCAAAACACAAAACATCAAGACAAGCATAAGAATGCATCAAGAACAACAAAAATCCCTCCAAACCCATCCCAACACACAAGAAAGCAAAAACAAAGAACACCACAACTTATACATGATTCAAGCATAGACAACATGAAGGAACAATTCAATGGAGTGAAGAATCCCTACCTTCACCAAAAGAGTTATGGCAAAAATGGTGGTTTGAGAAGAGCTTTTCCTTTTCTCCCTTCAATCTTCCAACTTTCTCCAAATTTAGAGATTGGGTAACCACCCCAAAACTACTCCAAAATCCTCTAAGTAACATCCCTAACTCAACTAGACTTCAGGCAAACTCAAGATGGAGTTTTGAGTACAACTCAAGTAGATGACAATCAATTTTCGCAATCCCTCAAAAATAGGGCTTTTGAGTGACCTTAAAAGTCAAACTAAGAGGCTAAGGGGGTGGAAAGTACTCCCCATCCATACCCTTACCCCTAGGGCACTTAAATTTGATGTTTTTAAGCCTCATAGACATAATAGGAACAATTAAAAGCTAGGAGAATAATAAAATCAAATAACAATATTTTAAAGATTGACAATGCAAGGATAGCACATTTAAACAAGGGGTTCAATTCTGTCTTTCCTTTAGGTTTCCCGACTACATGTCCTGCACACTCATTGCACACATCAGTAGGTTCAAGAAATCACATGCATTATGAAATTTACGTATCAGGAAAAATCATATAAATTAAAACATCCATTTTCTAATGATCAAGTATTTATCTAATTCTACTCATACTTCCGATCATTTGAATTATATAATCAAAGTGTTAGTTTTGCATTCATTTACTTTATCCTCATACATGTTCGTAAAGCATTAAATGACGAAATCAAATATCTAAAAGTAAACCATCACACATCATAAATATCATAATAATGTTTAGTGCATCAAATAATGTTCTAACATATCGAGTCATGAGTATCAAAATAATAATGCATCATCGGTGCTAAGATGGGTCGGGGCGAGACCTCACAGGAATATCCAGATGCTTGAGTCAAGGTCCCAAAGGCAAGCCCTCAAAGAGGACATACCAAATAAAGTGTGTGATCTTTAGTTGAGTAATGGCTTTACATATAATATTAAACATGTATCTCTAATTTTGTTGTGTAGATTGAAGGTGCCAATAGTGGTTGAGAGACTCAACCATGGACAAGTGAGACACCAACCACAAGTATCCCATTTTAGGCTTGTAATTGGAAAGAGCAATACATGGATACCATTTCCAATCCTTCCACCAGGGCTTGATAGATTGAATACCTAGCTTTTGAAGCAAGTGAGAGGGAAAAGTAGAGACCAATAAATCAAATGTTTAACAATCTGAGTGAGTCAAATGATACTGGACTTATATATCTTCCCAAGATCTCACACTCATGGTGACTCTAGAGAATAGATCTTTGGGTATCCTAATGTCATGTTTGAAAAAATGCGGAGCACTAACACCTTGAATCTTGGCAAGTGGAACAATAAGGGTGACCACCACAAATTGTAATGATTCATGGAGAGCCCATACCAAAATTTGTTGCCAACCCAATGAAGCCACGGCTTAACAACTTTCCAATCTTTCAAAATGCTATTGACCATGAAGAAGCCTTAAATTTGAATAGGCTATGAGATGAAGCGGAGGGTCTAAAACCCTATCCCCTTCCATGTCAGCTTGCTAGCAGGAAAACTAGAGGAGATGTAATGCTAGAGAAGGATTTTCTAGGCTTCATCCCCTAAAAGGGCTCTGATAACCCACTTGACACATAAGGAAATGTTTTTTTTTTAGTGGAAATAAGGCCCATGCCACCAAACTCCTTAGGCAAGCAACAATATTCCCAAGCAACTTGGTGGAAACAATGGTGTTTTGCATCTAAGGCCTAGAGAAAGTCTCTGAGGAGCTTTTCCAACTTAGCATATGAGGCTTTGGAGGGAGCCTAACAAGAAGAGTAATAAACATGAGTATCAGCCAAAAATTTGGAGCAAATTTACAACTTTCCAGTAAGTGAGAGAGGCTTAGAAAGTTAGTAATCTAATTTTTTAGCAATTTTGTCAAGCATGACATTCCAAAGATCAACCTTCAAGGCCTAAAAATAAAAGGGGATATCCAAAAACCAAAAAAATTCTCCATGCTAGATCTATCTCCATTGGAATTGAGTAAGCCATAGTGGAGCAGAGAGGAAGGATTTACTGTAGCAAAGTGTCGTGCCACATTTCCACGAGGCAAAACACAACCAATTTTTTTTTTAAATTATAGAAAACCTGAAGCTAAGATAAAGACTTAGTCTACTGATAACCCATAATTGAAGAAGTAAAATAAAGGAACGAAGCTATCATACTCAAAATTTGGATTTAAGATTCTCATGACAAAATACACAGTTGCTAACTTCAAGGAAACAAAACTAAGTTGAGATGTTATGGAGGCAAGCCCCTAAGGTGAAGCACTGTGATGTGTGAGTGTAACCCATATTGCCAGGGTAAAGGTGAAGACCTAAGGATTGAATTGAAAAATGCGAAAGGGTTCATCACTTATCCACTTTAACTCCATTCCTTAATTCAACAATATCATTCTTATTAATGTTCAATTATTATTATTATTATTTCGAAGACCACCCATACCTGCTACTTTAATATACACTCTTAATTTCATAGACAACTTTACTATTTCGTAATATGAGCTAGCATTGCTCCAATGCATATAACCTTCGATTAACCTTCCATTAAAACTATCATCAAATTTGATGCTAACTATGCTACTCTTAGCAAACACTTAAAAAACAATACATACATAATTAATACTTCTCTAGAGTATCTAAATATCCTAAAATTAATGAGTATATATATTATTTCCTTTAAATTGTCAACCAATCCTATACTCTATCTCAACTTAAACTTATCAATGATATAGTTATTATTATTTAATTACTTATTTGTTTTATTTTATTTTTATTTTCTTATTTTAATTTTATTTATTAATTATTATAATTATTATGTTTAAAGCACCTATAATTATTACACATATTATATCTTAATTTCTAACAATATCTTATTTTAATATTAAAGTTAATACTACTACAATTGAATTTATTGTGTGAATAATGATCAAATCATTTTATACAAATACCAAGTATCTTAAAAGAATGATAAAAATATAATCTACCCTATACTTCCCAATAGCTATATTCAACTAAAAATAAATTTTAAAAAAACACTAATCATGACTTGCTGGTTTTAAATCAGATTATAATCATCATAATAAAATAAACTAAACCAGTGTATAACTATTACCCATATTACTATTATTAAACTGTATTGAAATTATACCCAAATCTCTAGAACCTAATTTACATTTACCTATTATCCATGCATAATACTCTTAACATTAGACAACACCCAGTACCCACTACTTCTGGCCATAAACTTCAAATAATGCTTCACATTTATCCCTTCACATGTGGCCTACCTTACTCATAAGTATTAATTTCTAAAATCCTACCTACCCTTTTCCTAACAAATCTGCACATGCCCAATTTAAATAATTTTATTCACTACACTTCAAACGTATGGAAGACTCCCTTTAGATGTTGTGGTTGGAGAGTTTAAGGCATAATCAATGCTTCCTATGTCTAAAAGGCATGTGATTAGCAAAGTAAAGCAGATTTTATTTGAATACTTCACACTCTCCTAGCATAGCTGCCTATTCTTCCTTGCAGCCCATGTATTGACTAAGCATGGTGGTTAAGGAGATGGGAGGGTAGTTTGACAAGATTTCCAACCTTTCACATTTAATGTGCCTTGCTAATTTGGGTGGCTAGGAGTCCATTTAAGTCTTAGGAAATTGTTTAATTGTGTTTTTTTTTTTTTTGACTTTCTCCCCTAAAAGTAGGCACTATGATGGTACTTGCTGACTTGGGTCAGAATCATAGCATTCATTTTTAAATGTTCCTTTAACACGTAAGAGCAATCACGTGGGTGGAAGAGGGGATAGCCTGATATCCTTCCTCCAAGGGGTCAAGTTGATGTACCAAGTGCCCTTCCATATTAAAGGTAAGGCTGTCATGTTGACTTATGTGTATTTTATTTGCTTTCATTTTTTTTTTGGCATCTTGCCTTAATAATTATGCAGGTCACGTCCACTTTTTTTTTGTTATTATTTTATTATTTTTTCCTGAGTCATAAGTTAATATGTATTGACTTATACCCTTTTTTTATTATTGTTTCTCCTTCCATTAGATGATGCTATCCTATTATATCTTATTCATGTCTAGTTAAAGATACTAAGAGATATTCTAGTTGAATATTATATTAGTCTGTAATAGGCATGAGTTTGATTCTCCCACTTCCATATATTATCCGGAAAAATAATATGCACCTACAGCCAGTCATATCCTAAACATTGTATATTCTATGTCCACTATTTGCTCTATTTTTTTCCTTTTCTACCTCTATATCTAAGGTATCTTCTTACATATTATTGCTGCAATCTTTGAGATTATTAACATATTATGTATAGTCTAAATGAATTCTTTGAACATTTACTCAATACAAATATGCATATATATACATTTCACTACAGAACATGCATGAAACTAATTGTTTAATCTTGCTTATGGATAATGAATTTTGGAACAACTTATAGAAAACTAATAATGTATTCTCATGCAAGATTCATCTATTATACATTTGAACTAAAATGATAATATCTTCTATAAATCTGCTCTTCTTACAACTCTACATGCTTCCTACAATAATTCTTACATTACACAAAAGGTGGCAATATCTCATTGTAAGCTAACAAAATGAAAATGCTTTTCACTAAACATAGATGTTTCATAAAGTCTCCTTGTCAATGAGAAGCAAAACACTAAAATTTAGGTAATGGAAAGACAACAACAATACAATATCAAACCATAATAGGGTGGTAGTTCCATCACTCATGATACACAACGGAAGATCTCACAAACAAGACATCTCACAATCTCTCTAGCAGGTAATTACATAAGTCCATTAGCAACACACTACAATACAATGAATTCTCATAATAATATGGAGTTCCTTTCTCTATTCCAACACAACAATAAAGGGGTCTTCTCCTATGCAAGAAGGTACCTCAAGAACATCAAGCTTCCAAACTCTTCAAGTGAAAACCTGCAAAAAGAGAGACAAAATGGGAACCATGGAGGCTCACCTCCCAACCTAGGCCTCAAGGAGACCACCCCCACGCTAGGGGAAACAAGGCTCACCTGGGATACCTTCAAACAACATCACAGCCACAAGAACTAACAAGATCACAACATTTTGCAACACATTTACAACTCCTACCAAGGTTTGCACAATGATTCACAAATGGAATCATAAACATTGGGTGAAGGTGGACTTTCAACTAGGAGCCTTGCCATATCATACCATATCTGTAACAACAATTTTTATGCCCTTTCGGGGCTTCCACAAATCAATGAATTTTATGCCCTTTTAGGGCTTTCACAACAACAATTTTCATGCCCTTTCAGGGCTGATCACAACATCTTCCAAACATACTACCATCAACTATAGCATCCCCACAATCCCATACTTCATAAACTTCCTTCCCACACCATCATTTTCCTTATCACCCCAAGCAATCTATGGATGAATATGGCATACAATGGAGCCCATACTCCAAGGTTCTCAACTATATTTCAAGCCCAACTAACCCCTTCACCCAAGGCTTTCTCTTCCCTCCCAAGGGTGAGTGAAGCCTTCACACCCATAAACAAATTTCAACATTCAATCCAAACAAGGAAATCTAAAAGAAACCCCAAGAAAATTCATGAAACAATATACACAATCACAACACAACACAACACAAGGATTTCAATGACAATACATGAATCCATATCACTCACATAAACTAACAAGAAATACTCTTACAATTTCCAACTTCAACTTCATGAAATTAAGAAAGAATGGCATGAAGCACTAACCTCCTTACAAGCTATGGCTATGTAATGGTGATGACGGTCTTTCCTTCTTGGCTTCCAAGCTTTTCCTCCATAACCCTATTTGTCTCTACCATTAGAGAGTGGGTGCACCCCCCAAAAGTTGGCACAAGCTCCCTAAAAAGACTTCCACTTCCATTCCCACCTACCCTTATTACACCCTTGTACCTTTCTACCAATAGGAACCTAACCAAGTGGTGGAATGAGGAAAAAGGTCATATGTCACTCTGATTTTCGAATTGGCTTAAAAATGACAAATTTAGAGGGTCTCCCAAGTCCCCTAGTCCAACTTATGGTTATATTTAGACCCCTAACCCATACTATTACTATGTAGGTGACTTATTTTTACAAAAATAATACTTGGGAAACATGTTAAGGCTCTCTAAGGTTCCTAACAAGTTTTTATTTGAATTCCATCACGAGGGTGACTCATCCTAACACTCTCCAAGGTGGGCTAATTTAATTTCATAATGGGGATAAATTTAGGTTAAGTGACATCATGCCCAAAATCCTATATGACACATCATTTACACGTAGACATCACAAGTTTCAAATGACACACAACATTAGAACACTTACACATCACGATGACATGTCTCTAATTAAATATGATCTTTAACTTACAACACCCATGCTCAGTCACATTACGAAATAAACACAATACAATGAGGTTTTAAATCTTTCAAAGATACACCTTGGCTTAACCATGTTCACATAGGATTGAACCTTGTTTCCCCCAATAATCTCCATGGTTCACTTTCCTACACACTCAACTTAAACATCAATATCTCAATGAAATAATACAAAAATACACACAAATAAATACAAAATAACCCAATATCACATAATTCGTATAACATATACAATTAACTTTCATCTAATCATTCTCATAAAATATTCAAAACATCAAATATGTGTATCAATAGTAATCTTTCTTAATATAACTGGTTATCCTTCTGTATATTATCACAACTCTTTCTAACATAACAATGAAACTCTAGTCCTCTTTGTAAATCATGAAAACATATAAAATGAATCTTAACATATATGCCCTAAATGAAGATCACTAATGTGTAGACTAGTTAACTAGTACCTTTAAGACAAGTTAAATATCGTGACATTCCTAGGAATACCCCTTTATCACATTATGAGGGGTTTTTGTGATTTTCCAGGGTTAACTCCTCAGACTATTAGAATGTTTCAATCATTATGTCATAATAATTTCAAACCAATTTCAAAACATATCCATATGTCTTATTGTCATCATAACCTATGCTCATAGTTGTTCTTAGTAGAATGAATGTTATTTTATCTTTCCTAATTACCTAGTAGATCATCCCTAGTATCTCGTGGCTAGGCTCTTAGCTTGAACATCTTGAATCTCATTTTCATGTGGTATTAGCTTATTGACCTAATGTTATTAGATAGGATATCAGTCTTATAATAATCAAAATCTACATTAACCTCTAATAGGGTCTCATAAATCATTATCAGTAACAAAAATTTCCATCATAACCTAATTAACTCCTATTCATATTTATTTCATCAAGATCTATGATAGGGTATTAGTGTGGGCCTTACACAAAGAGTCTAGTGTCACTGAATGGAAAACCCAAAAGCCAAGCAAAAGATTTCCAAACATTGAAGTAGATTACTAGCATTATATTCATCCTCAATCAAGGTGAGGAAGGAGTCATCGTCAAAATTTCCATTGACTAGTTGAGATAGGGACTCAAGAAGAAATATGTCATGAACCTAACCAAAAGAGATGAAATGAGCTGGCAAGTAAGCAAACCCTTTGATAGCCAAAACATATAGAGTAGGAGCCAAAGGACATCGCTGGAAAATGGATCTAAAAAATCCAAAGCACTCATACTACTTTCCAATGATTGTGATACACACAGAACCTTCACCAAAAAGTATCTCCATAGACTGGAGAAAAACTAGGTCGAATATGTCAGCACGAAGCATAGCCAAAATGCAAAACCATTCTATGTGATTATAATCTTTAGCAAAGTCAATTTTGAGAAAAAATAGCTTGTTGCTTAGATTTGCGGGCCCATTCTACACCTTCCAAGATAGCAATGATGTTGTCTAGGATAAAGCAAGATTTGTTAAAAATAGTCTATTATAGACGAACAATCAAAGGCAGAAGATGGTGGATTTTGAGCATTAGGGATTTGGCTATAATTTTATAGGAGACATTCAATAGGGTGATGGGTCACCAATTAAAAATGTCCTTCAGATGTCCAATTTTAGATATGAACTTTGTGTTGCCTTTGTTAATAATATTGCCTAGATATTTGGAATGAAATGCTTCCAGGTACACCTCATGAAGATCAAACCCAATGCAGCCCTAGAAGGCTTTGTATAATTCATAGAGGAACCCATCGTAATGAGCATCTTTTTCATCCACCGTGGAAAAGATAACCTCCTTGAGGTCACCAAAGGTAAGAAATTCCTCACAAAAAGCATGTTGCTTAACCATAAGATGGTTAGGATTAACAATAATGCATTCCTTCAAGGCCTACTCATGCTCAGGAGTGAAATCCTAAGTAGTGAAAACCTTCTCATTGTGACAAACAAAGGCTTGAAGAATGATGAGAAGGTTAGAAACAACTCATTGCACTTCATTTATTCTTTTACTCCCCATAGAGGTATGACAATCTTTAAGAGCTTGAAAAAACACTTTTCAAGCCTGGTCTCCAACCTAGAGCTAATGAAGGAGGGATTTGATTTGGGCTCCCCTGGCAGCATAATTATTGGCAAAAAAAAATTATGATGAATATTGGCAAGTCAAAGTTGCAGGTCTAAATCAAATGGATTCAAGACCAGAGCATCAGAAGCTATACAAAGAACTTTGGTGGTGACTTCATACGAACGCCTGGGGTACATGGAAAGTTTCCTACCATAGATCCAAAGAAATCTTGTTGTACAGTTGGTGGAATCATTCAATAACTATATCCACCCAAATTAAGTGTGAGGTCAAGGCTCTAAGTTCTAGACATGAAAAATATGAGCCATAGTGGTTTCATGACTCAGGAATGACATACTAAAAAAAATTAGTTTTAAAAGGATATCTCTGAGTTGTTTTCTAGGTGATAGTAAAGAGAATGGGGAAATGATAAAAAAAAATCACATATGGCAAAGGAATGATAGGTAATTCCCTTTCTTTTGAAAAAGAAAAAGAAAATTATGTGGATATCATCGCACGATCAAGCCTTTTAAAGATTCTATCAGTGTCAGCTCTAAAATTACACGAAGTATACCAAGTCCCACTAGAATGGTGGCAGTTGGAATTGTGATAAAAAAAGGCCTAATTTATTCTACATGTAGTATTAGGCTTCTCATCCACCATTTGTCCATTGAAATGGCAGAATTCCTTCTTTATCAAAAGCCAACTTAACCATATTAAAGTCCCCACAAATAACCCAAGTTGTAAGTGGTAGAGAGTCCACCATCCAACCCCAAAGTTTGGATCCCTCAATAGCATCATTGGGAGCATAAACATTAACCATCACAAAAGAATGATTGTGGAAGGACAAAAAAATCCACACAATCATGTGCATGGGTCTAGAACCATGAGTAATAACAGAAGAAGTCAAACAAGGTGAGAGAAGAGAAACTACACCAACTTGACCAACTTCATGTTGGGAAGAAAAAATAGCGTTGTCTAGCCAAATAACATAGCAAGAACATTAAGAACCCTAAAATCTTAACTTCTTGGAGGCAAAGGATGTCCACGATACCAATCTAGCATCTAGTGTCTTGCGCATAGTATTTGCAAGGGAGGTTGATGAGACCTTGCAAATTCCATGAGAGCAAAATTCATGCAAACAACACTTGCATATCTTCCTCATCCTTAAGAGAGGAGAAACTATTATGAAAGAATGTACTAGAGGTAAGTGTAGTAGAGGAAACTCCCATAAAAATGAGTCTCCTCTTCTCTAAGCCACCATTGGGGTCTTTTTCACAGTATTCAAGGCTACACAAACATCACAAGGATGGAGACCCATGAGGGACAACCATGGAAACTACCTATGGAGTGTGAACCCAAGTGGGTCAAGAAGTGCTCATACTTGAGTCCATCCCCTAGGAACCCAGGTTTGAAATGGGTGGATGTGCCACCAGAATGACGAGTGTAGTAGAGGTAGTAATAGGAGAAATCTCTAGTGAAGATTGTGAAGAAGAAGACCCTTGATGCTTAGGCAAAAAGGAAGCCTTATCCTTACATGTCATGATTATCCATTCATCCTTTATGATGTTATCAATAGACTTTGCATGTGTCTCCTTAGTAGGAGTTGTCTTGCAAGGCATAACAAGAGGGTAATCTTTAATCTTATGATCAGCCAACTAACATCTATAACAGGTGTTTGGCAAGTTCAAGTACAACACCTTCTGTGTGAAGGTGTGCACTCTGACCTAAATATCCATAGATTCTTTGAGGTCATGGAAAAGGTCCACCTCAATGCAAATCCTCCTTTGAGGACGCGCATTGAAATTTTTATTTGGCTCCACACAAAATACCCTTCCAAGGGTTTGAGCAATAACATGAATAAACTTCTACAAGGGTATGGGGAGCCCCGAAAACTCAACCCAGATAGGGACTTTTAGCTTCTTGTCATCAAACATAGAGAAGTCACGAGATCACCACTAGAAAACTAGTAGTGAAGACTTAATTAACCATGACCCATGGTTAAAAATTGTATTAGCCTAGGAAGGGTTAGCAAAGAGGAACAAGAAAAATCCCTTAGTAGGGCTCTAAATGTCATTGAGTTAGACTCCATAAAGAGTCCAAGTCTTGGCAACCCATTCTCTAAGCATGTTTTAAGGATTGTGGCCCATAAAATACCCTATTAGGGTATGGTTATCTAACCAACCACATGCATCTTCAAACTCTTCAATGTTAAGGATGATATTAGGGAAAGAGGAATTACCTTGTGAAACACTTTCAGAACAAACTTTCCTGGTCATTTATTTAGAGGAGGCACCATGAGTATCCATCACTGTAACTCCAGCACCACTAAAACCTACTGGGCTAAATTTGGTTAGAGCCATAATAAAAAAACCCTAATGATCCCACAATTAATCCAATATGAAAAATGAAAAACTAGAAGTAAATTCATTAAAATGTCATACAACATGCAAAACCCTAGCAGAGTAATTTCACATCTAGAGCCCTCTAGACTTCACATATTTCCTTGAAACGTAGTGGTTGGGTACCATATTGACAAAGTTAATGTAAAGAGAGCTTGAATAAACAAAATTACTAAGGATAGTGCCTAGCAAGATACATATGCAACATTCATTTGGTGCATCCTTCAACTTGTATGTGTATGGAGGACTATAGGTCAAAACTGAATATGAATGAATCTATTTGCTACCTAAAATAGATTTGGTTAGCCTGGGGAGCTGTTGTTATGAGTAACTCCATTGTACATGGAGAGTCAAAGAAGGGGGGTCATTTTTATATGGGTCTAAGATAAAATGCATGTAGATGCATTGGCATTGGTACTCAGTTTTGGGGGTCCAGTGATAAATTGGTTATGTTTTACTCTAGTAAGATCATTGTTCCTAGTCTATCAATGAGATCTCTTCTTTGAGTTGATCATCATAATTTTTGTAGGGGTGTAGAAGAAATAAAACCTAAAACTATAAATTCTTTTATTGGTGCCATGAGGAGAAGCACATAAATCACTTTGGGGAAGTGCTCAATTTGCCATATATCTATATATATGCATTGCAATCTCCTATGTGGTTTGTAGAAAAATGATTGTGTTGACAAGAAACTATGGCTCAAATGTAAGAATGCACACATCCAAAAAAAACTATAATTATATATAAATCTTCTTTATGGGCCATGTCTAGGTTATTCTAGACGTTATTTCCAAATGTAGATATCTGCCTTATTATTGGTGGCTTGTTCATGCAATTTCTCACATGGAAATGTTATGTTCTATATATAGTATAGCATATGTGGCAAGTAAGGGCATGATACAAACAATGGTATCAAATCTAAATGTGCAAATGTGCATTTGTTTATGAAGGTTTGAATTTGAAATAGCACCTTCCAAGGACAACAAAAATTGGTAAGATGTAGGCCCATGAATGAATGGGCGAAGAAATTTTCCTTACAACTAGTATGACTTTGTAAATTTTATCAAAGAGAATAATCCCACATTTATGGGAAGGTGTTTTATTAAAGCATTCTTATTAACAAACACATCTTAACCAAGTGTCTCAAGTGGTGCATAATTGTAGATAAGGAGGAGGCCTTATGTGGGACCCAATCTAGTTAGGCGAATCAATCATAATTTTAACCAAATCAAGGTGTGATGGGAGATGACTTGGACCAATAGGTGAATGAAAATCCTCCACATGGTACGAGATTTGAGGCATCTATATGGACAAGATGGATATGTTTCAGGTCAACACTCCATCGCAATAACAATGTGTCAAAGTTGAGACAAAGTAAAATGATGTCATGTGGTGGCAAGATCCAAGGAAATGATGGGTATAAGGGCACCACATGGTGTAATTTCCTATTCTCACCAAAAGATGTTGTTAGAAATGTGATGAAGCACAAATGTGACATGTGGCATCTAGCTGGATGATGAGGTGATGACATCAGCCAATCAGAAGTTAACACATGGTAGTTGAGTGTAGATGTAGTGACATTAGCAAAGAACACATGGCAAAATCTCATTATCTCGTAAGGAAATGATGACATCATCATGATGAAGCAACATTGTAACACATGGCAAGGATGCTCGAGTGGATTCAAATGAGTTGGAAGACTGATGAGGATTCGAGCACCAATCAAAGAGTGCCATGTGGAACTGATGTGGTGGGCTGACCAAAGCAACTAATAGAGAAGATGACTCAACAATGACTAGGAAAGGAGTATCCAATCAATGAGTGACATGTGTCATCCAGGGGTTGACATATTGACCATATCCTAAAAATGGAGGGATTTTAAAAGTTAGAAGCTTGAACTAAACTTTGAAGTTTTATTTTAAATGTGAACACTCATGAGGGAAAAATTTAAAGATTTTAAAATTCAAAGTGGGCCCACATGTTTTAAATTAAAGTTATATTTTATTATAAAGTTTTCATTTTATACTAAATCAAAATTTTAAAATGGTCTACACTTTCCCTTCTTGTATCCATAATTTTCAACAAGGGTTTGAGCATCAATTTGTGAGGCCTCACTCAATCCGCCATAGTATAGTTGACATAATTACATTGTGGTACTTGTAATTTGGTATTTCGATATACTTTCAAGACTATAGGGTTATGTTATTTTAATATCTGCATTTTGATGATCCACATTTATGTCTGGACATTAAGGCCTAAATGATATAATTAATGATTTCGTTCATAAACTAGACCTTTTCTATTGCTTTTATAGAGGCTAAATTGCAGAAATGCTTGTGATTCAATATTTATATTCGATATTTGGATATTTGACATTATTCAAGATCTAGTAGGACAATGGCTTACTTTATCTATTGATTTTGACACTTACAGTAGTGTTCTGCTTCTACGATATGCACTACAAACTTGATATTATGAATGGAATGACGAAACACATATGGATGCAACTTAATGACATGATAAAACTAGATTATAATATGATGATTACGATGATCGATGACATGTAGATAAATGATAATTTGATTACGATGGCTTACGATTTAAATGCGGATAAATGTTAATTTGATAATGATGATTTAGGATTTAATGTGGTATGTAGGTAAATGTTAATTCGATTATGATGATTTATGATACATAGACAGATGTTGATTTGATTTTGATATGCAGGTCCTGATATTTTAACATTTTGAATGATTTACTTGAAATGATTGGGAAAGGAAATTTATTTGAATTATGTTGATAAGATTATGTAACATTTGAAATTATAGGCATTTATGATATTTATTTATATAACCTCCTTGGACTACTGATGCTCGAGTTGAATGTGCAGGAAGTGAAACCATGGAAATTTTTTGGGGGAAAAAAGTTCCAAACCTATGTGAACATAGTTTAACCAAGGCGAATCTTTGGAAGATTCAAAAGCCTCGTTGTGAAAGTGTTTTATTTTTGTAATGTAGATTTGTTTGCATGAGGAAATGTTTAATCATAATTTGGATGCATTAAGGACATGTCATGGTGAAGTGTAATGTATTTTAATGTGTCACTTGACACTTGTATTTGTCTATGTGTTGATGACATGTCCCCTGGGGTGTTGGCCATAAGGTCACTTAATTTTAGTTCTTTCATTTTCTTCAATTAATAAGTACACCCACTTGGGAGAAAGGTTAGGATGGGTCAATATCATGTTGATTTTCGAATTCAAACTTGTGAGGGATTTTAGGGAGCCTAAATGGGATCCTAGAGTGTCTTTTTATTGAAAATAAGCCACCCTAATGGTAGTATAATTTGTTAGGGGCCTAAATTCAACTATTTTAGTGATTACCTAGCTTAGGGGACCCCTTAAACCAAGCCCTCTTGAACCAATTCGAAATTTTGAGTCTCCCCATGAGAGTACCCTCACCATCCCACTTGGTCAACCTTCTTATTTTGGAGGAGCAACAATGTAAGATAGGGAGACTTGATTTTCTTACTAAAAAAAGGTAGTAAAGGGTCTTTTTAGTGGAGGGGTGACAAGTTAGTGGATTGTTCACCCACTCTCTAATTTTAGAGATAGCTAAGTTTTGGAGGGAGATGAGGGGAGCTCTACTACAACTATCCTTACCCTAGCTTGGACCAAGGTTGGTGCCTCAAACCATTTTCTTTTTCTTTTCTTTCCTTTAGCATGGATGAGAAAATTTTCAAGTGTGAAAAGTTATCAATGGAGTATGCATTGCATTGTCAATCTTGTGTTATGAGCTTGTCATTGTGTTGGGAAGAAGTGAATGTGTTTTGTGCTTTTGGAGATCCTTTCTTGGTTTTGTTTTGTTGTTCTTCAATTTTTTTTTTGTTGTTTCTTGTTTGAATGTGAGTGTTGATTGTAATTATGGGTGTGAAGGCTTCACTCACCCTTGGGAGGGTAGAGAAGCCTTGGGTGAAGGGCATAAGTTGGGCTTGACATTGCAGGTGAGAAAAGAATTTTATTTTTACCTCATGATGAGGTTTGTTATTATCATGGAACATGGGCTCCATCATGGCCATGAATCTTGTTGTTTGGGAGGTACAAGGAGGTTTGGTGGATGAGGAGAAGATGGTTGTTTTGAAGGCCTTGAGAGGCAATGCAGTGGCAATATGTTATTAATGTTGTGGTGGCCTTGAGAGGCAAAATGCATCGGCAATATGATATTTATGTTGTTATAATTTCTCCTCCTTGAATAGCCCACCTTCACCCAACATTTTATGATTCCAATGGTGAATCATTGTGCAAGCCATGGAAGGGTGTTTATTGTGTTTGTATTGTGTTTTCATGCAAAATTTTGTGAAGTATGTGTGTAACCTATTTGGTGCTTGTTTCCCCTGCTCGATGGGTGGCTTCATAGAAGCCTAGGTTGGGAGGTGAGCCTCCATGATTCATCATTTTTATCTCTCATATGCAGGTTCTTAGTTGATGATCTTGGTGGTTTGGAGTTCTTGATGTCTTTCCGCAAGCATAGGAGAAGGAGGCTTTATTGTGTTTGAGTTGGATAGAAGGCCAACTACACCTTGTTATGTGTATTTAAATGTGTTATACGAGTAATGTTATTGTCTCATTTCATTTTTTCATTGGAAGGGTTATGAGTATCTTTGTATTGTGGAACGTATTCCTTTGTGCATATTTGTGAAACATTGTTTCCACCAACTTTTGTGTATTGTGAGAGTATCTTGGAGGAGGAATTCATTATAATGGTATTGCTATTTCAATGTCTTGAATATGAGTGTATCGATGTGAAAAGAGTAAAGAATCATAGTAGAATAGACATTTTGAGATAATGGAATTGCATTTGGCTTATAGTCATGTTATGGATATCAATGGAAATTTCAAAATACTTGAAGGTTCTTGAGTCGTATGCATAAGTTTTTAGATTAAAATTGATATCATAGTAAAGGTTGTAATGATAGGTAGATCTACTCTTTTGCATTATCCTACAATTCAGCTCCATTGAACAATAGATATGCATGAATATTCAAATTGGTTCTCTCAAGAGAATGCATTATTGGGCTTGATCAAATGGTTTCCAATCTCCTAAATTCATAGATAAAAATAATCAGTTTGTCTCATATAAGAGTTGTGTCATGTATTCTACATGTGTATTTGTATGGAGATTATTGTCCAAATGAATCTACAAGTTCATTAATTTAGGCTATCATAACATGTTTAGTAATCCTTAATA
The DNA here is from genome assembly GCA_028749045.1 of Cupressus sempervirens. Classification (NCBI taxonomy): domain Eukaryota; kingdom Viridiplantae; phylum Streptophyta; class Pinopsida; order Cupressales; family Cupressaceae; genus Cupressus; species Cupressus sempervirens. The sequence continues at coordinate 512,202,016 of CM053784.1, forward strand.
TACCATTGCAATAAATATCATGAATGTCTTAGACTATAGAAGTAAAGGAAACAAGTGGATGACAACTAATGTATAAGTTTTAGAACATAACTTGCTGTAGGCATACATTCCACTCTCTGGAAAATGTATGGAGAGGAAGATAAAATCCTCTCCTAGAATACAGAGTAATATTTTAATCAAAGGAAGATTCCTAGAATCATGGGCTTGAAGGATTAATAATATATTTTTAAAAAAATGTGTACTAATTGTAGACCAAAAGATTATAGAGTGTGTACTCTTCAAAATTCTTGTTAAGACAAAAAAAATTTCTAATCCCATGACCCCAAATTTGCATAAAATATACTTGTATAGAAACAAGGACATGTCAAAATCATTAAGACATTAGCTTAGACACCTAACACTAATCTAATATGCGCCTATGGAAGCTACCATATCCTATTTCACCTTTTACCTTTTAAAAAACAAAATAATAATAATAAGCAAAAAGACTATTCATGTATCCTAGCAGCCATGTAGTGGACCCAACATTATATATTTTTTAAAATTAAAAAAGAGGACCAAATACAAAAAAAAAAGAAAAGAGAACACTAATCATATGTAAGAGGGGAGAGAAAATTATGTTTTTGACAAAGACTAAGACTCTTCCCATGAAAAAAATACTCCCACGCCTAGCAAGTAATTGTATGCAGATTTTTATAGTAACACCTTCCCCAATAAAATCTTGCCTCGGTAGTACTACATGTGTTTGGGGGAGGAGAGATGAGTTGGTGGTTATTTGAGTTATGTTTCAAACAATTAAAATAATGCAAAGGCTTATTTTATTTAGTTTCATTTCCCCAACACATGAACCTAGGGAAACGTAGGGCAGCAAAAGTACCCTCTAAGCCCTCCCCCATGTCACGTGGACCTAGGAAGGAGGTAGGCCACGTTGAGAATGGAAAATGGAGGTTAGTTTTAAGAAAAGAGGATTTGGTGCCCATTTTGGAGTTGATAATTTGGGGATAAGTCAGCATAGGAAATGGGTTGTTTTTTGTTGATGTTTTAAATGTAGTGAAAGAAATTTAAGGAACTAAGTACTAATTTCAGAATTAGTTTTTGGGTGGGCTTGTCTAATATAATTAGATTATAATCATTTGTTAGTAATGATTTTTAAGAGATTTATATTATGTAAGGAATTAAATAGAATTAATAATCATATGTATGTCACTTACATAGAATTAAGGGAAATGTATTAAAGTAATTTGGATTATGAGAATTTATTAAGTAACTTGGGGTTATAGAAAAAATTTAGAAGTCATAAGGAAACTAAATTACATAGAAGCAAGATTTATGTAAGGGTAGAAGATAAATGTGGAAATTGATTTGTTTTGATATAGTGGCAATAAGAATTTGGGTATGGTGTGCATCCATCATTGTTAGAAATGTGATGAAATCGATTTTAAATGATAGGAGTATTAAGTGAGTCTAGTTCAATTTAGCGTTAATGAAATGACGATATAAAAGATCTCATCAAAATCAGTATACCTATAGACACAATATAACAATTAATAATCAAATAAAATGGAATGGAATTGGCATGGAAATGTAGAGAACTAAGATCATCTTGTAAAAGCAGACATATATAAGCATGATTCAAAATATTATAACTCGAGTCAGTTTATAATAGTAAACGGGTTAGATGTTATAAACAGGTTAATGATAAATGTTTAATATGCTCAAATGAGACATAATTATATCTAGATTATGGATTAGTATGTCACGACCATTTAATCCTTAAACGCAATATTAGACTCTTCAAAAATATTGAACTAGTACAGTGTAATAATGGATAGCCGCATAGCCAACTTAGGATCTTGGAAACTCACCCCCAAAGGTATCTTGAACTAGATATCGTACCTAATGTTCAATTGGTCAACTCATTGAGTAGGAACTAAGGGTTTCCGTAGCGTCAGGACTTAGGGGTTTGAACCCAAATAATATGTGGAGATGTCAACCCTCTATCTTAATGATATGTATTTAGAACTCACTTTAATGCTATGTCCTCTTTCCTTAACCTAATTAGTGTAGCATGTATTAACTTAGTAGATTCAAAAGAAAAAAATTTGTTGCATTTTGCTAGTAAATTTTAGGGCATGACACAATTATTGAGAAAAGTTAGGATTATCATATCCTATTGGAAAGCTCTCAAAGTGTAGAATCCATTTTTGTACTTGAAATGCATCTAGGTGTCTATGGTAAAAAATTATTTGAGGTTTTGTCCAAATACATCTTTTTCAACTTTTTTTTTCTCCTAGTTTTTTGTTAACCAATCGTGGTAGTTGGAGATCTTTTCCTACAAATCTACCATCTGGGTAGGGGCCAAACTTGGTGGAGTTTCTTCCAAAAATATTATTTTTCTTTTCCACAGATTTGGTGGGACATTTAGTAGTGGTTTTAATAGTAGATCTAATATTTTCTCCAAGAGGGGTGCTCATCATTTTGAGGAGATATTTTCCAGTTTGTTGCAATAATGATGAAGATCATATTTGGTTTTTAGTTTAAGAGAAAGGAGAGAGGCTTTGCATTCAAAGGAGATCAAGAATGAAGAGGAAAATTGGCATGATTAGATCAAATATAACCTAGCTTCATTCTTCTTCTTTTTTCTCTTCCTTTCTCATTTCGTAGTGTTGGCTCCAATCTATTGAGCAAGGCTCTAGCTATGGTTCCACCTATTCTTCAGCATTTTCTATCTATTTGAACAACAATAATGAATTTATAGTGATAGTTATGATCTATTTTTTATGTTTCATAGGTTATTTCATGCATCTTGAATGTATTTGTCTCAAGGAAATTAATACAAAGCAGCAAATGCAAGTAGTTTCACTTTGATTCTTGTCTCCTATCTCTTATATTTGTAATCTTTTGTGATTTTTGGACTAAGAACATAGATCCTAGTTGCATCTTGTTTAGGGTTGTATGTCTTAGTGTGTTTTATTGCTGATTCAAGGAATCAAGTATATGCTTAGTGTATGCTGATAGGGTTTTAGATTTCATGGAAGGATTCTGAAAAGCATGATATTCATTGTGAATAATGATGTCTAATTCACAAAGTGAATGAATAGATAACAGATATCTTGATGTATGTTGTATTTTTTGAGATACCCAATGGATTAGGTATTGGTCTTAGTTGGCTCAGATTATAGAGTTTTGTTGTTTCATACCTAGTTTATTATAAAATCAATTTTAAATCAAAATCACTTTCCCTTTTATGTTAAAGAGTTTAAAGGATAACCCCACTTAGTTTTTGAATGCATAGGTCATGATATTAGCTATCTCATATCTTTTTTATTGCATAAGTGAAGAAGATTTAAGGATTAATCTAATTCTTCTAGATTTATATATGTATTTCGCACTAGACCTAGGTTTTGTAGAGCTTAAAGAGGAGTATAGCCTTCTAGTTGGTCTGCATTCTATTTCAGATTGCATCCATCATAGGAGTTAGCTTCCCTTAGATTTATTTTGTTTTCAACTTCCTAGTAGTTAAAATACCTATTAAATCAAGATCCAACAAAATAGCAACTCTGCACTAGGGATTTGTATTAAACTCTTATGGTAAACAAACCTTGAGAATCTAAAAGAGAGTGTCAATACAACAAGTATAATACACATGTTTCAAGCTACTCAAAATTATCATGGTAAATTTGTGCAACATCCATGTATATCTCTGTCATATTACAACCCAGTAGATTGTCCATTAAAGAGCATAGAGGTAAAATGAACTTTTTATTTTTGGGGTAAGAAAGTATGTAAGAATATGGATTCATGTGATAGTGATAATGAAATTGATAACAATATTTTGGGATGTGAAGAATTTTTTCATGATAGTATGTTTTATGATTGTAAAGATGAGGATTCATTATTTGATGAACAAAATGAATGCAATCAGCATGTAGAGGATAAACATGTGACTATATTTTCTTCTTATAATAGTATGTATGTAAAGGAAGAAAAGTATGATAGCAATGAGGGTAGTGTTTCTTGTGATGAGTATGAATCTAATAATGAATTGAGTGTTGTGGCTTCCTATGAACTACAAGAAACATGTTGTGGTAATGCTTCTATTCTCTTAGACTATGCAACTAATGAATGTGTTGTTGGAGATTTTCCATATGAACCAATTCATGCTTGTAGCCAAGAGGAAAAGACTTAGGATAAAGTCTCATTGAGTAGTGATGAAATTTCATCCTTGTTGGAGCATGAATTCAAAAGGTATGCATCCAAATATCACCCATATTTTTGTTTGCCAATATGTGCATATTTTGAAAATGAAGATGATGCCAAGATTGTGAAGTATGATGCATATCCTAGTCCTCTTGTTATTTTGATTTAGATCTTTGTATATGATGATCAAGATACACATGATTATGAGGTTGTGAGAGATGAAGATATATTCGATACATATTTATAGGTTGCTTTCATGAATGATGTTAAATCAGATTTAAATACTGTCAAATCTATTAAAGGGTCTTCTACATTCTATGGCTCTAATTTAGCATGTACTGAAGTTTTTTCTATGGTTAGAGGTGTTAAGATTAATGAAATAATAGTTACTCATTTATCAGGTTTGAATGAAGCATGTGACAGTAAAGAGAAACTATGTGTGAGTAAATTTTATTTTTCATGTGGTGAAAGTGGAGGTGTTGGGAGTTGTGATTTTGATTTTGATTTTTCTTCTTGTGTTGATGAATCTCATGATGATAAGTTTGACACATTCAAGTTTCTTTCCAATGAAGTGCTTGATGAAGACAATGATGTAGATCAGCCCTTTATGTGTGAACACTTTCATGATGACTCATATAACTTGGTAACTAATCCATTGTTTAAATGTGAATATGTTTCAACCTATGGGAAATACAATTGGAAATATGATAATGGTACAAATGAAGTGAAATCATGTTTCATATACCCTTCATAGATGGATACACAAGGTGAGTTGCAAGTTTTTGACATGTGCAACTCTTTGAACGAAGTAGATTATGAAGCCTTTGTGTTCCCAATTGATAGAATACATGAGTTATATGTTAAAGATATTTTTTGATTTGGTTCTAAAAATTCATGAGCATGCTGATCTGCATTTCCATAGTGAGCAACTTGTAGATCATGTTTCAAGGTTTTGTATGCACTATTAAAGTAAAGATAATAATTATGTCTTGCCTAATGAGGTGATACAAAATGTTAATATTGTTGGTGAAACTAGTGAGTATGATACATTCGTCTTATCTCAGGAAGATGTAACTGAAAACAAGTTCTATGATAGAGGTAAGAATATGCATTGAAGTTTTAATGGCCGAGGGCCATCATTTGTAGAGTTTAGGAGTAGATTTCATGTTTTCAATAATGTGTTGTTCAAAGAGATTTGTTAGAGTGGTTTTCTTCCTCTATAGATCTAAATCCTTTCCATTTTTGCAAGGGACATGCAGCTGTAGATAGAGAAACTATTCGGACTCAAAACTACAAGTGGATTTTGAGTATTGATTTATGAATTTTTCCAAAGTTATCCCCTAGAAGTGTTTCCTGTGCATATATTTATGGCTGTCAATTTGAGGCATATATTGTGTTCCAATCATCCCACACCTTTAATTTAGTATGTGCATGTGCCCCATGGTGATAAATAGCAATTTTGAGTAAATTTCCATGACCTCCCACTTTGGGAGTGCTTAATATGCATATCATAGAACCTATGTTTCATATTTCAAGCCATTCCTATATGTTTTGATAAGGTTTTAAACTCTCCAAAGTTGGTTGTTCATTGTTGTCATGATTTTGCACTTTGTTCATAATTCTAAAAAACCATGTTTAGCTAGTTCTAACTTTGACCCAATTGACCCTATTGAGAAAATTCATTTTTTGTTACATTCTAAGGGTCATAGCTATGTTATGTTCTAAATTTGAGCCTATGATGAATCTGTTTGACTGGTTTTCAAAAGTGATTCCAAATGCAATTTCTAAAATTTTACTAGTAACTAAATGTGCAGAATCACTGGAAGGCTTATTCAAGATGTTGTAATTTTGAATCTATGATAGATAAGCATATTAAACTATTTTTACCATTATGTTTCAATCTAAAAATACTACAAGTGTGTCAATTTCCAAGTCTTCACGAATCCATTTGAATGATTTCCTAAAGCCATTATGTATGCCAAAAATTATTGTTTTATCAATATGTCCAATTCTGCAATTCTTGGAAGCTAACTTCATAAGTTTGCCAAATATTCCCAATTATTCATCATGAGCCCAAATTTCACATTCATACTTTCCATATTAAAGTCTACCAATGTCCTAGATTTTGTTTTCCCAAGCATTCATTTGACCTATTTTCAAAGCCAACTTCAGATGATACTTTATGTTTTTGACAAGTTGTTTGTAGGGTGTTTTATTAGAGGTAAATTTAGAGGTTAATAATCTTTTGATAAAAGTGCAGTCATTAAGTGAAAATTGACTAGGTGAAAGTATGTTTATTAGAGAACAAATGTGCCAAGTGTCAGCCCCTAGTAAGATGAGTTTGATGGTTTTTAAGATTGGTTTTGAGGCCTCTCAATACAAAATGGACAGTTCTCAAAAAGGATGAAAATGATTTTTAAAATGATCAGTCAGTGATCAATTCAGTGTTAGTCAGTACAAGGAGAACAGTTAGAGAATCATTTCAAAGATTCAATTATTTAAAATGTAACTTTTTTTTAGCCAAGCCCACAATGGGGCACAACCAACTTCAATTAAATAGTAAGACATTATGGGATTAAAGATTTTTAAAAGGTGTTGTGGTGATTTTGATCATTACAATGTTTTAGTGTGTGCACACATTGTTATTTGATATTAGATAGTGTGTGAGATTATACAAAAAAATGAACAATAAGAGAAGGGGTGAATGTACCAGGAAGATCCCAAGAACTCATATATGTTGGTGTATATCTTAGTAATGATTCTCTTTGCAATACTCTTGTATAAGACCTCCCCATTATGTCCTCCATCATTGAATTGTTTTCCTAGGTTGCTCACAAAGACATTACAAGTCAAATAGAATGTTTAAAAGTTATTCACCATAGCCTTGCAAAGTTTGTTACATATGTTGTAGAGGATTGTTTGTCAACCTCTCATATGGATTCTAGAAATCACTTTCTAATGTGATGATGCCACAATTGCTAATGTTATTTGGAGTCAAGTCACACTATGTTGGTTCTTAACCAAGTAGAGCATTGACTTCAAATATTTCCTTGAAACATAGTGGTTGGGTATTGTATTGAAAAATTTAATGCAAAGAGATCCTAAACAAACAAAATTACTAAGGTAAGTGTATGGTAAGATACATGTACAAAATTTGTTTGGGTCATCCTTCAACTTAAATGTCTATGGAGGACTTCAAATTGAAACTAAATGTGAATGAATCTATTTGCTACCTAAAATGGATTTGGTAGGCCTAGGAAGGTGTTGTTATGATTTACACCATTATGAATGGAGAGTCAAAGAAGGGGGATCATTTTTATATGGGTCTAAGATAAAATTCATGTAGATGCATTGGCATTAGCACTCAGTTTTGGGGGTCCAGTGACAAATTGATTATGTTTTGGTCTAGTAAGATCATTGTTCCTAGTCTGTCAATGAGAGCTCTTCTTTGAGCTGGTCAACATCATGTGTCCAAAGGCGTAGAAGAAATAAAACTTGTAGATAAAAATTCCTTGATTTTTGCCATGAGAAGAAGCACATAAATCACTTTGGGGAAGTTCTCAAGTTGCCATATATCTGAATATTTGTATCGCAATCTCTGATGTGATTCATAGAAAGATTATTATGTTGACAAGAAACTGTGGCTAAAATGTGAAAATACACAAATCCAAAGTAAAATAGAATTACATATAAATATGCTTGATGGGTCATGCTTGGGTTATTCTAGACATTTCCAAACATAGATATCTGCCTTATTATCAATGTCTTGTTCACAAGATTTCTCACATGGAAATCTTATGTTTTGTATGTAGTATAGCATATGCAGCAAGTAGGAAGAAAATAGCACTAATGGTACGAAATATGAATGTGCATTTGTTAAAGAAGGTCTGAATTTGACATAGCACCTTCCAAGGACAATGAAAGTTGGTAAGGTGTAGGCCCATGAATAAATGGGCAAAGAAATTTTCCTCTCAGCCAGTATGACTTTGTACATTTTATCAAAGACAATTATCCCACAATGATGGGAAGTTGTTGTATTAAAGCATTCTTATTAACAAACACATCTTATCCAAGTGTCTCAAGTGGTGCATACCTATAGACAAGGAGGAGGCCTCGTGTGAGACTCAATCCAGTTAGGTGAATTAAGCATAATTTTGACCAAATCAAACAGTTGGCAGACTAACAAAGTTCCAAATGCCATGTGGTGCTAATGTGGTAGGTTGATCAGAGTAGGTGACAAGGCCAATGACTCAGCAGTGACTAGGACAAGAGTATCCAATTAGTGTGATGAAGCAATATTGAGCCATGTTGCAAGGATACTTGGGTGGAGTTCGATGAGTTAGCAGAGTGACGAGGATTTCAGTGTCAATCAAAGAGCGCCATGTCATAGTAGTGTGGCAGGCTAATCAAAGTAGGTGATATGGCCAATGACTCAACAATGCCTAGGACAAGAGTATCCAATCAGTGAGTGAAGGGGTTGGCCAAGTTGACCATGTCTAAAAAATGGAGGGATTTTCAAAGGTAGAAGATTCAAATAAATTTTGAAGTTTTATTTCAAATGTGAGTGCTCATGAGGGGAAAATTCAAAGATTTTAAAATTCAAAGTGGGCCTATACGTTTTAAATTAAATTTATTTTTTATTATAAAGTTTTTACTTCATAATAATAAAAAATTTAAATGGTTTTCACTTTCCCTTCTAGTATGTCTGGTTTTCAACAAGGGGTTTCAACATTAATTCTTGAGCAAAGGTAAGCTTATCATATACTGTTGGAAAGATCTCAAAGTGTAGAATCCATTTTTGCAATCCAAATGCATGCATATATACATGGTAAAAATTTATTTGAGGTTTTTTCTAAGTAGATCTTTTCAAACTAATTTTTCCTCCTAGTTGTTTGTTACTCAAAAATATCAGTTGGAGATCTTTTCATGCAAATATGTCATCTAGGTAGGGGCCAAACTTGGTGAAGTTTCTTTGAGTATTATTATTTTGCTTCTCCATGTATTTGGTGGGACTTTTAGTAGTGGTTTTAGTAGTAGATCTGATATTTTCTCCAAGAAGGATTTTCATCATTTTGAGGAGATATTTTGCAGTTTGTTGCAACAATGATGAAGATCAAATTTGGCTTTAGTTGAAGAGAGAGGAGAGAGGCTTTGAATTCAAAGAAGATAAGAATGAAGAGGACAAGTGGCATGATTAGATCAAATATGACCCAACTTCATTGTTCTACTTCTTCTCTTTCTTTCTCATTTTGTAGTGTTGGTTCCCATCTATTAAAAAAGGCTCTAGCCATGGTTCCACCTGTTCTTCAACATTTTATCTTTGTTTGAACAGTAATAATGAAGTTATAGTGATAGCTCTCATCTATTTTTTTGTGTTTCATAGATTATTTCATACATCTTGAATGTATTTGTCTCAAGAAAATGATTACATAGTAGCAAAAGAAAGTAGTTTCATTCTAATTCTTGTCTCCTATCTTTCATGTTTGTAATATTTTATGATTTGTGGACTAAGAACATAGATCCTAGATGTAATGCCCCACCCGGAGATCCTTGGAACAAGGATTTAATAAAAGCCAAGATTTTTTTTTAAAAGTATGAATGTACATGTCAACATCATACAGGGATCACATAGATCACAATGGAATACTTCACCAACAATCTGAGTAACCAAAGAATCTCCAAATGCCACTACCAAGCGAAACGACTAACAACAGGAGATGCATAACTGAATCTGAATCAGAACATTAGGAATACAAAATGCGACTCCAAAGGATTGAAGAACACCTAAGAGGGTACCCAAAATGCTTCCCAAAAAGTCCAGGTCTTAACTAAAAGTGCATGTTGTCCACTTGCATAAGTTTTCACAAAAGCTAGGTGATAATTTAAATCAACACTGGGCAATACTTTAAAGTATTGTGCAACATTTCTCAAGAAGGAGGGCAACCCTTTCAAGGATTGGACGACGATACTTTACAAGTATTGTACGATACTTCTTCAATGGGGGTATGATACTGGAAATTATTGCACGACAAAACTTTAAGAGGCATGTGATACAATCAAGGAATGCACGACAAAACTCCAATGGGTTTACGACACTTTACTGTATCGCACCATGCTGACTCATGGTCACCTAGGAAAGAAATAAAACTACTCTAAGGGTCCAAATGAGGAATGAAATAGGAAAACAAACCTCCACACCAGGTACCAAATCCATGTAAATTGAGGAATGAACACTCGAGTGCATAAACAGCAAAAGCCATGAAACAAGGAAACAAAACATCCATCGTCTAAACTATAGTAGTAAAAGAGCATACTGAAAGGAACATTGTAGTGTACAAAAGCAACATTGCAATGTATAGAAATACATCTCGGTCACTAAACAACCAAACTAAGTACATGGTTCCTCCCAACCATCAATAGCATCATAAGACCATCATGGATCCTAGCCATCCTTCATGCATAACATCCCAAGCCACCGATCAGATTGTCAGTACTATCGTAATAGGGATGTCACTACTAAACACATGCTACAATATAAGCATAAGAAATCTAAAATGCTAGTATTAGAACATAAGATAATCCTACCAGTAGATAACATCACCTGTCACATGCTTATCATCATAATAAGGAAATCTAACATGCTAAACCAATAAGCAATGGATAATCCAATACATCAATTCACATCATCTAGTCATATGCTAAACATCATAACATGGGAATGCATCAAATAAACTAACATCATCTAAACATGATATCCAAGCATTCCAATGAAAGCATAAATCACAAGAAAGCATACTTTGGAACCCGAAGCATCAAATGAAAACATCCAGCAATAGTCGCACTAGGTCAAAAAACCATCTCTATACACCAGTCCCTAGCGGTGGTATAGGTAGCTATGCCTCCCAACCATGTGGCACCCATAGGTCCACACCCATCATGCTGATGGAGATAATGATCTAACCACAAACACACAAAAACAACATCCATGGCTAACACTCACGCCAGATAGTTTGATTCAGTATCCCTCAACAAAATGGCTCAACACAAGCATTTTATTATCTTTAGTTTTATTACCAACCAATATTTTCTTTAGTTATCACTTAATTAAAAAATTCTTCAATCAAATGGGAAATAGACACTAGAATGCACAACAGAAGCCCCCTCTATATGCTACCCTACCCTACCCATGCTCATGAAATGACAAGTGCCCATGGGCATGCATATTCCCAACCCAACCCTAATGATCGTAACTTCTAAAAGTACCACATAAGATCGAGCCTCCCAAGTCACTGAACAAATGTACGAGCATGTACTTGTGTGTGGTGCACCACCATTACAAAGATCATAACACAAGGATTGGATGAGAACACAATGCAAGATAACACTAAATCGAAAACAACTCGAGAGGATGGATTTTACACAAATCCCAAAGAACAATAAAACTATACATCATGAAATCACTCAACCAGCCTCAATCCAAGAGTATGGATTCTACACAAATCCTAATGATGCAACAAGACCAAAGATCATGAGCTTAATCTACCGGCCTCAATCTGGGAGTATGGATTCTACACGAATCCCAGTGTCCACGAAACAAAACAAGGGTCCAAAAGAAACCATAACAATAGGTTTAAAATCACTCAACCAAGCACAAAGTCAAGAGTATAGATGTAGCACGCATCCCAATACAAACATAAAAGTGAAATAATGATCCAACTAAGATCCAAATGGATGGTCCACATCCATGACCAACAGTGTGCCAAGAAAACCTGAGAAAATAGGGTGGCACACAAAATGAGGTAAAAACCTCAAATTTGGAAATTTTTTGAAATAAAAACCCATTTGACCTTTGGGTACAAAAACTCCAAAAATCCAAAAATAATCAAGTTCAGACACCGTATACAAAGATGATCAGCATAACAGTGCAAAACCCCAAACCCTCATCCTGAAAAATAGGGAAATGTTCATACCCACCTAATTGGGTAGAACTAGCATACAGAAATGGAGGAGAACACTAGTTCTCAGCCTCCAAACAAATAGCTACCAAAAACAAAAGCTGAAATGGAGCAAAAACATTAAAATAGGAAAGCCCTACCTCACAGCCAAAAGGGAAAAATGGGAATCTGAACCATAAAATAAATAGCTCACAGAAGTAGTTGAAAATCATGGCAAGCCAAGGTTTCCCTAAGCTGGATCCAATGAGCTAAACCTTGTGATGATCCCATACCCATAGCTCTCACAACGAACAAAATGGTCAATCCTCATTAAGAGGATTTTTGGTTTTATTCTCCAACTTTCTAATTCAAAAGTGAGAAGTGACAAATTAAATTCCTTTTGGATATTTATTCACTTTTCAAGTGAATAATTGATTAGGGTAAATAACTAGCCAACCTAGTTAAACCCCAAATCGACCCAAACGAAAACAAGATATTCCTATAAATAGGAATTCATCTATGGAAAAGTTGTTAGAAATTAAAATAAATCAATTGAAAAGCCTAAAAACCCAAAACACAGAAATTTCCTTAACAACTTTCGCAACAATGTGAACCTCTAAATGCACAGACATGCTCACTGGTCTAATCACATAATGCAAATGAGTTGAATTTAATAATCACAGAAAGGATTAATTAAACACTTAAAATAAGGATATGTTGACCATACAGGGATGACATTGGTAAAATATGAATAATTGAATCACTAACTCCATGTGTCACTACCAGGGATATAAATCTTGCACACTAAACAACACAAACAAGTGCAATTGCATATAATAACATAGTCGAAGTAATAAATGAATTAAATCACCTAATTTAACCATTTATTTAATTATATTAAAATAATCTATTTACATCACTCACATTTGCATAAAGCATAACAACACAAGAATGAAGTAAATAACCATAGCATTAAATCCATCACATAACATAACATAATCAGTGATATGTCCAAATACTGGATAACCAGATATCATCATAAAACACACTATCATCTCAAAATGGCATCATCATGCCAATATGATCAACTAAATAGCATAGTAATCTAACATCTATGATACTGAAATCAAGGTATAACATCTGACCCTCAAGTCTTCTCACATGGAAAACATAACATAAGTAACAAATATTTCTCAGATCAAAATATAACAAGGTAAAAGTTCGCAGTACATAACTAAATAATCCAACATGGACAATTCATTTCTAATTATTTAAGCATTTGATAAAGGTTGATTAAAGAAAAAAAAAAAAAAAAGGCACTTAAAATACATAAGTGAGCACAGTCACAAACATGGCTAACCATTGCTACAGGAGCCTAGTCTGATGTAGCATGGTAATAGAACATAGTGCAGTCTCTGCGCACATCTCAAAGTAATCATGAAACAACCTCATGATACCACATTGATCCTGGTAACCACTGGCACAAACCTCAGTAAACCATAAATCACATCATAATCTCATAATTAGTCAAAAGCATAATCAAAGCAACTGATACAGAAACATAAATCAAATCACCTCTATGGTGTGGACCACTCATTATCACAATCATAATCCATCACAACTAAAGATCAACAAGGTTACATCCATGAGGATGATTATAGAAGTCAAATGGGAGAGGCACTACATCATCCCCCCAAAGACTAGGCTTACTCCTGGAAGCCTGCAATCCAAGAATAGAAACCAAAACACCAAGAACAAAAAAAATCAAATTTGAGCAATAGGAATGACTCAACAAACTCTCCACAAGTCAAACTGGATCACTCCAACATTCTCAAACCATCATGTCAACCCCCAAATAGGTCAGCCACAAGAGAATAGGTGTCACACTAACACAAGGTCCTACAAAAAGGAACCTTCTATGCATTAGGAAAAACCCATCTAGCCATAAAGTCAACAATACAAGGTAAGGAAAAAGCCACTCTACCTCGTCAATAGGTGACCAACTACAACATGCACCTATCACGTGACCACAAATCAAGGTCAAAAAACAACACACTCCCAACAAGAGTTAGAATCATAAGGAAGAGCCATCCCAAAATTCCCAAGAATACTATCATGTCACACATGAGCATCCTTGAATCCACGTAAACTCACCATGAGAACAAAGAGGATGACAGTTTACCAACAAAATTACACACTCCAAAATGATACTCACTGCCAAGCATAGGAGCACATAGTCTCTCCAAAGTACAAAAGCTCAACTACCACTGGGACTAGTGTTACACAACCTAACTAGAAAAGATATCACCTTTCCATAAGGTTGCAAATAATTCAATAGTGGACACAACGATGTAGTATCTATATACCAACTCATAAGATGGTAACATGTGTCCAATGATACCATGTCCCTCTAGCACCATGCTGGGAATACCACATCGAACCTACCGCTAAACTCAATCTCCAGCCTCAAGTCAACCATCAATGAGAAAACTTGATTGAGACAATCCTCTTGAAGAAACAAACTTAGGGAGAAAGAACTACAGAGTATTAGGACTGAGAGGGAGTCTCTCTCAACCTTTGCACTAAAATAGCCCAAGACGCATTAGGAAATCTCACAATTCCACCAACCATCCAAATACTTATCTAGCACTAACTAAGCTAGTGGCATAACCATGCTAGCCTACTCTCTCAAAGAGAAAAGGATACAGAGATGTGCCAAAGTCAACATCGAACAAGGAGAATCTAGACTCATCAAAGAACTAGGTCACTCCCAAACGACAAGGTAACATCATCCTCAAATAAGGAATGCTCACAAAATACACTTCACCTCACAAGGGTGGGTCAGTGCAATAGGAAACACATAAACCCAAGCATGAATTCCAACAAGTACCTAGTAGAAATACTAGATAACCCTTCCATTATGATTACCATGAAGAGTTAAACTTTTGCAATGGTCATAAATATGATATGTCATGATTGAATTGGTCTCTACTCAAAAAAGGTACTCAGAACATCGATCAGAAACTCCAAAAGTGCGAAGAGATGCTTGTTGTTCCCTAGATGAAATTTGGCATTTGCACAATGTCACATGGAGTTTCTTAGCAAACCAGGTGAGAAAATGCAATGAACAAGGTGGGAAAGTGCATGACCACTAGTTTCTCACGCGAAATTTCAAAACAACACAAAAATTTCCTTCACTCTGGAGGCCATAACTTTCACGTTTAGACCTAGATTGATTCCATTTGAAAAGCATTAGAAATATATCAACGAGGCCTACAACATGATGAACTTAAGAGAGTCCTAAGACCTAAGAGTTTGAGCCACCACTCAAGACAAAACCACATAGGCAAGAACAACAGTCTCTGTTACCAAGACAAGCGATGGATGAAATGTCCAAAACTATTCAAGAGCACACATGCCCAAAGCAACACAAGACATGGAATAAAAGGTAATTCACACACTAAAACCATCATTACTTCTCTTTCGTAATTTTATTAATTAAACATAATATAAGCACTAATGCACAATGAAACTGAAAGGTTTTCAAAGCAAGGGTTCAAGAGTCACCATAAAAAAAGTGCATATCTCTCAATTTCTTTCAAGAATAACATTAGGTTTACTCATCTTTTAAACCATCTAATTACATTAACTCAACATCTACTACAAGCACACTAGTATGTTCTCTATGATACTATCCCTTGAACGTACTACCAGAGGTTCGAGATGAATGTGATAGAGTCACAACACACAACTGGGCAGCAATAAAACACATCTAGAATAGTCATCATGAAACATAATCAAAAATCCCAAATGGGGGAATTGTCAACTCCAATAGTAAATATCAAAAAGTGCACATTTCAACAATGAGTCAAATGTGACAACTGTCACAAAGAGAGCAATAGATACAATTTGATGACTATTCCAAGAGAGGAAAATACTGAAAACCAATTCTAGCCCAACAACATGAGGAAAATACCTCCATCCAAATAAAATAAGACATCAATCAAATCACATTACATGTGATGACTGAGGATAGTCACACAAGAGGGATAAACCACTACACAATACTAAGGAATGCATCATCCTAGCAACGTTAGAGAACACACTCACACACATCAAGCAATATACCATTAGTAACCTCATGCATACGCAGACAGTAATAATTTCCTTTATTATTTTTCCATGTAATGCAACATTTAGATAACCATCAATTTTAATACAATTTACATAAGCTCAAGAATTAATTAAATTGGGGACTTAAGCCATTAACCCAAAGAATAAAATGGAAAACCTACTACCTTGCAATGATTCCCAATAAACACTCATTTTTCAATGAAAGGAACCATTTCATTACTATATCAACAAAACATAGAATCATAAATATGATTCATTGATTACTTACAATTAGGAGAAATCAGGGAAACAATGCACCTTTCTCCACAAGGAGAAACAAGAAGAGGCACACAAAGCCAACACATGGAAACCAATTAGTGGCTCCATCAAAAAAAGGTCACACATGCTACCAACCAATCAAGGCACATCGATTCCATCTACAAAATAAGGGAAGAGTCACCTCCTTCTCCTCACACTGACCTAGTTGCATCTATTGGACAATCAAGTCCATCACAATTAAAAATTGAAGCAATAAAGATCACGAGCTCTCACCAAGACACTCGCACTCACACAATGCAGCAACAACCATATGGGCAACATATATGCAGAGATCCCAATGTTTAAACATGGGCTCTGATACCAAATGTAATGCCCCACTCGGAGATCCTTGGAACAAGGATTCAATACAAGCCAAGATCTTTTTTTTTTAAGTATGAATGCACATTTCAATATCATACAAGGATCACACAGATCACAACAGAAGACTTCATCAACAATCTGAGCAACCAATGAATCTCCAAACACCACTATCGAATGAAACGACTAACAATGGGAGATGCAAAACTGAATCCAAAATAGAACATTATGAATACAAAATTTGACTCCAAAGGATTGAAGAACACCTAAGAGGGTACCCAAAATTCTTCCCAAAAAATCCAAGTCTTAATGAAAAGTGTCTACTATCCTCCCGCATAGGTTTTCACAAAAGCTAGGCAATACTTTAAATTAGCACTAGGCAATAGTTTAAAGTATCATGTGAAATTTCTCAAGAAGGAGGGCGACACTTTCAGGGATTGGGTGACACTTCTCTTTAGGACGTACGATACTTTACAAGTATCCTACGATACTTCTTCAATGGGGGTGTGATACTAGAAAGTATCACATGACAAAACTCTAAGAGGAATGTGATATAATCAGGGAACACACAACAAAACTCCAATGGGTATGTGACACTTTATTGTATCACACCATGCTGACACATGGTCGCCCAGGAAAGCAAGAAAACTACTCTAAGGGTAAAAATGAGGAATGAAATAGGAAAACAAACCTCCACACCAGGGAGTACCGGATCCATGTAAATTGAGGAATGAACACTCAAGTGCATAAACAACAAAAGCCATGAAACAAAGAAATAGAACATCCATTGTCTAAACTATAGCAGTAAAAGAACATACTGAAAGGAACATCGTAGTGTATAGAAGAAACATTGCAATGTATAGAAATACATCTTGGTAACTAAACAACCTGTAACGCCTCGCTAAGGGATCCAAAAGAATTAACCTAAAGTTTCACTAAGTTTGCTAAACATTTTTTTTTTTAAGTAAGAAAGTATAACATACACATCAAACACATAGTAGCGGAAGCAATAACATGTAATCATCGAAAAACATACATTGTAAGTTACATTTCTTAAAGATCCCAAGACGTTGAGTCACGTTTAAATTTAATCAATTCTAAGTCTAACAACTATCACATACATATGAAAGAATAATAAGAAAGTCCCATGTCCATAATATACATTTGTTCCGAATGCCTCTCGGCAAATTAATTCGGAATGCTCAATCATCCACTGTACATGTCACAGGGTATGAAAGGCTTAAAAGAATATACATATGTAAAGATAAAGATACAACATCCTCAAATCCATGATACAAAGTACGGTAAAAATATATGAAACTATTCCCCATACATGATACATCCATACATCCATAATGATAAAACATCTATCATAAAATCTAACCATCCATCATAATAATCCAAGAACATAGTGAAGGTAAATGCCAATCATGAAAACTCCAGCCACGGTGACCACGGAACGGATCTCAATGGTAAGAGTAAAAGCACTACCACCCGACCGCGTGGAACCTAGATGGTCCACTCCCACCGCGCCGAGGAGATAGTCTCAAGTCCCAAATACAATAACAAAATCTATAATCATAAATACTCTCTAAGTCCAAGAAATCCTATAAGTATGCTAACTCAAGGTTCCTAAAAAGATCGACATCTAAATCCCATAGGTACCACAAGACACGTAGGAAACCTAATATGCAAGCGGGAAAGTGTCATCGCAAAAGTCATGTAGAAGTTACTCGAGCAATCTCTTAGGAATCTTGGGTCCCTACTGATCCTGCGGCCACTAGTATCCTCTCGTACTGACGAGGCCTACTATGGAATGCAAGGTCGTAACCAAGCGTTCTCTCTACCCCATCCTAGCCTATACTAGCACTCAAGGCATGGGAGAGAACATACAATTATCTTGTTAGGTTCATTTTCTCTCATTTAGTGTAAATGTTTTCACTTATTAAAAATGACTTACAATGGGTTTCTCAAGGCAGCCTCTTAGGGCTCCGACCCCCATTGCAAGCCACTTCCCGACTCTACACATAGATAACCTACCCTAGGCTCATGAAATCATAAATCAAAGAATCATAATAAAACCACCTCAGTCCTATACAAGCAACTGAAAAACATCATAAAAGATAATCCACAAAATTACATCAATTCTTCATGAGCAACAGATAATATCAATTAGTAATCATATGATCACAACAGTTCTCTATCAGCAACTGAAGGCATCAATGATAAATCACAAAATCCAATGGTTCTCCAATGAGCAACCAGAAAGTATCCCAATAGTAAATTACAATACTGATCGAAGACTCCAAAAATGGTCAAGTCAACACATGACATCATCAAGAACATAACAAACACTTCAGTCCTTTCAAGCGACTGAAAAGCAATCCAAGTATAACTGATCGAGACTCAAAAATGGTTATCAAATATAACTGATCGAGGCTCGAAAATGGTTAAGTCAAGTATCTCAATTACGTACATCTCAGCTTCACACAAGGAAACTGGAGAGCAATAACAAACAGTAAACACAATCATGTCATAGAGCACTTCATCACATTACCATGGTCGGGTTAAGAAAGATCGAGACCAAATCATCATGACATCACATTCACAACCCCGAGCCTCTGGTAACAACCTAAACTGGTCAACG
The DNA here is from genome assembly GCA_028749045.1 of Cupressus sempervirens. NCBI lineage: Eukaryota > Viridiplantae > Streptophyta > Pinopsida > Cupressales > Cupressaceae > Cupressus > Cupressus sempervirens. The sequence continues at coordinate 512,221,546 of CM053784.1, forward strand.
CTAAACCAACCCCATAACACTCAAAGCATAGACAATATATAGAAAACATCATAGTCTCACAATTGGTTTTGATTTGAAAACATACAGTTGAGTTAAACAATAAGGTTTCAGTTTTCAGTGTTTATTTTCAAGTAAAAAGTCTTATAGCTCAATTTGATTGATAATATACTATTGAGTTAATGTGAGGTTTCCATTTCTAGTTGAACGTATGTTTTAAACAGATAGAACCCATAGTTCACCTTTACCAATTATCCAGTTCCTATATCCAAATGAAACACCTAATTACCCCTAGTTGATCTTAAGTCAAAGTCCTAAAACAATCTAAGGGTAATATTTAAATTAATAATAATACTTGTTGATCTTTGATTACAATAATCTATACTTTCATTAAAAACAGTATTATAATATTAAACTTGCTTAAACAAATTTTTGATTTAATTAAACTTTATTAAATCAAACTTTAAATAAAATTAATTAGTGATACATAAAAAAAATCATATTATATTTATTAATAATTTATTTATTAATAAATAATAATTAAAATTCCAATATAATTTAAAATTTAATAAATTTTAAATTAAATAATAATAATATTAATTAAAACAATTTTTATTTAAAACATTTTTTTTTTTAAATCGATTTATAAAAAGTAAGTCAAAATTTTTTTTTTTTTTAAAAACAGCGTGTTTAAAGGCTCGTCGGCCTACCATTTCCTACGGCCGCAGGTGTTACTGCTGCCGTATGCAGCAGTACCACCTGCCGGCAGCGTGGGTGTGTGGGGCGTGGGAAGTGGTGGCCCCGCCCCACTCCAAATACATTATAAATATTTTTTTTTTAATTATTATTTTTTAACTCTATTTTAATATATATAAAATAAATTAAGTTTTATCTTAAAATTAGTTTTGTTTAATTTCATTAAAACAATTTCTTCCAAAGGAAATATATATATATATATAATATATATATATATATATATTTATTTATTTTATTTTTTTATCTAGAAATTTCAATTTCAAAATCAAAACCCTTACCAAATTTAAATCTTAATTTCTTATTCTAAAAAAAACAAGGGTTCTAATAACTCTTCCAGTCTCCATAGATATAGAAATTATTAAAGAGCAATTAATAAATTCACAATATTGAAAAGTTAAAACTTTCATCACAGAGAATTCGGATCTACAAACCCCAGACACAAAGAAGACAGGAAAGGATAATTGCGTATTTAATGGATAATCAAAAACACAAGACCCTCCTGATCCTGATGCTATTATGCAATCTCCAAGAACTGTATGAGAATTCGCTCTTCTCAATAACCTTCCTCTGGAAAACTTTCTTGGTATCAGCCTTCTGAAATTTGCTTCCAAAAATTGTCTCCCCAAAAATTCCCATCCAAATTCGTCTATCTCAAAAATGAACCCCCAAAGTTGTGATAAGCAATTTCTCCTCAAATCGGGGCACTAATTGTGCGTTTACCCGAGAAGACTCTATGCACAACTCAGTTAACTCCAAATTAACCTTTATCATCTTTTATTTTATTTTGCATTCAACTTTCATGCACATTAAGTTGAATTATTAAATAACTTATTTAATATTCCACTTGACTTCTATTTTAAATTAATTTATTACTTTAATATTATGTGCACTTTTAAGAAATTAAAATAACATTATTAATTTCTATAATTTAATCTTTTAATTTAATTCTCATATTTAAACTCATGCTTAGATCATGCGATCTAGAATTCTTAATAATTTAATATCTTTCAACTTTTAATTTATTTTAGAACTCAATTGATAACATATTTAATTAATTTAAATAACAATAATATTTAGCATTTATTTAAAAATGAACTCCAAATATATTATTATTAAATTAAATAAATATTATCCTATTCTAAATTTATCTTTGAACTTTAATCTCCAAATTTAATTCTTTTATTTAATTAATTTTTCAATTAATTAAATATTAAAGAATATCAAAATAATTCTCTATTAAATTAAATCATTAATTAATCTTTTTAATTAGACTTAATTAATAGAAAACACATCAAGGACTCATATAACAACATACAAAAACCCTACATAGAAAAGCATATACTAAATCAAAACAAAAAGGTTATAATCCCGAAATTGCATCATTTGATGCATTCAGAGGGTACTTAACTCAGATACTTGTCCTAATTATCAATTAGGACAATTGGCTAAAAGGGTTAGGAATTGGACTTAAGAGTTTATCTCCCGTCTCTTACCATTGAGACAGTGCGATAGGGTACGCTCATCTTGACAATTCAGGGAAGTCGATACCCGGTACCTGCAACCTGCATAAAATTCACGCATGTACAAACACAATATTCTAAGCTAAACAGACAATGGCAGGAAGTGGTGCATCGTGTAGATCCCGACTAGCAGGTGACTACGACTCTCTTCCTTAACCACATCAGAAACACCATACATAAATAAAATAACACGCACACCATACACATGCAGTATGGGGTAAGTATCCATAAGAAGCACATGGAATAATAAACCATCTAACTAATCATCATCGATAACTGAAACCATTGAATAATCATCATACATGCATGAAATATAGAGTACCAATTAATCTCATCATATAATAAACTAAGTGTAAAACAACATCTGATAATCTCTAAAATAATAATACTAATCATCAAACATAAATTGGCGTAAAAGAGTTTGGCAATGATATCAGAAATGTAACTCGAAAATGTAGACTAGGGGCAGGCACTACACAACCAAACTAAGTATGTGGTTCCTCCCAACCGTCAATAGCATCATGAGACCATCATAGATCCTAGCCATCTCCGACGCATAACATCCCAAGCCACCGATCAAATCATCGATACTATCATAATTGGGATGTCACTACTAAACACATGCTACAATATAAGCATAAGAAAATCTAACATGCTAGTATTAATACATAAGATAATCATACCAGTAGATAACATCACCTATCACATGCTAATCATCATAATAAGGATATCTAACATGCTAAACCAATAAGCAATAGATAATCCAATACATCAATTCACATCATCTAGTCATATGCTAAACATCATAACATGGGAATGCATCAAATAAACTAACATCATCTAAACATGATATCCAAGCATTCCAATGAAAGCACAAAACACAAGAAAGCATACTCCATAACTTGAAGCATCAAGTAAAAACATCCAACAACAGTTGTACTAGGACAAAAGACTGTCTCTATACATTGGTCCCTAGCAGTGGTATAGGTAGCTACACCTCCCAACCATGTGGCACCTGCAGGTCCACACCCATTGTGCTAATGGAGATAATGATCCAACCACAAACACACAAAAACAACATCCATTGCTACCACTCACGCTAGATAGTATGATGGTTGTAACCAAGAACCTAAGACAATGCAAGGAATACATGTCCTGGTCAGACACTTAATAGGCTACTAAGTAGGGGCTGACATAATGGAGAGTCACTTGGCATCAAAAATCCCAAGCTCGGATCATGTGGATTCAACATCCCTCAATGGAATGGCTCGGCACAAGCATTTTATTATCTTTAGTTTTATTACCACCGAATATTTTCTTTAGTTATCACTTAATTAAAAAATTCTTTAGTCAAATAGGGAATAGACACCAAAATGTATGACAAAAGCCCCCTCCATATACTATCCTACACAGGCTCATCCTACGACAAGTGCCCGTGCGCATGCATATTCCCAACCCAAACCAAATGATCGTAACTTTTGAAAGTACCACAGAAGATTGGGCCTTGCAAGTCACCTGAAAAATGTATGAGCACGTACTCATGTGTGGTGTACCACCATCATGAAGATCATAACACAAGGACTGGATGAGAACATAATGCAAGATAACACTCAACCAAAAGCAACTCGGGAGGACAAATTCTACACAAATCCCAAAGAACAATAAAACCATACATCATGAAATCACTTAACTGGCCTCAATTTGGGAGTATCAATTCTACACAAATCTCAATGATGCAACAAGACCAAACATCATGAACTCAGTCCACTGGCCTCAATCCAGGAGTATGGATTCTACATGAATCCTAGTGTCCACGAAACAAAACAAGGGTCCAAAAGAAACCATAACAACATGTATAAAATCACTCAACTGAGCACAAAGTTAGGATTATAGATGTGGTATGCATCCCAATACAAACATCAAAGTGAAATAATGGTCCAATTGACATCCAAATAGATGATCCACATCCATGACCAACAGGGTGCCAAGAAAACCTGAGAAAATAGGGTGGCACGCAAAATGAGGTAAAAACCCCAAATTTGGAATTTTTTTGAAATAAAAACCCATTTGGCCTTTGGGTACAAAAACCCCAAAAATCCAAAAATAATCAAGTTTGAACATCGTATGCAAAAATGGCCAGCATAACGGTGCAAAACTCCAAACCCTCATCTCGAGAAACAAGGAAATGTTCGTACCTACCCAACCGGGTAGAACTAGCATACAGAAATGGAGGGGAACACTAGTTCTCAGTCTCCAAACAAATGGCTACCAAAAATAGATGCTAAAATGGAGCAAAAAAAATAAAATAGGAAAGCCCTACCTCACAGCCAAAAGGGCAAAATGGGAATTTGAACCATAGAATAAATAGCCCACAAAAGTAGCTAAAAATTGTGAGAATCCAAGGTTTTCTTGAGATGGATCCAACGAGCTCAACCTCGCGATGATCCCATGCCCGTAGCTCCCACAACGAACAAAACAGTAAATCCTCATGAAGAGGATTTTGGGTTTTCCTCTCCAACTTTCTAATTCAAAAGTGAGAAGTGAGGAATTAAATTCCTTTTTGGATATTCATTCACTTTTCAAGTGAGCAATCGATTAGGGTAAATAACTAGCCAACCTAGTTAAACCCCGAATCAACCGAATGAAAATAGGCTATTCCTATAAATAGGAATTCATTTATGGAAAAGCTGCTAGAAATTAAAATAAATCAATTAAAAAGCTCGAAAACCCAAAACAGAGAAATTTCCTTAACAACTTTCGCAACAATGTGAACCTCTAAATGCATAGACATGCTCACTGGTCTAATCACATAATGCAAATGAGTTCAGATTTAATAATCATTGAAAGGATTAATTAAATACTTAAAATAAGGATACGTCGACCATAAAGGGATGACATTGGTAAAATATGAATAGCTAAATCACTAAGTCCAGGGATATAAATCCTGTACACTAAACAACACGATCAAGTGCAATTGCATCTAATAACATAGTCGAAGCAATAAATGAATTAAATCACCTAATTTAACTATTTATTTAATTATATTAGAATAATCTATTTACATCACTCACATTTGCATAAAGCATAACAACACAGGAATGAAGTAAATAACCATAGCATTAAATCCATCACATAACATAACATAATTAGTGATATGTCCAAATACTGGATAACCAGATATCATCATAACACACACTGTCATCTCAAAATGGCATCGTCATGCCAATATGATCAACTAAACAACATAGTAGTCTAACATCTATGATACTGAAATCAAGGTATAAAAACTGACCCTTAGGTCTTCTGACATGTAAAACATAACATAAGTAAAAAATATCTCTTAGATTAAAATATAACAAGGTAAATGTCCGCAGCACATAACCAAATAATCCAACATGGACAATCCATTTCTAATTATTTAAGAATTTAATCAAGATTGATTAAAGAACAAAAAAAAGGCACTTAAAACACAGAAGTGAACATAGTCATAAACATGCCTAACCACTACTATAGGAGCCTAGTCTGTTGTAGCATGGTAATAGAACATAGTGCAATCTCCACACACATCTCAGGGTAATCACAAAACAACCTCATGATACTACATTAATCTTGGTAACCACTGGCACAAACCTTAGTGAACCATAAATCACATCATAATCTCATATCAGTCAAAAGCATAATCAAAGCAACTAATACAAAAACATACATCAAATCACCTCTATGGTGCAGACCACTCATCGTCACAATCATGATCCATCACAACTAAAGATCAACAAGGTTGCATCCATGATGATGACTTATAGAAGTCAAACATGAGAGGCACTACACTAGATGCAACTTGTTTAGGGTTTTATGTTTTGATGTTGATTTGAGGAATCAAGTAAATTCCTAGTGTATGTTGATAAGGTTGCAAATTTTAAGGAAGGATTCTGATAAGCATGAGAATCATTGTGAAGAATAATGTCTGATTCACAAAGTGAATGGATAGATCACTGATATCTTGATGTATGTTGTAGTTTGTGAGATACCCAATGGATTAGGCACTAATCTCTATAGGAGATTATATAGTTTTGTTATTTCATATCTTTTTTATGTGGAAATCAATATTAAATTAAATCCATTTTCCCTTTTATTTTGAAGAGATGAAAGGATAACTCCCATTTGGCTTGTGAATGCATAGGTCATGTTATTAGCTATTTCATATCTTTGTTATTATATAAGTGGTGCACCGGCCCTAGGTCTAAATAAGGTGGTCAACCACCAAGGTGGATAGAATAGGAGGTCAATAAGTGTCCAAGATGACACAAGACATTTTAGGCAATCTCAAGCATCGATAGAGTGCATCCAGACAATTTTTTATATGTTATTAGAAGACATTGAGTCAAGTCAAATATTGGTCAATGGTTGGTCAACACTATGATTTGACCAAAAATCTTAATTTTCATATTTCTTAATATTCTTTCATGTTTTGGTAAAGTTTACTAGGCATTTGGAGTCTTTTGTTTGGACTATGTGTAAAAGTTGTAAAAATTGCAAAATTGCAAAAAAAGTAGTTGTCGTGCAACTTTTTTGCAATTTTTCTTGTAAAATGGAAGTCTAATAGTCATATCATTTTTTGGATCAAGAATGGAAGAATGAAGTTGTAAGGTCAATATTTGTGACCTATAAAGTGAATATCTTTAACCTAGTTTTGGGTTGGAATGTGTTGTGCAGAATTGGAATAATATAACAAGTGTTTTTGGTGGGAAAACCATGTAGAGTCTATGAGTACATATTTTTAATCTACATGTAGAGAAAAAGTAAGACCCTATTGTGCTCATGGAGAGATTTTTTTTAGGTTACTAGTAATATAATAATTTTCCTTTGTAGTGGTAGATATGTTGGTATCATTCTTTGTTTTTTTTATGCTTGCTTGTTAACCTATTCTACAATTAGGGTTTGATCTAAAATGGCACCTCCCTACTAATCCCCATAGTGGAAAATTCTCATGATTGGAGTGTAGAAGGGTATTAGGATGGAGATGACTTGTATATTCTTTATTTTGTCACTACCCACCTGCTTGGGATGTTCAAACAACATTTAAGGCTAAACAACTAGTATGCTTGGCATGCTGACAGTTAGAAGTAACACTACAACAAATAGAGAACAATTCAAGGGTGCTTGAGATTGGTGAATAGCAAGGAATAAATATTTCCTTAGTGATGGAAGAATAAATTTGGATTTGGGTTTCATCTTTGGAGGTTTGTAAGGCCAAACAATGACTTTAAACCTAATAATCCTAAAGCTAAGGCTCAAGAGTTAAAGGGCCTAAAGAGTCAACCCAAAACCAGTTAGGTCTTTTTATGTTATGAGAGATTCTAAAAAAAAATTGGAGGGTTGTTTGGAAGTTCTTTGAGTTTGATGGCTATTTTGGTTAAACAGGGCTACTAGGAAAGAGCCTCGGTTAGGCCTCCTAGTGTAGCTTGCAAGTTTGGCTTAGGAAAAAGCCCAAAACCTATTAGAGGGTTATGAAACTTGGTAAAAATTTTGAGAAGGATGTGTAGAGGTGTCTTAGAGTCTAAGATCCTAGAAGGTGCAAGGGACTGAGGTGTGGGGAAGTTTTTTTTTCCTTTATGAAGGCTTGAGGCTACTTAGAAGATATGGATATGATTGTGAAGGTGAATTTGGTGTGTGGAAAATACCAATCACCATTACCTTAGTCTCAAGTAGGTCCCAAAAAGTTTAGTAGGATAACCTAGTGGTTTACACCCATTACTTGCAATGATAATTGAAGAAGATTAAATGGTTAATCTACTTTGTCTAGATTCAGATATGTATTTCATAATGGTCATATAGAAAAATCTAAGGTCTACCTACCTTGGTTTTGTAGAGCCTACAGAGAAGAAGGAGTATAACCTTAAAGTTGGCCTGGGTTTTATTTTAGATTGCATCCATCATAGGAGATAGTTGCCCTTAGATGCATTTTTTTTTTGTCTTCCTGGAAATTAAAATCATTGTTAAATCAGGAGCCAACAACTCACTTGGATGATCAATGAGAAGGTATTTTGAAGATAAACAAATTTTGTGGATAAGTTATGTGTTTTCTTGTGTTATTGATGATAGATCATGGATTAGAAATCAGTATGGATGAATTAGTGAATTTGGTCAAGGTAGATATGGTGTGGTAATGTGTCTCAATTATGATAGGTGATGATCTGGCATTCTAGTAATCAATGTAAATATTTCATGAAGATTATAAAAGAAGGGTTATTTGGTCTAAATGTATTTTGCTGTTCTTCATTCATTTGAATGCAAAGTTAATTGTGGAATGTTCTGATATAGTAAATTTGATGTGTGCATCAAGATATTCATTTAGGAAAATGGTATGTGATCAATGAGTTTGAAATTTAAAGTGAAACATATTAGGGAAAGTTTAAGGTGGTGGAATGTTTAGGGTTATAAAGAAGATGTAATAATTGTCTATTAATCATGGTGTGCTCGTAATTGTGAATGTGTGGTCAAGCCAAAAGATGGTTGGGAATGAAGTAAAGTATTTTTGTGTGTTATATTGGATTTAATCAGGAAAAGGAGGTTATGTTATACAAATCATTCTAGTTATTTTTCCCTAATAGTTGTACTAATAAAATCCCTTAATTGGGTGGATCCTAATAGGACCTTTATTATAAATCCTTTAATAGGTTGGTACTTTAATTAGTGTTCTAAGTCCTATAACAAGGTTGTTAATAATTGGCTAATGAAGATATGTAATTGTTATTATTTATGGAAACACATGATGTACATGCTTATAGGAAACCTCATAAATAAATATACATAGCTTTTGGTACTCAAAAAATTATTTAAGTATGAATTTGGCTTATAGCAGTGTATTGTTTTCTATGTAACTTGTTACTGATGTCATATTATGACTAGCGAAGTTATATGGAGATAGTATACATGTTGATGATGACATGTATAACCTCAGAAGTTAGTATGGGTTGTACAGAAAAGGGATATTTTTGTTTTACTAGTGAAACAAGATAGCAAAATTGAAGGAAAGGAATTATTTTGTTTACAAAATAATTACTTGACCAATTACAGTTAACATCCTAGATGTTTACTCTAAGTTAGAAAAGTATATTGTGGTCTTAGCCGACCTAGTAGAAATTTTTGTAAAGGTGTGGTATTTATGCAAAGGACATCTTGTGAGTTCAAAGAAAAAGTTGTGATATGTTCTATTGAACAATTGTATGCAAACTTTTGTGAAAGCGATATATGTGAAGTTTTGTAAAGCTATTTTGTGGTCCGAGATTGAGTTGAAGATCAAAGATCATTCAAGGAAGAAGTTACATAACCTATATTCCAAAAGTCTAATTACTATTTGGGTAGTGAGCTCTTCTTGTAATTGGAAGTGCATGTTTGGGAAGTGGGCTCATCTTGCATCTATTGTACTACAACTCCTAAAAGGGATTCAAAGTCTCCTAACAAGGACTCTCTATACTAAATTCACTCATTTTCTCCTAAAAAGGTCTATCCTCTAACAAGGAACTTATATATTAGTATATTATCTAGTGGGTATCATCCCCATCGAGGTTTTTCCTTGGCCAAGGTTTCCCTAGTTAACAAAATATGGTGTTATGAGTTATCTTTGTGCATGGTTATTGTTACTATTCAGCATTACCTTATTACTTTGTTATGTATGGTTTAAGTAATAGAAATTATCTAGTTTATGACTAAAATTTTTAGATTATTGATTCATCCCCCCCCCCAATAATTCCTATTTCTCATAATTGGTATCAGAGCACAATTACTCGAAAGAGGCTTAACAACTTCAGTAAGATTCCTATGGATATGGAATAGTTGATGAAGAACCTTGAAGAGGAACAAATTGATCTCCTTACTAAAGAAATATATAAGCTAAATGATAGATATGAAGACTCCAAAGTATATAATAGACAATTGAAGGATAAGATTGAACATCTCAAATCAAAGCCTGAATGTACTGAATTTTAAACTAGTGATGATGATGATTTAAAGTTGAAGATAGAGTACAAGATCTTGAAGCATGAAATGAAGATTATGAATCTAAAGTTTACTTTGAGGAGTGATCCTAGAAAATTTGAATTTGGTTTGAAAACTGAGAATACAAATCTTAGAGCAAGTCTAGCAAAGAAGACATCTAAGTTTGAAACATTAAAAGAAGATCATGAAGAACTTCATAAGTACAACAGTATTGTGAAAGGAGAATTAACTTTGTGTAAGAAGAAACTTAGAAGCTTTATTCTAGTAGAAGGAAACCCTAATTTAGCATTATCCATTATGCCAAACAATGTAGTTTATTTGGAAGATTTAGCAAGTTATCTTACTAGTCAATTTGAATCTATTGGGAGCGAGTATATAAACAAGGATATGGAATTAGTCTTTAACCATGATATGACTATGAAACCTAGATTTGAACATTTAAGAGAACTAGAGCTACTCAAATACCATTTCTATCAAGAATTGGGCACAAATGAGTGGACATAGATCATACTAAGTAGAATTCATGATGGAAAACTATGGATGGAAGATAATGTAGTTGATATTTCAGTCAACCTTATTCATGAGGTAATTGTTCTTAGAAAAAAAGGCAATGTACTTATAGGCGAGAAATAGTTAAGAAGAAAGTTGAGAGTTACCAGTTTCTTCGAACATGGTACATAAAAGTAGTTTATAATGGAAAGGACATGGTGATCAGCACCATTAAACAAGATGATGTAAGATTCTTGAGTAGAATTGTTGCCTACTCTACACATGCAAGTTCTAAGATTGATGAATTATCAGTTGGATTCATATATGTAGCATACAAGATATGTGTTGAGAAGGAACAAGTTAACCTTATTGAAATTCTAAGAATGCAACTTCTTGAGAACCTAGAGAAAGTAAAAAGGACTAAGAATGGTGTGTTTAGATTTTAGTCATTGATCAATTTTTTTTTTTTCATGTATTTAAGAGATTTCCATATTTTTCAGTCACGGAGATTATGAGCAATGAGAGATGTACAATGGAGAATATCATAGATGTAGTGGGAATTTGATAATGAAAACATTTCAAAATGAGATGAGACAAAGATTCAAAATTACACCTGTAACTGTGGACAAATTTAAAGAAGATATTTGTGTTATGGTTGATATAGATTTTACTTATATTCAAGTAGTAGAACCTCGGTAAAAATTTCTTGATGCCTTAGGTTATGAACTGAGTGATGAAGTAGCAGTTGAATACATTGATTTATTGTTGAACTCTAAGAAAGACCAAGCTCAGAATAGATTTGGAACTTATGATGAGATTACCCAATTAGCTCATCAGACATCTTTGGAGAAAGCATCTCACACAAAGATAGAAACAATAATGAAGAAAGCTTTATTAGAGGTCGGTATGATTGAAAGTGAGTCACAGGCAGTCAGATAGACTATGAAGCAAGGTATAACATATGTGCAACCTTTGTCAATGTATATTGTAGAGACATCTTTGGAATAGAGCATTCCTTATGTAGTAGTATCAAATGTATAGCCAAAGAGGAAATCAAAAAGATTAGTGAAAGTTGTGACCACCAAGACAAAAAGGGTCAAGAAACAAGCCACTAAACCAAGAAAGAGACAAAAGACATTGTTGACAATTTTGAGTCTAATGAAGAAGAAGAATAAGAACAAGAAGCTAAATAGGTAGATAAGGTAACTACTTCTAAACAGTCAGCAAGTAAAGCTTGAAAACCTTGGAAGATGAATATTGAGAAGATTAATTCAGCTATTGCCAATGAAGGAAATTTTGTTCAAATGAACAAATTTTATGACTTGTATAATAATTTTGAGAAAGATTAGATAGATATCTCTACTATGAGATACATGATAGCCAATAATCTAAAACTTAAGGATATTGAAGGCACAGTAAACCAGAAGGTCTAGGATAGACTCATAGTAAAGAAGGAACCTAGTTGAGAAGAAGACCTAGAACTTCAGAAGTCTATGTTAAGGACTATATGCAAGATTGATGATGAAGAAGTCAAGAGATTGTTGAATGATATAGCACCTTACTTGAGAAAAAAAGTAAGACCATTTCTTTTTATGGTCAGTGAGAAGGACAAGTTAAGAAGTGAAACTATGAAAGTTATAAGTCAAATATTGACAGAGTCTAAGGCAACATCTATACAAGCACCCAAAACCTCAGAAGTGTCAGTAAGTGGTGACACAATGCAGATAGATCAAACCACTATTACTATTAACATTGATGATCCTAACCCCTTTGAGAGTTCAGAATAGACTAAACCTCATGCTGAGGATATTGAAGAAAAATTGAAACAAATTGAAGAGGAGAAAAGGCTTTTAGAGGAAGAAAAGAGGAAAATAGAAGAAGCCAAGCATAAATTGCTTGAAGATGAAATGAAAAGAAAAGTTGAGAAAGAAAAGAAAAGAATAGTTGAAGAAATGAAGAGAAAGTTAGAGGAAGATAAGTAGAAGAGAATAGAGGATGAAGAAAACAAAGAGAAGGAAAGAAAAGAAATAAAAGAAAAAGAGGACGAAGAGAGAAGATTCAAAGAGGTAGCTAAAAAGAAGCAAAGGAAGATGAATATAAACCTTCTAGTTCATCTACTTTACTTTCTCTTGCTAGCCTAAAAATTGATGACGACGATCAAACTAACTTGATCTCATCTTTGTCAAAACTTATTGAGAACAAGATAGTGAAGAGCCTACAGAGAACCTTGATGGAAGTTATTGACAGATTACATAGTACTTTGGCAATCCAACATACAGAGCCAAATCACGATAAGAGCACATAGGCAGTGCTAAAATCCTTTGATGAAGAATTCACAAATTCATTGAATGTTGCAAAATCTAAGGCACAGATCTCACATGATGCTAACTTCTTTAGCACTATTTGTTAGAACATAAGAATGATTTGATAAGTCTTGATACTTGTATCAAGAAACTTTAGAAATGTCAACAGGATGGCAAGATATTATAAATTTAAGTGTACCCTATCTTGTAAGTTGACTAAGGATCTTGGTAGTCAGATTGAAGATAAAATGAGTGAGTTAGAGGCTCTATCTAGCTAGATATAGTGTCCCTCTAGTAAAATTGATGATTTTGAAGGACGGGTGGCCAGTATTCATAGTAATATCAGGAAACTGGAACTTTAGAAGGAACAAATTTTGAAGAGATTATTGGATTTCATAGAGTATATTGCTCCAAAATTATCTATTATTGAGAGATAGTTGGAGGAGTGTGTCAAAGCCAAGGAAACCTACTCAAACTTTTTATACTTTGACCTTAATGCAGTTGAGATTGCAACATATGCCTTATGTGAAATTCTCACCTCTTTTGAATCAGCCAAGGATACATGGACAAAAGGTATTAATAGTCTTAAGGAAAGTTTTGATGATTGCATGAAGATACTGTCAGCTTAAGGTAGAAGAACATAATTTTTGACAATTTTTGACATTCTAATGTCATTGATGTCAAAGGGGGAGAAAATGCTTAAGAAAATTGCAAATCATGTAAAGGAGAAGATAATATTGTAAAGTATGAAATCATATTGTAAGGGGAAGCATATGTAAGATGGACAAGTTGTAATAGATGTAATTTTGTTTTAAATTTTTTAATACTTAGCCAATTTTCCCTATTTTCTTGCCACTAATGCCAAAGGGGAAGATTGTTGACAATTGACTAATGAAGATGTGTAATTGTTGTCATTTATAAACATGATTTACATGCTTACAAGAAACCTTGAAAATAAAGATACTTATCTTTTGGTACTCAGAAAATTGTCTAAGTATGAATTTGGTTTACATCAATGTATTGTTTTATATGTAACTTGCTACTAATGTTGTATTATGACTAACGAAGTTAGATGGAGATAGTATACATGTTGATGATGATGTGTATAACCTTAGAATTTAGTATAGACTATACAAAAAATGAATATTCATGTTTTATCAATGAAATAGTATAGCAGAATTGAAGGAAAGGAATTATTTTGTTTACAAAATAATTACTTGACCAATTAGGGCCGACATCCTAGATGTTTATTCTAAATTGGAAAATCATATTGTGGTCTTAGCTGACCTAGCAGCAATTTGTGTAAAGCCATGGTATTTATGCAAAGGACATCTTACGAGTTCAAAGAAAACATTGTGATGTGTTCTGTTGAGAAATTGTATGCAAACTTTTGTGAAAGTGATATATGCAAATTTTTGTAAAGCTATTTTGTGATCTGAGATTGAGCTGAAGATCAAAGATCAGTCAAAGAAGAATTAATAGAACCTATATTCTAGAAATCTAATTACTTGTTTTGGCAGTGGGCTCTTCTTGTAATTGGAAGTGCATGTTTGGGCAGTGGGTTCATCTTGCATCTATTGTACTACAACTCCTAATAGGGCTGGCATGACTCCTAATAGGGTTGGAATCTCCTAACAAGGATTCAAAGTCTCCTAACTGGGACTCTCTATACTAAATTTCTCATTGACTCCTAACAAGGTCGATCCTCTAATAGGAAACTTATATATTAGTATATTATCTAGTGGGTATCATCCCCACTAGGGTTTTCCCTTGGCCAGGGTTTCCCTAGTTAACAAAAAAAGGTTTTATGAGTTATCTTTGTACATGGTTACTATTGTTGTTCAGAATTACCTTATTACTTTGTTATGTATGGTTTAATGTAATAAACAATATCTAGTTGCCAACTAAAGTTTGTAGATTACTGATTCACCCCCCTCTCAATAATTCCTATTTCTAACAAAGGCTACTATTGATAGGGTAAAGCTTGTAATAGGTGTAGAGGTAAATGTGTTGACCATGTAGCACTTAACAATGTCTTTGTAACTCCTAATAGAGAATACTTCAAAAGAGTGCACATTTTTGGGTACTAATTCCCACCTTAGTTCCTTATCACTTTATACCACTTACTTTCATTATAGTACAGTTGTTTCTCTTAGGGAAAAAATGAACAAAACTCAAGGGACCCCTAAATTAAGATCACACATTAGTACTTTCCCTTGTTCTAATCATATTTTCTTTTTGGTGTAATCTTTATATTCCTTTTATATTTAGTTGTCCCTTTCTACTCATTATAGTGTTAGAACAATACACCTAAAGCTTGGTCATTGACAATGATTTTTCAACTACCAATAACATCATCACAAAATAATAATAAATAAATAAAATAGGTCACTTTGCCCCCATGTACCTAGTGTCATGCATTTCCTACAATATAAAGTTGATGATATTTACATGACTAAATATTGTAGGCTTCTAAGAAGAGACTCTTGACCTCCCTTAAAGTTATAAAAGACAAAAACTAGAGTTTTTAAACAACATCACTATCTATATAACACCCAAATTTCACAAGTTATTGTAATTTTGAATTTAAAAATAATAATAATAATCATTATATTTTAACTTTTATTGTTAATTACACTGAAGGCATCTCTTTACTAGAAATGGATGAATTAAAATCTCAAATCAATGATTAATATTTGCTCACAACATCCAAGAGTATTGAAATATTTGTAGCCATCCATTTTGTTTATATTTTTACCATTTATGTACTATTTTATTTTAATCGCATTTTATTTTCTTCATTTCTCTTCTTGTGGTCATTTCTCTAATTGGAAAGCCCATCAAATATTAGGCTCTGAAAAATTGATGATAGAAATACCAAATGATTTGACATGTTAACTTTGTATCATATGTGAATATCAAAGTAAGGCTCATTCAATACCTATTTTTAGATGAATATACACACATTCATATATAATATTTATGGATTTATGGATGACAATACTAAGTAAAAATCCTATATGCACAAAAAAGATGAACCACAGAGTGCCTAAGGACCATGGTATGAAATGAAAACATGTTTGAATTGTATAATAGTTAATATTTGTCTTTTATTTTGATTAGTAGTCAGTGGTGGTTAGTATTTGATGGTCTTTTGGCTTAATAATATGTGGTTTAGCAAAGTATGGGAATTTTTCTTTTTCTTTATCTGTATGATGAAGTAACAAGGAATAAGTCAAGGTTATTCTCTAAAGGATATGCACAAGAAGAGGGAATTGACTATGGAGAGACCTTTGCCCTAGTTGCAAGATTGGAAATAGTAAAAACTCTTCTTTCTTGTTATGTCTATAAAGGATTCAAATTTTATCAAATGGATGTTAAGTCAACATTTATGAATGGTATACTAGAAGAGGAGGCTTACATTGAAAACCTAAAGGATTTGTTGATCCAAACAATAAGAACATGGTGTGTAGATTGCATAAAGCTTTATATGGTTTAAAGAAAGCTCCTAGAGCATGGTATGAAAGATTACATAATTATCTTATGAAGATTGGTTACCTAGACCAGCAAGAAAAAAAATTGTATTTCACAATTTGTTGTTGAAGTTGAAAATGTGGTTGCTGCTATAAATTTCACAAATGTGGTGTGGATCAAATAGTTTTTGATTAAGTAAACTAGGTTTTACAAGGATCTTGAAACCTGAAAGTTTTTACAACATATCTAAAATAGAAATATTAAGAAAAGTCCAACTACAAAGAAATTGCTTATCAAAAGCCAAACCTAAACAATAGGCCCGTGGCTAGGAAACAAAAAACCAAGTGTGGATCAAATAGTTACTTAAAGGAATGAATGAAGAAATTACTAAACCTATAGTCATTTATTGTGATGTGCTATAAACATATCTAAGAACCCTATGATGCACACAAAGACAAAGCACATTGCAATCAAGTATCATTACTTGAGAGATTTGGTTCAAGACAAAGAAGTGAGAATGGAATATGTGAACACAAAGGAATAAATAGCTGATGTATTCACAAATGATTTACCTAAGGATACACATGAATATCTTAGAGCTAAACTAGGGGTGATACCCCTATCCAAAGCTACTTAAGAAGAAAGAGTAGTTCCCTACATTAACTGAGTTGAATGGCATAATTTACAACTTGATGCAATGGATCTTACTTTAGGAACTACCTAAAGTAATGAAGGAGATGAAACAGAAGATTTATAGTCACATGCAAGGTGAAAGAGGGAGAACCTGAATTGCTAATATCCACATGAGAAGATGTCAAGTCTTTGGCATTGTTGTTAAAGAGGGAGAATATATTGAAGGATTATATTGAGGGAGAATATTAAAAGAGAAAGAGGAAGAGTTACACTATTTATCTGAAGAAAAAGAGAGATTGTAGCCTATACAAAAGAAGGATAGATACTGATAGAGGGAAAGATTTCAATACAGGGTATTAAGTTTCATTTTGGTATTGTTGTTGGTATTGGTTTGCTATCAATGCCAAAGAGGGAGAATGTTAAAATGAAGAAGATTGTTGAAGTAGAGAAATCATGGAATAATCATTATTTTTCCACTGATGTCAAACCTACTACTTGCTAATGGAACAATTACTAAGTCAGTTTGAATGCAATCATTTGATTGATTAGTCAAGAGTATTTGAAAAGAAAGGATAACAAGAGTAGCTAGAAAAAGGTTGAGTTATATGTTGTATAAAAGAAGCACTAAGACCAAGTAAAACATTGATGATAAAGTATTTTTTTTATCTACTTCAGGATATAATGATTGGATACTTGAGCAAAGACTAGAAGAAGGCTAAGAAAATAAATGTATCTGCCAAGCTTGGCCAAGTAAACAGTGAAAGGCGAGAAAGTTAGTATAGACCAAGTAGAAACTTAGTTGAAGTCAAGCAAAGTAAGTTTAGTATGTGTCAAGAAAAGAGAAATCTAGTAGGTGTTGACTGAAGAAAGTTTAGTGTATGCCAAGCACGAGTTAAACTTAGTGTATATAAAGCAACCTATTATTGATCAAGCATTAGAGATAGTGATTGTTGAGAAAATAGCTTGTTATTGCTTAGTGCCAGTAAAATGAGTTTGATCAAAGATTTGAGGAAATTGAGTCAGCAAAGTTGACTTTTTAAATTGTGTGAAGTGTTTGAAAGATAAGTATGATGAGCTAGTGGCATGAAATTCAAGAAAAACCATTTTGAGACAAATTTGAAGAGGATTGTAAGAGAAGTTTCTAGAGGGAACAAAATGGAAAAGAGGGTAGATTCAATGAATCTGACCTAACCCTAAGATACACTATTGTGTTTTAGTAGCAAAAGATATAAACTCTCTATTTAAGGAGATAACAAGCTAGAAGAAAAGTGTCATAGTATGAACTAGAGAAAGACAAGGTGTCTTGTGGTGTTGCTTCATTTGGTGTCCAAAGGGATGAATCTACAATTGGCGTACTAAGCATGGAGGCTTAAGGAAGTGAAGGCTTGAAGAGTGAAAAAGCTAGCAGAGATGAAGAAGATTGAATACCAAGTAGAATAGAGGACTGAATAAGAGATTTGTAATCTGTAATTGAGTTGTTTTGTTATCAGATCAAGTCCTACTGTTACTTTCTAACAACTATATCAGTCTAGATAAATCCTTTGGTTCAAGGTTGACCTAATAGTCGTTATTAAATCCTTTAATAAAGTGACATTCTAATGGAATGTTCAAAAGTCCTCTAACAAGGCTCACTCATAATAGGGTGATTGAAATCCACTGATCAAGGTCACATTTAATAGTGTGAATTGTAACCTTTAATAGGGTTGGCTCCTCACAGAGCTCACTTTAGAAGAGTGAAAATTGGTAGCATGTTAATGGTGGATTTTCCCAAATTGGGTTTCCACATAAAATCCTTGTGTCAAATTGTGTGAATGATTTAGTGGTATTTCATTTTTATATTTTTGCAAAGTTCATTTGAACTATACTATAGTTTAAGATATTAGATGATCAATGCATGCACAAGTAATTGTTAAGTACTGAAAATTTTTACCTGTACATTTGAACCTTGGATAACCAATTCATCCACCTTTCAATTATTCTAAATCATTCCCATATCTAGAAGAAGAAGAAGATCTATCAATTATCTTAACAAATACTTTATGTATTGAAATTTTTCTTTAGTACACATGAAGAATATCTAGAATAAATGGAAGCACTATTAGCTAGAAGATTTTACAAAGGCAACAGAAAATACAAAGGTAATTTACCCATCATATGTTTTAATTATTCAGTTGGTCATATTGTAGCAAGGTTTACTGGGAAAAAGAAGAATAGGAATGAAGAGTACTTTAGAGGTAGAAAAGATGAGAGTAACAAAGGCTAAAAGACAAGGGAAAGAAAGCTTGTTACATTGTTGAAGAAGAATCTAATGAAGAATCATATGGTCATGATGATAAAGTTGTGCATGCTTCTATGAAAGATCATTCAAATGAAGATGAGGAAACTACATTAGTATCCTATGTAACCAAAGGTGAAAGATGGATCATTGATAGTGGATGTTCTCATCACATGACTGGTGACAAAAGTAAGTGCATTACCCTTGAGCATTACAATGGAAATTGTGTTAGATTTGGTAATGATGCACCCTATCCAGTGAAAGGTAAAGGATCAATAAAATTGACAAACAAGTCATGTGTGACAATGCTTACTATGTAGAAGGACTTAACTATAATATATTGAGTGTGTCACAATTGAATAGTTCAGAGTACAAGGTTGAATTTGAACACAAGAAAGCTAAGATCTATGATGTTGATGGAGAACTCGTTGGGAGTGGAGATCATACTAGAGGTAATCAGTTTTATCTTGACATGAATGAAGCTACTTGTCTTGTAGTGAAATTTGATGATGTGTGGCCATGGCATAAAATATTATGTCATGTAAATTTTAGCAAATTGGTTAGTATCAATAATATGAAAAGAGTCAAATATGCCAAAACTGAAGAAACTTGATAATGTGATTTACAAATAGTGTTAGTTAGGCAAGATGATAAAGTCTAGTTTTAAGAGTAAGACTCATACTTCAAAAGAAATTTTGGAATAAGTTCATAGTGATCTATGTGACCCAATTGATGTGCAAAGCTACAAATTTGACAAGTATTTTATTCTATTTGTTGATGATTGCTCAAGAATGATGACAGATATGTTTTTAAGAGAAAATATAATGTTTTTCAAATTTTTAAGTGATATCTGGCTAAAGTTGAAAAGGAAACTAGTAAAAGCTTGAAATGTCTAAGATCTGACAGAGGTGGACAAATGCTACTTGCTAGTGAGACAAATGCTAATTTGGTCTAAATGCTATCATTTAATTGATTGATGAAGAGAAATTGAAAAGAAAGGATAACAAGAGTGCCTAGAGAAAAGTTGAGTTATATGATGTATAAAAGAAGCACTAACCAAGTAAGACCTTAATGATATAGTATATTATTTATCTATTTAAGGCTATAATGAAAGGATGCTTGAGAAAAGACTAGAAGAAGGATAAGAAAGGAAATGTGTCTACCAAGTCTAACCAAGTAAATGGTGGAAGCCGAGCAAGTTAGTGCAGGCCAAGCATAAAGTTAGTTGAATCTAAGTAAAGTTAGTTGAGTATGTGATGAGTGAAGAAATTATTGTGTGTGTTGAGCACCAGTTAAACTTAGTGTATGTTGAGAAACTGACTGTTGACTAAGCATCTAAGATAGTGATTGATGAAAAAACAACATGTTATTTCTGAGTGCCAATAAAATGAGTTTAATTGAATATTTGATGAATCTAAATCAATAAAGTTGATTTCTTGAATTGTGTGAAGCATGTGGAAGATAAGTATGATTTATTTTATACACCATATATGTCAATCTTTCTCTAAGTACTCTTGTTATCCTTTCTTTTCAAATCCTCTTCATCAATCAATCAAATGATAACATGCAGACCAAATTAGCAATTACCTCACTAGCGAGTAGCAGGTTTGACATTAGTGACAAAATAGTGATTGTTCCATGATTTCTATACTTCAAAAATCTTCTTCATTTCAACAATATCCCTCTTTGGCATTGATGGAAAACCAATACCAAAAAGAAGCTTAATCCTTGTATTGAAATCTCTCCCTCTATCAGTATCTGTCCTTCTCCTATATAGGTTACAATCTCTCTTCTTTAGATATTCAATGTAACTCTTCCTCTTTCTCTTTGTCTATTATCCCTCTTTGACAACAATGTCAAAGACTTGACATCTTCTCATGTAGATATCAACAATTCAGGTTCTCCCTCTATCACCTTGCATGTGACTGTAAATCTTCTATTTCAGCTCCTTCCTTACTTCAAGCAATTCCTAAAGTAAGATCCACTACATCAAGTTGTAAAATATGTCATTCAACTCAGTTGATGTAGGGCACTACTCTTACTTCTTAAGTAGCTTTGGATAGGGGTATCACCCCTAGTTTACCTCTAAGATATTCATGTGCATCCTTAGGTAAAGCCTTTGTGAATATATCATCTATTTGTTCCTTTGTATTCACATATTCCATTCTCACTTCTTTATCTTGTACCAACTCTCTCAAGTAATGATACATGTTACAATGTGCTTTGTCTTTGTATGCATCACAGGGTTCTTAGATATGTTTATAGCACTTGTATTGTCATAGTAAATTACCACAGGTTCAGTAATTTCTTCCTTTATTCCTTTGATTAATTGTTTAATCCACACCACATTTGTGAAATTTACAATAGTAGCTACATATTCAACTTTAGCAGTAGATTGTCAAATACAATTTTGTTTCTTGCTAGTCCAGGTAACCAATCTTTTTCCCAAGATCAATGTTGCTCCACTTTTATTTTTAATGTCATCAATGTTTCCAACCCAATTAGAATTTGTATAGGCTCTCAATTAAAACTTGCCATTTTTCTTGTAGTATAAACCATAGCCTTATGTACCTTTCAAGTATCTCATAATCCTTTTAACAACCATTAAGTGGTTCTCCTTAGGATTTGTAGAAAACCTTGCAACAATCCCAATAACTAGTGTAATGTTAGGTCTATTATGAACTTCACATTGCAATTTTCCAATCATAGATTTGTACAATGTTTGATTTACTTTAGTAGAATCATCATTTTTTTGATAGTTTATGTCATGTCACCATAGGAGTACTAACTGGTCTTGAATCTTTCATACCAAAAGTTTTCAAGATTTCCTTTACATACTTGGACTGAGTGATGTAAATACCATATTTCATCTAATAAACTTGCAATCCAACAAAAAAATTTATTTCTCCAAACATTGACATCTCAAATTCTTTCATCATTTCATTTGCAAATGTCTTACACAATGCATTTTGTCCTCCAAATATGATATCATCGACAAATATTTCAAGTAGTAAAATTCCTTTACCTCCTTCTATCTTCAAGTATAGATTGTTGTTGTCATTAGTCTTCTCAAAACCAATCTTCACAAGATAATTATGTAATCTTCAATAACATGCCCTAGAAGCTTGCTTCAAACTGTATAAATCTTTATACAGTCTACACACCATGTTCTTATTGTTTGGATCAAAAAATCCTTCAAGTTGTTCAATGTAAACCTCCTCTTCTAGTATACCATTTAAAATGATGACTTAACATCTATTTGATAAACTTTGAATCCTTTATAGGACGAATAGGAAAGAAGAGTTCTCACTCCTTCCAATCTTGCAACTAGGGCAAATATCTCTCCATAGTCAATTCCCTCTTCTTGTGCATATCCTTTGCAGACTAACCTCTCCTTATTCCTTGTCACTTCACCATTCTCATCCAATTTATTTCTCTACACCCACTTGGTTACAATAACATTCTTGTCCCCTAGTCTAGGTACTAGTGTCCATATTTTTTTCTTGATAATCTGATCAATTTCTTCTTTCATAGCTTGACTCTAGTCATCATTCTCTAATAAATCCTTCATTGATTTAGTTTCATGTATGCTCAACAAACATGTCTCATTCCCTAATCTATTCCTTGTCATTGGTCCAACCTCTTGTTCTCCAATGATTTTTTCAATAGAATGATATCTCTTGACATATTTTGATAATATTGGCTTTTTTCTTCTTTTAACAATAGGTCATTCATGAAGTTTAATATTAGGTTCAATATGTACTTCTCTATCAAGTAACTCAACATTCATCTCTAGTAGACTAAACTCAACATCAAAATGTATCTCAGCTTCTAATTGTAACTTAGCTCCTAAATGCAACTCGGCATTCTTTATATTTGACTTGACAGTCACTAATTCTTTGTGATTAGCAACTATAGTATCATCAACATCAGCAAACATGCCTTCATTAAAGTATATAAAGGTTTTGTAATTCTCAGGTTCCTTCTTTTGTTCATCTTCATGTATTTCTGTATATTCATCAAATTTTACATTTGCACTCTCCACAAATTTTTTAGTGTTAGTATTTAAACACTTATAAGCTTTACTTGTTGTGGAATAACCTAGGAATATACCCTCTTCACTTTTTTCATCAGGTTTACCATTTATGTTATCCTTAAGAATGTAGCACTTGCTTCCAAATGTCTTAAAATATTTGACATTGGGTGAGTAGCCATACCATAATTCATAAGGTGTGAAATGTGTACCTTTCTCGACTTGTACTTGGTTCAAAGTATAGACATTTGTACTGACAACTTCTCTCTAGTCTTTTAAAGAAACATTCTTCTCCATCATCAGTGTTCTAGCACAATCCATCACAGATCTATTCCTCCTTTCAGCTATCCAAATTTGTGAAGGGGTCCTAGGTGGAGACATTTTCATCTTGATTCCTCTATCATTGTAAAATTTATTGAATTCATTTGATGTAAACTCTACACCTCTATCAGATCTCGCACATTTCAATCTTTTACTAGTTTTTTTCAACTTTAGCCAAATGCCACTTAAACATTTGAAAAGCATCAAATATTTCTCTCAAAAGCATAATTGTCATCATTATTGAGTAATCATCAACAAATAGAATAAAATAATTGTCACCTTTGTAGCTTTGTACATCAATTGTTCCACATAGATCAGTATCAACTAATTCCAAAATATCTTTTGAAGTATGAATATTACTCTTAAAACTAGACTTTGTCATCTTTCCTAACTAACATTGTTTTCAAATCACATTATCAAGTTTTTTTAGTTTTGGCAAACCTTTGACTCTTTTCATCTTACCGATACTAACCAAGTTGTCAAAATTTACATGACATAATCTTATGTGCCATAGCCACACATCATCAAATTGTACAACACGACAAGTGGCTTCATTCATGTCAAGATAACATGAATTACCTCTAGTCTAATCTCCACTCCCAATGAGTTCTCCATTAGCATCATAGATATTAGATTTCTTGTGTTCAAATTCAACCTTGTTTATTGAACTGATCAATTATGACACACTCAATAGATTATAGTTAAGTCCTTCTACATAGTAAGCATTGTCACACATGATCTTGTTTGTCAATTTTATTGATCCTTTACCTTTCAATGGATATGGTGCATCATTACCAAATCTAAAACTATTTCTATTGTAATGCTCAAAGGCAATGAACTTACTTTTATCACTAGTCATGTGATGAGAATATCCACTGTCAATGATCCATATTTCACCTTTGGTTACATAAGATACTAATGTAGTTGCCTCATCTTCATTTGAATCATCTTTCATAGCAACATACACAACTTCATCATCATGACCATATGATTCTTCATTAGATCCTTCTTCAGCAATGTAACAAGATTTGTTTCCCTTGTCTTTATAGCCATTTTACTCTCATCTTTTCTACCTCTGAATTTGTCTTCATTTCTATTTTTCTTCTTCTTATGACACCTTGCTAAAATATGACCAACTTTATTACAAATAAAACATATGATGGATAACTGTATATTTTCTTTTTCCTTTATGAAATCTCCTAGCCAATAGTGCTTCCAGTTCTTCTAGATCTTCTTCATTTGTGTCACTTTCACTCGCAACATGCTTGACCTTTTTCTTTCCTTTAGGTTCTTTCAATGTTAGCTTAGCTTTGAAAGAAGAATAAATATTCTTAGATTTGAAATTATCAAAAATTGAAAGTTTAAAAGTAGTGAGTCTACCAACCAATCCTTCAAGAGTTAGATCACTACCAGGAGTACACCTCTGTTCTTGTATAGTAGAGACTATAATAGCATAGATAGGCAACAAGGTTCTGAATACTTTGCTGATCATAGTCTCATCTTCAATAATTCCATTGGCTCCTCTAATTGCATTTACAATATCTTTGATTCTTGGACAATACTAGACTATAGTCTCGCCTTCTTGCATTCTCATTTCATCAATTTTTTCTCTTAGGCTTTCTACTTTGGCTCTTAGCACATTCTTGTCTCCTCCATAGATTTTCTACAAGGCATCCCACATTCCTTTAGAAGTGGTACATGTTTCAATGTCTTCAAACTTTGAATAGCTTAGGGCAGATGCAATCTCCAACATTGTTTGATTGTGCTATTTCTTCTATTTGAGTTGTTCAGTAGTTAAGGCTCCAACTACTACTACAACATATTCAACGGTGATAGTTCTTGTGCATAATCTCCAAGACCTCCTAGATGCGGCCTCGTCAAAATTTGCCATGCAGGAAATTTTTCCTTTTTTAACTTGGGCACCACCTTTCTATACATCTTGATCTTTAACTTTAAGTACCTTCAAACTTTTTCCTTCACAAGCACCAAGAGCTATGATACCAATTATTGGAATACTTTAGAATAATTGAGAGGGGGTAAATCATTTATCCAAGGTCCAAATGTATGGATAAAAAAGTTTAGTACTTAACAAATAGTTGTCCATACATTGATCGTCCAATATCTCAAACCATAATATATTATTATCCTACGTCAAATGGGCTTTGCAAAAATATAAACAAGAAATACCAAAAAATCATTCACAAAATTTGACACAATGATTTTACATGGACCCTAATTTGGGAAAAACCACTAGTAACATGCTACCAATTTTCACTCTTCTAAAGTGAGCTCTGTTAGGAGCCAACCTTGTTAAAGGTTACAACGTGCACCATTAAATGTGACCTTGATTAAAGGATTTCAATCACCCTATTAGGAGTGAGCCTTGTTAGAGGACTTTAGAACATTCCATTAGAATTTCATCTTGTTAAAAGATTTACTCATGACTATTAGGTCAACCTTAATCTAAAGGATATATCCAAACTGATACAATTATTAGAAAGTAATAGTAGGGCTTGATCTGATAACAAAACAACTCACTTGTAGATTACAAATCTCTTATTCATTCCTCCATTCTACTTGGCATTAAATCTCCTTCATCTCTAACAACTTATTCACCCTTCAAGTTTTCACCTCCTAACGCCTCCATGCTTAGTATGTCAACTACAAGTTCATCCCTTCAGCCACCAAATGAAGCAACACCACAAGACACCTTGTCTTTCTCTAGTTCACACTATGACACTTTACTTATGGCCTATTATCTCCTTAAATATAGAGTTTACCACAATTGTCCATCTTAAGGTTAGTTTAGATTCATTGAATCTACCCTCTTTTCCATTTTGTTCCCTTCTAGACACTTCCTTTACAATCTTCTTCAAATTCATCTCAAAATTATTTATTTTGAATTATGTGCCACCAACTCATCATAGTTATCTTCTACATGCTTCACACAATTCAAGAAATCAACTTTGTTGGCTAAGCTTCATCAAATCTTTGATCAAATTCATTTTACTTGCACTCAGCAATAACATGTTGTTTACTTAGAAATCATTATCTTTGATGCTCGGTCAACACAAGGTTGCTTACCATACACTAAGTTTAATTGGTCCTCAGGACATAATAAACTTTCTTCTCTCAAAACCTACTAGATTTCTCTTTACTCGGCACATACTGAGCTTACTTCGCTCAGCTTCAACTAACTTTCTACTCAACTTGCACTGACTTGCTCAACTTCCACTATTTTCTTGGTCAGGCTTGGAAAATGCATTTCTTTGTTTATCCTTTTTTTAGTCTTTTCTCAAGTATCCTTTCATTATAGCCTTAAGTAGATAAACAATACATTATATCATCAATGTCTTACTTGGTCTTAGTGTTTCTTTTATACACCATATAACTCAACTTTTCTCTAGATACTCTTGTTATCCTTTCTTTTCAAATCCTCTTCATCAATCAATCAAATGATAGCATTCAAACCAAATTAGTAATTGCCTCACCAATAAGTAGCAGTTTTGGCATTAAAGACAAAAAAATGATTGTTCCATGATTTATATAGTTCAACAATCTTCTTTATTTCAACAAATACCATAGTATCTCATTGTTTTTCTAGATCTTGGGTTATGGCAATTGGGGTTGGACATATTTTCAATTTTAGGGCTAGCCATTTTGAGGATTTAGTGCTATAAATATGATGTATTGAATACTTTCAATGAGGTTTTACTATAGTTTGGGGTTTTTATATAAACCATGATAATTTCTATCACTGGTATTCTCAAGAAAACCTTGTCTTTAGAATTTTATCTAGGTATGTGGTAAATTTTTGCTTGCATACGAAGTTAATATGAATACAACAATTTTTTTCATATATTTCTTGGGAAATTTATTGGATATATTTAGATGCTTCTAGTCATTGGGACTTAAACAATTCAATATGAATGAATATTGTATAATTTTATTAATTTTGTATGTATTGCTTCATCAACTTTATAATTTGTTGTGTTAGTGAGTTGAGCATATTTCACAATATATCATTAGAACATTTTTGGTTCCTATGGTGAGTTATCTCAACTTGTTGTGGTAAATAATTAATTAATGTGTTAAATATACAAGTATTAATAAATAGAAGGATAACTTCAATAATATGGTATTCGAGTGTTCAAAATAAAACTTTGTTTGGAAAGCATAATCAATTAAACCATCATAGCTACTATAAAAATAAATATATGATTATTATAATTACCATATTGTCATTTAAGATAATCTTGATCAAGTAATTATAAGTATGCACTTTTTTCCTTCTCTACTCTTATTCACACATTAAGAGACATTAGTTGCTAAAAGTATTTGTATCCCTCATTTTGAGTAGTTCAACATGCTATTAAAAGACATAAATAAGGATAGAGAAATTTTTGGAATAAGTAGTTCCACTAAGTTGGAATAGAATAAAAAAAAAATTTACCCCGTATAAAAAATTCCAAAATGAAGAGTTGACTTTTCAAATATATGGTTGGTTGCTTTTTTCTTGGAACGCTATAGTGTTTCATATAGATAACATAATCCTAGTAACACCAACTTGGTTTTGGACTTTTTTTTTTCTATTTCTATCTGTCTAGTTCAACTATGGAGTGCATGACTAATAAAAAATATATGTTCCAAGATTTTGATATGATTTTATAAATTATGTGAGATAGGATGAGAATAACATAATATTAAAGAAACTGACAATTGGGTAAGGCATTAAGTATTTAAGAACAATGCTCAAGTAGATAAACAATTTATCTAGTAGTAACACTATAAAAAAAAATGAGTCCTATGCAAGGATGGACATAAAATGAAAATATAGTGGATGTTATAAAAGGACTCATGATTAGAAGCATTATATATAATCTTTATCTAATCTTGTGGAAAGGAATATCATCTAGCTAAATCAAGATAAACTAATATGCATCAAGTACACTATTTAGCATATTATGCTAATTGATTTTTCTCTTATTGAAATATATATGTGGATTAAGGTCTTCTTTTCTTGATCTTACCATCGAGTATAGGAGAGACATGAACAATCTTTTCGAGGGATGTCTTTATCCTTGATTGTTTGATCGTGATTACTTGGATTATCATCTCCTTCTATATTTCAACATGTTAAGGGCTTTTTGACCTTTTGGGTGAGATTCCTTCATTTTTGTATAGAAAAAAAGACAATATGATAATACTATCTCTATAATACACAATTAGAGCTACAAGTAGAAGTATGATCAAATATGATATGCTACACAAGAATGTGATTACATGTGAACAGGTGTTGACCTTTGAAATTTGTGTCTCTTGATGATTGGTATCTTTGATTTTCTATGTTGCTTCTTATTTTGGCTAACAAATGCAATTTAAATATGTGGGATGGTGTAGTAATGTTGTGCAAGCAATAGGTTAAAAAGAGACAATCATCTTGGTTTCTAAGGAAGAGGCATTGACTCATTAGCTGCTACCTTATCTTTTGATGGGTCAGATGTAGCTTCCTATACCCCATGACATCATTAGTAAAAATTTTAGATGGTTTGGGAAAACGAGTAATATTTTGTGTTAAAAATGTGTATCTATTGTACATGTATTCGGATAAATTGTACTAGTACTTTTTATCTAGACCTAGCTATGTGTCAATTCATGTAATTATATGATCTTAATTTTTTATTTAAAGTTCTTATTAAAAATACTAGTTAAAAAAATTTATTTTAAGATCAATTATCGGATTTATTTGAGCTACAACTGGAGGTTTTCTTCCTAGTTCTTTCTTGCTGGTATGCTCTCTTGAACTAGGATTGTTGTACATTTTTTAAATTAATAATAAAAAAATTCAGCTACAACCTCTTACCTAAATCCTATATGCACAAATTTTTTATTTCAATTGAATCCATGTTGATTTATTTAATTTAATAAAAGTACAAATATATTGCGAAAAAAAAATTGATCTTAAATTTTTGTTTAAAGTTCTTATTAAAAATGTATATACTTAAAGTTTGATAAAATACAAAAGTTTCATATTGTAGTAAATAGATGAAACATTCCAATATACAAATATATCATTTAGAAGATTTTGAAACTACACAAAACTAGAATACCTAAAAATATTGGGTAGAATTAATATTTTTAAAATATTAGGGTATATAATTTTTATCTTTATTTTTATTGGTAAAAGGAAAATGCCCTATTTTATTATTTAAAAAAATGTTTACATTTTTTATATTTTCCTGTTCAAAGTGTGAGCACTGGGGGGAAATAAATGGGGAAGAAAACCCCCAGTGTAGCTGGTAATAGAAGTGATGTTCCAAAAAATACAATTTCCCCTTTAAACCTTAGGATCTTTAAGAAGGCATATCTTCATTTACAATTATGAAGTTATTAATGTCCCCACTTCTAGGGAACTTAAGAAGACATTCCTTCTTTTATATATTATATTTCAATAAGTAATAATGATTAAGACTTCTCCTTTTGCTAAGCCACCATTCATACTATTCTTAGCAGTTAACTTATCAGTGGAAAGAACACAAAACAACCAAATACAAACATTCTACAAGAGCACTATCAGAGAAGTTTAACCCATAGTAAAATTAGTAAAATAGAGCCAGGAGTTAGCATAAGCATTGTCATTAGCATAATGGATACTAGTTACCACATATTTCAGAATAAGCCAAAACTTTCTTTTGCTAATTGTTGCTTGGCCAAATAATGGTATAAAAAACCTATAGCAATGGACTGCCTATTCAATATTGGACACCATAATTGGTTTCTAAATGAATTATTTAGTCTCATTTGATTATCAACCAAGGATGTAAAATTGGAAAGGTATTCGCAAAGTATATGCTTTAAACTTTCTCAATATTAAGACTAACCTACGAAATTGAAATGCTTGAGCTTTAGGAAAAGTAAGCTAAAACTATTAAATGAAATTACTCTACCAAAACATGTAATCATGGGTAGGAGTTACTCTAATTGCCTATGTTGTAGGAACAGTCCACCAACTCTATTATCAATGGCTACAAGAGCAACAAAGTTCTACCTTACTTAGAAATAAATAGGAAAATGAAATCTACTCTAACAGAATAATTCACTCACCAACTGGGCTCCCTTGGATGAGTGAATATAAAATACAATCAAGATGAAAGATACAAACTTGAGGTGTGAATTCTATTCATTTGTGGAAAAAAAATTACACTTGATTGAAAAATAGTATCACAATAGTTTTGCTATGAAAAACCAACTCATTCGACTCTCTTGACTTTTTTTTTAAAAGTTACAACAGTAGCTTATTTGAAGGAAAACTTATAACTACCTCCTAAATCTAAGATCGCTCCATAAATGAGGATACACTACAAACTCATAAAGTTTCATAATGGAAACAACATTAAACATGAATAAATCCTCTAAGAATATAGCATGCTAAGGGAACTACATTTGCACACTGCATGCAACAGAAATTGATTTTCCCCATTTGTGAAGGTCTTGCAATCCATGGTTGGTGTTGACTATTCCAACACTGCAATGTTGGTCCTTCAATGTCCATGGTAAACTCCTATAAAATAATCAATGCACACACAACCTTCTATATACATATATATTCTCATCATCAATATTAGGATACACACACACACACACACACACACACATATATATATACATACATATATATATATATATATATATATATATATATATATATATATATATATATATGTATGTATATATATGTATATATATATATATGTGTGTGTGTGTGTGTGTGTGTATATATATATATATATGTATATATATATATATGTGTGTGTGTGTGTGTGTGTGTATATATATATGTGTGTGTGTATATATATATATATATGTATGTGTGTGTGTGTGTGTGTGTGTGTGTATAAACCATAAGTTTATATGCTTGAAAACCATAAATGCATGTCTTCTTGCAAAATAACTATTTGAAAAGTGGATTAAAATAACTAAGAAAGATGGCCTTTTGGAGGCCCATCATTCTCCCCAACTAAACCATTGTTGGTCCCCAGCAACCATGAAATTCCATATTCTAGCACGAACTCTCCAATCACTAGTTGTCCTCTCCCCAAGCTCATCCTTAACATAATCAAAATACCCATGATTTGCTCTAAGCCTTTTCCATGGTCGAGCTTATGTAGACATATCATGATCTTCTTCATTTTCATTCATTGGTAGCAATGGCTAGAGGAGTATAGGAGGAAAAAACCTTAATGGAAGATAGTAATTAAGCAAACTCCTTCTGAAGTTGACATAACATGGGAATCTTGTAGAGGCAAGAGTTAGATTCTATGGAGAGTGAGGTTCCCTTATCTTTAGATCATGTGACATATATATCCATCTTTGTCTTGAGGTACTGATTATTGTTGCAATATCATGAGATGAATGTTGTTCCCAATCTATAAAGGCTTTCTCTCTTACTGGGTATACCTTTCTAGCTCTGCTTGGGTTTCTTGTAATAGAAATCTAGTCTAGAAATGTTCACTAGTAATTTTGAACTTCCGGCCTCATAAGCAAGGGGGTTGTCATCTTGTTATCTCTATATGGTGTAGCTTGGTTCTCCCTACTTTTTTTTTTTTGCATCCAGGACATAATTGTCCATAATTGCACATCTCCTACATAAAGGAGTGAGTTCCATTTTGTATCATTTAGCACTACCAAGTTATGCAGGTATAGTTCACACAATAAATTTTTTAGGGTCATTGGAAAAAATTGGAATGCATCATAGAATTCATGAGTTGAAATAGAGGGACTAAGTCCTTCTACAACTCTTATTAATTTAAAAATTAACAAGTTGTTCCTTAAGGAATAATGCATATACTAGAGAAGGTGATGTACATGCCATAAGCTTAGGAATCAACCTTATGATTTGTTCAATTCATCTTTTCAAAACCTCAACTTGGTCTAATTTCTACTCTAGTTGATGGCCTTACTCATTAATGACATTTTCCAATTTTTCTTTTTCTAATTTCTACTGTGCCCTTTCCCACAAAAATTATTGATATAAATTTATCCCTGCAACTAGGGGTATAGACAAATCAAGCAGTGGCAAGGGTTCTTGACTGAGAATATCTACCCAGTCACATGCCAAGCGAGGAGTTTTTACTATGGTTTGTGCTATAAAGGATTCTCCCTTCCATAGAACAAGGTTTGTTACTACATTTTCTTTGTCACTAGACTTGGTTGCTTCCTTATCCAACATCTCTAATCCATCATGATTAAGTTTTTCTAATGCTTCCTCAACAATCTCTTGTCTAAATTCTGGGTAGTCTTTAGAAGGAAGGTCCTTCGAATCCATAGAAATGTCTTGCATAACAAAATTTTCTTCAAACTCTTCAGACTCCTTAGAATCCTCATCATCGTTAATAAGTATATAGTTAACACTAGGGTTAAATTTTTTTTGTAGATTCTAGTTGTTGAATCCAGTGTCACTAGCTAAATTTTGTTGAAACTCACCCTCTAAAGAGGACTTCTCCACAAATAAAGAGGATTCCAAGTTAACAATTAAAACATTAGCCTCAATATTCTTGTTACTTTTAGAAATCCTTGCACTTCTTCTTATAGGGGGTATGGAAGAGCATAGAGGATTCTTTTGTTTCCTCCTACTAGTGGTTATTTCCTTCGTAGTTGTTTTAGGAGGTTTCTCTAAAGTTTCTTCCCCATGAAAATTTAAGGTTTCATCAACATTATCATTATTACTACGAAGTTATTGTTCTAATTTTCCCTCTTCTAGTTCCACATTTTTACCCTTGTCTCCCCTAGTGGTTGATTTGGTCTTCACAGACAGTGGGATTTAGGGACATTAGCAATCTCTTTATTTGTACTTCTCTTCTTTTTAGAAGTGGAGGAACCAACTTTGTAAATTCTTTTCCTATATAGTCTAGAATTGGAAGAAGAATCTTTAGGAACATTTTATGTCCTTGGGATGACTTTGCAAAATCTAGTGGATGTTCATTCTCTATGCCCA
The DNA here is from genome assembly GCA_028749045.1 of Cupressus sempervirens. Taxonomy (NCBI): domain Eukaryota; kingdom Viridiplantae; phylum Streptophyta; class Pinopsida; order Cupressales; family Cupressaceae; genus Cupressus; species Cupressus sempervirens. The sequence continues at coordinate 512,255,339 of CM053784.1, forward strand.
ACACCCTAGCCTCTAAGGCCAACCAATCTAGGTTCTACCTCATTCATTTGCAAAAATTCTTCCCATGTCCCAATCGATTATTTATTTAATTCTCTATCCACAATTAACTTTATCAAACAAAAGTGCAAAATAGACTAATCTTTTCCTGACTGAACTAAGGAAGATTTCTTTTTCACAATATTAAACAAGAAGTTGGGAAGATTTACTCGTCTATTGTCATGTCAAAAATGACCTTGAATTTTGAAATGTAGGCCATGCAAATACTTTTAGCGCCCTTCATAGGTGAAATATTGAATGATGAATACAATTGGGTGAATGAATTCCAAGGGCAAGGATATTTTGGAAGTGCCTTGATTCTTATCTATGTCTAGCAGAAGGTCATCATGCAAAGTAAACGAAGCCCTAACCAAATGCAAGTCAAGATCCTTCACCCACTTTTCACCTTCTTGTGGAAAACCAATTACTTTGGCCATAATATCCTCCATAAATTCAATTTTTAAGCCTTTGACCACTACAAATCCATCCTTCAAAGTACTTAGAAATTGCAGAGCAACTCCTTCATCAAACCCCTTAAGACTCAAGGAGTAGTCCAACCATCCTTTCCTTACATTACCCAGCAAAACCTCATGATCCACTAGCTCATGTCTATGAAGATCTCCTCCCATTGTTATCAGCAACAAATTTAAATTTTTGTAGAAACTTGGTATTTTCACAGAGCACAACAATGGTAAATCAAAAAAATGCATAGTGTTATGGCACAAGATATTACAGATAGAAAAAAATGGCATACCAAATGCTACTTGCTTCTTGGAATTAAAGGACTTTAGTGCATTAAAATCTAATGACATCTTTACTAGCATCAAACTTCATAATAGTTCACTCGTGTCAAGGCTTGCCACCCTGAACATGTTGCTAACATATCATTAAAAGTAAGCACATGACGATAGTCATCTCATAAAAATAAGAAACTAAATGTTTTCATGTGAATTTGAAATTTTAAAAAATAGAATATTCTCCCCCCCCAACTAAGTAAGGGCATGGGTCCCACCAAGCCAAGAAATGCAAGAGTATAAAATTAAAACTAGATGAATTCCTAATAAAGAATGAATAAAATAAAATATGTATGAGGGTATGTGGCACGAACCTGGCAAGTGTTGTAGGAAGAGTGCTCTGAAAAATATCACCTACATTGATGGAGTGATGGGATGGTGTGGAAAGATGGTTGAGAGAAAGGGTGAGGTGAAGTGTATTATGGAGAAATGATTTGATAAAAAGTGAAATGTTTATTATGGAGATCTTGAATGGAACCAAAATTTGGCAAAATTCTAGGTAGGAGACCCAGACACTTTCGCTGCAAGAATTAATGTGTCCTCATTGTGCTGGAATTACTGCAAGAACTCCTTGTGACTGACTGAGTTTATAAACTGTATGAGATAATCTTAGTATGGTTGAAAGCTGAACTGTGCCACTATCAAATACTAAGATTATCTCATAGAGCCTAAGCCATCTAGTTTGAAATTTTCCTAGCGTGTGTTGGTATTGGGAATCATACAATAGTGCCCAATCTCCCATAGAAAATTTCTTTTCTCAAATAAATTTGTCATGCCATTTTTTTCTCTACTGCTAGATCAATTCAATGTTGTGGAGTGGAGATTTCATGTATTCATCTAATCCATTTAATTGTAATAATCGGTCTTCTTGTGCTCTAGTAAGATCAATGTCCAAGTTTTGAGCTGTTCTAAGTGTCTTATGTTGAAACTCAATAGGCATAGATGTTGATTTTCCATTTACCAGCTTAAAAGGGGTAAACCCAGTTGTTTTCTTCCATGTTGTATAGTAAGCCCAAATGGCTTCAAGAAGACATGTAGCCTAGTCTTTTTTGTGAATAGAAACTATCTTAGTTAAAATGGATTCTATTTCCTGGTTGGTTATCTCGGCCTGGCCATTGGCTTGAGGGTGATATGGTGAAGATTTACCATGATGCACCATGTATTTGTTCATCAACTTTGAGATAAGATTTGAAGTAAATTATGCTCCTTGATCTATGACTATCTCATGTGGTACTCCAAATATAGTGAATATAGATTCATAGAGAAATTCAATAACTTTATGATCCCTAGCATGCCTCATTGCTTTAGCTTTGACCCACTTTGTGGCATAATCAATACATACTAAGATATATGACTTCCCATGAGAAGATGGTTCAATGGGTCCAACAAAGTCGATAGCCCACTTGTCAAATGGCATAACCACTAAGGTTGCAAGGGTATTTCATTAAATTTTGTTGGATGCCTCATGTGCTGGCATCTATCATAGTGCCTAGCATGTCTAGCTACATCTTTATGCAAAGTAGGCCGGTAGTATCAAGTTGTCATAATTTTATAGGTTGACCTCTTTGCTGCAAAATGGCCTCCACACAACTCATCATGACATGCTCGTAAAATGTCATATGTCTCATCCTCTCGAACACATCTTTGAGTAACCTGGTCTAGACATGTATAGAACATAAATCCTGAGATTCATAAGAAGTTATAACTCTTCCCAACCAAAAGTATGGGTTTCTTAGGTGAGAAGTGAGGTGGTGTTCTTCCTATAGAAAGGTAATTGGCTATGTTTTCATACCATGGATTGAAAGAATTAATACAAAATAGGTGCTTGTCACAAAAGTTGTCATCAACTGCTACAAGATCATCTAGCACTTGCAATCTTCATAAAAAAATTGGCCACCACATTAACTTTTCCTGGTTTGTCAATTATCTTCACATTAAATTCCTACATGAGGATTAACCAACGTGCTAATCTGCCACTAATGGCAAGTTTTTCCATCAAGTATTTAATGGCAGAATTATCAGTGTAAACAAATACTTCATAACTTGTGATGTAGTGCCTAATTTTTTTTAGTGCATAGATGACTGCTAATAGATATTTTTTAGTAATAGTTTAATTTAGCTTAGCACCTTGTAATTTTTTATTAATATAGTAAATAAAATGTTCAACAATACATTCCTTCTATCCTAGGACTGCTCCTATGGCATAGTCATATGCATCATTGTGGATGTGGAATGGTAGTTTCTAATCAGATCCTCTAAGAATAGGTGTCTTTATCAAAACATCTTTCAACTGCTGAAATGCTACTTCACAGTTTGTTGTTTATTTGAATTTAGCCTCCTTTTTTAGTAAGTTGTATAAAGGTGCAGCAAGGTGGCTAAAATCCTTTATGAATCTTCTATAGTAGCTAGCATGATCAAGGAAACTCCTGACATCTTTCTGCTTGACCAGTGTGGGGAGTGCCTTGATGACTGCAATTTTTGAAGATGAAAGGTAATGTCCCAGGACACCTCCTTCTTCCATCATTATGTAACATTTCTCACTATTGAGGGAGAGGTTATATTCCTAGCATCTCTTAAGAACCTTCTCCAAGTTAGCTTGTGCCTCCTCAAATGTGGTTCCATAAGTAGTGAAGTCATCCATGTATATTCCAACATAGTCAGTAGTAATGCCAGAGCAAATACCAAGCACTGCACTCTAGAAAGTAGCAAGTGCATTGCAAAATCCAAATGGTAAGATTGAGTAAGAAAATGTTCCCCATGGATAGGTTAATGTTATCATGTCTTGATCTTTTGGTGATATTTGGATCTAGTTATATCCATTAAAATAGTATAGAAATAAAGAATACCTTTTACCGACAAGATTATCAAGCACTTGATCAATGAAAGGTAGTGGAAAGTGGTCCTTCTTAGTGGTATTATTAATCTCCCTATAGTCTACACAAACTCATCATTTCCCCCCTTTCTTTAGGACAATTACTAGAGACAAAACCCATTGGTTGTCTGAAATAGGGTAACTGAAACCTGTACTAAGGAACTTTTGCAATTCTATCTTCACTATATCTATCTAAGTGAGATTAATTCTCCTTTGGGCTTGTCTTATTGGCTTGTATTAAGGGCTTATGTAGATTCTATGGGTGTAGAGTTTACGGTCTAACCCTTTCATATCAGTGTAGTCCCATGCAAAGGCTTGTTGTCTTTCTTGTAAAAGTTTTAGAAGACTGGACATCTAAGATGTAGAGAGATTCTTATTAACATTCAACTCCTTCCCTAAGGTAATTTCAACTCTTTTGACTTTATACAGCATCAAAGTTTTTACAAGTGATGGTGACTTTATTTCATGAGGCAACAAGGTGTGGAGATAATCAAATGTTGCAAGAGACTAAGGTGAGGTATGCTTGGGCAACATTATTTGGGGGGAATAGTTAGGGACATCACAAGAAGATTCCTTGATACCATATTGGTTGGTGAGGATTGCTGCTAGTATATCATCTTCTTCTTGTGACACCAAAAATGGATTTCTTTCAATAACCATGAGTTGTTGCACTAAGCTTGCTTCAAGGGCAACATCACCTAAATCTAGCCAAATAACTTGGTCAAGTTCTATTTGGGGTTTTGCTAGAGAATACAGGGTTAGCTTCTTGGTGTTTATCCCATATGATATGGTCATTTTTCCTGAGTGACATGCAATGCAAGCATAAGTTGTGGCTAACAAAGGTTGTCCTAGGATTAATGGATATCCTCCTAGAGTGGGTGACAAGACTATGAAATCTGAAGGATAATCTAATGAATCTAGTCTTACAACAACATATTCACCCATGCCATCTAGCTTAAGAATGGAATTATTAGCTAATTGCAATATTGTAGGTGTATTTGGTAAACCAATAGTGCTAAGCATCAACAAAAATTCCCTAGTCATGACATTGATTGATGCCCCTACGTCAATAAAGACATTTGTACTTGGATGCCATTAATATGAATAGTAACTACTAGACTCCTTGGATCAGAGTACTTGGGCATTAAGACTTTACGTAGCATGAGATCATAAAGTTATCCCAAAATATGAATAGTGCCAAGGCCTTTTTTATTCCTTCTAGACTACTTAATACATGCTTCTTCTATAGATTTTTTATAAATTGGGACTTTTTTAAGGGCATCTTGTAGAAGTTGTGAAAGCCAACTTCACAGATCACCAAGAACACTTGCATGTAAATAACCTATGGTGAAGAGAAACCAAAGAAGGAAAAAGCAAAGCTTGGAAAATCTCAAGAGAGTGACAGCAAAATGTATTCCAATATAATGAAAACAAAAATACAAGCATTCAACCTTAAAGGTGAACAAAACCCTAAAGCCTAAGAAAGCTAGGTTGCACATTAATAATTAATATAAGGATTAATTATTAATGCACCTAAGAGAAAGCTTAAGCACTAAAGAGTAATAACTTAACTAATTAAATCAAAATGATTTAAGTAGTAAGAAAACAAAATATTACTCTAACACCCCCCCCCCAAGCTAAGCAAAGGGGAAAAGCTAACCTAGCACAGGTATGAAAATAGGAAATGGGCCTTGGCAACAAGGCCTAATCAGGTACCCAATACAAGGAAATCTTTGTAAATTAGAGAAAAAGGAGAAAACCTAGTGGGAAAAACTCCTCTCCAAAAAGAGATGAAAAAAAATAAAAAGAAATGCCTCAAGAGACTCTCTCAAAACCATAAGTACAACCAATCAACCCATGAGAGAGAGAAGAGACACCAAAGGCCCCCCAGAATGATGGAGCCCCTACAATAAAGAAGAAACAAGGGCACATAACAAGGAAACCCTTGAATGACTGGAAGGCCTAACTGATGCTCAAAGGAGAAAACATGAGGATCCTAAAAGGGAATCCCCAATGCAGGTGTGCTAACATTGTCATGAAAGGGGAGATGAATGTCCTTTGTAGAATCCTCAACAAGTGCACCTGGAGGCTTGATGAATGGAACTGGAGGGTCAGGCAGAGTGGAAGAAGAATCCTACTAAAGAGGAAAGACCTCAATTGGATGTGGTGTGGTAGTCAAAATAGTGATCTCAGGAACAATACAAAGGTTCAAGTGTCCTGATTGCACCACATGATATTCAGATGAAAGAGAAGAGTTGTGCTTTGATAGTGGAGATAGTGGACCAAAGTGTGAGAATGTGTAGATATGGGTGGAATGATCTACTGTCCCTATAGCAATAAGGCCTCTTGTTGCACTATCCTGAATAAAGATTGAATCTGTAGGGAACTCAACTATCTTCCCTGATCCACTGCATGTAATCTAATAAATCGAGAGAAGGTTTGCAAAAATAGATGGAACATGCAATACATCATTAAATGTGCCACCCTAAATACCAATTGAACCTTTCCTATAGATTATTAGGGCAGTGTTATTCTCTATTAGAATATGAGGAATCAGAGAAGCCTCAATAGTGGAGAAGACCCCTTGAGAAGATGCCATATGGTGAGAAACACTTGAATCCATTATCTAAGGGACCTAGGAAGGGGATACAATGGATGCCCGTAATGCATGACCTTGTCCAAAATTTGGTGTGGATGACAAAGAGACGGAAGAAGATTGAAAGGTAGACCCCTATGAGGTAGAAGAGGATGGAGAGGAAATAGTGCTCTTTTGAAGAAGAGCTTGCAAATCTGCAATCTATTTCTCATAGCCATCAAATCTCTTATGAAAACAATCTGACTCATCATGAGGTCCCTTCTGAAAATAGGAACAAGTAGGAGTCTCAATCTTATTTTTCTCTTTCTTAGAAGAACATGATGGACTAGTAGAGTGCTGAGAAGAGGAATCAGACATCTGCTTCAGCTTCGAATTTTGTGTATCTTAAGGTGACTTGGAAAGTAATGGCTATGACTATGAACTTGTAAGTGAATCCATCTAAGTGAGCTTGGACTACTCACAAGTTAACTTGTCACAAAATGTCCCAAAAGAGGGCATAACATGTCATGCATCTAGAACATCCATAGTGGAGTAAAAGGTAGAAGTGAAAATCTGATAAGGACCTCGAAACTTTGAGAGTATCAGAAAGATACACCCATCATTTGAATTTGTCTTTCTAGCAACCTATAAAATAGATCAAAGAGACTTGAATTTTATCAAGAAGTCCTCAATATTGGTTAATGATTTAGGAACAAGGAGGTGAACTTTGCATCTATCTATAGAACCCTAAACTGATTCATTGTGCCAAACAAGGTGGAAAACTTGTCCCACATAGCCCTGGGTGTAGTCAAACCATCCAGGTGAAATAGTAACCCATCTGAAATATTCATTGCAATGAGGCCCATTGCCTCATCCATCTTATTGTGCTACATAAGAACCTCATAAGGCCTCTATAGAATTGGCTAAGTTGCATTGAGGCATGACCATAACCCCTTTTCCATAAGCAATCTGGTCATTTGTCCTTTCCAAGTATGGTAGTTGTGAGGTGTAAGGCAAGCAATAGAAGAGTCCACCATTGAGAGAAGAAGACAAAAGAAGAAGGGTTGTTTCTAAATTAAATGACAGAAATGAAAATGCACTGCCTCCACAATGTATAAATCTATCCCTCATAAACCAAAAAACCAACTAAGGAAAGTACAAAAAATTAGAAGAAAACCTGGATGCCAGATGCAGAGAGGGAGGAAACAGAAGCCTCTACTTCAATGCCAAATATAGGAACTCAAATGGCCTCGTAACAAAATGAAACCTACATCATTGTCTTCGACATGGAACTAGCTTTTGGCGCTTCTTTTAGATTAAAAAAAGACCTTTGTATGCTCAATTTATGGCCAAAAAATGAACTTCTCCTTCAAAAATAAGCTCTTTGAAAAATTACAAGCACACGAAAAAATTTGATAGCCATATGGTCGTTAACTACCCATCTACCAAAAAAAAATTCAATCATCAAAAATAATCCAGTCACTAAAAAATGACATCAGCACATTAACAAATGATGTTAGCAACTAAAAAAGTCCCCAGCCAGAATGTTGATGTTAGCCTATCAAAAAGTGATGTCACTTGTCACAAAGGTGATGTCAGCTTTTCGGGTGGTGATAGGTCACTAGTGGTGGTCACTAGGCAGAGCTACATCAGTGGTGGCAGTCACCGGGGAGCACTACACTAGTAGAGTGGCTGAAGGATGGCCCATCGGTGGAGGCTAGGCACAAATTGCATCACTAGTAGTGCACTGACTATGGTAGAGCATAGGCCAGGCATGGGCACTGCTCTAGTGGTGGTAGGGTAGCACCCGGGTGGCCATTGGGTGGGGCAGCCGAAACTAGTTTTTTTTATTTTTTTATTTTTTCTTGGTTTTTATGTCTATACAACCCCTAGGAGGCCAAGAAATTTTTCCAAAGGCTACAGTGGCCAAAAATCAAAAATTTTATATGAATTTCAACTATACCAGGCGTTTTGAGCATGATGCCAGCATCTATTTTTTCCCAAAGTGTACCAAAAAATATGCCTCATCCTGATTGAAGAAAAAACCTCAAAAAAGCTAGGGTTTCTTTCTCTGAATCACGGCTTCAAAATCTCCAAACCCGGAAGTAGCAGGGACACTCTAATACCATGTAGAAGTTGTGAAAACCAACTTCAAAGATCACCAAGAATACCTGCATGCAAATAACTTATGCTGAAGAGAAACCAAAGAAGGAAAAAGTAGAGCTTGGAAAACCTCAATAGTGAGAGAAAAATGTATTCTAAGATAATGAAAATTAAAATACAAGAATTTAACATTAAAGGTGAACAAAACCCTAAAGCCTAAGAAAGCTAGGTTGCACATTAATAAGTAATATAAGGATTAATTATTAATACACCTAAGAGAAAGCTCAAACACTAAAGAGTAATAACTTAACTAATTAAATAAAAATAATTTAAGTAGTAAGAAAACAAAATATTACTCTAACACATCCAACAAGGGAATTTGCACTATCATTTGCTTAAGTTGATTCATCAGGTCCCCTACTATAGGATTTTCTTTGGGTGGAGTTGATTGAGCCAATCTTTACAGATAAGGGGGGTTTGTAAATATTGGTGTAGATTGAGGAATAGGTGGAACAATAGCAAGTTGGTTCACAAGTATGTCCTCGGTATCAACAATTTTAGTTATTATAAGCTCTTTTGGTATAGGCAATGTAGTTCCTAATCTGAGATGGATATCATTTACTTGCAGGGAATAAGCTTGCTACTTTTTATTAGGATTTGGATTTGGTTGCATATGAAGTTGTATTGGCTTTTGAGGATTATTAGTAGCTACAAGAGGTGGAAGCATAAGAGCTTGTTGTTGACTAGGCTGGTGGTCCCCACTGAGGTTGTTGCTACCAATTACCATGCAGTTGTCATTGGTTATTTTGTTGTGGATATTGATAGGAGTTAAACTATTGTTGGTATGGGTTAAATGGTGGATGTTGTTGGTAGGCTTGGTTATAATGTGACTGTTGATTAGACTAGTTATAATTCCAATTTTGTCCTTGAGGGGTAGAATTTTGAGGGTTATGGTTTGGCCATTGACTACTATAATTATTATAATTAAAAGTATTCAAGGGGTCTTGAGGCATACCTTGTCTCTGAGCCCATTGACACCTTTGAGAAACATAGAAAACTTCTCCATTATCCTCATCTATGGCTTTAAACTTAGTGGGCATTGGATTAGTATCCACATATGCAACTATCTTGGACCTACAATTTCTCTTCTTTTCTCTGCAATGAGAGCAGAATTCAACCATCATAGCACCTGCCTCCTCCTTTCTTCTTTCTTTCTTACTATCCAACTAAGTGGCAACATCATTGATGATGTCTTTCTTGAAGTTAGCTAGAAGATTGGATAGCTCCATCTTAGATACTCTTGAACCACCATTGGACTTATGTGGTAGGTCTCTAAGTCCCCTACCTTTCTCTACAGTAGCCCTTGAATAATTTAGACATAAATTCTTCATGTCAACCCAACTTTTCTAAGTAATGTCTCCTCCCACCATAACATCTAGGGCCTCAATACTTCCATTAGTCACACCTTACAAAAAAAGATGTTTTTTGTGATTCCTCGTCCAGTTGGTGTTGTGTATTACTGAAATTTGAACATGAACCTTGAGACATAATCCTCCAAGGTTTTTATGTAAGAGCATCTTGGGTGTAAGAGAAATCTTGCATCACCCAAAAAAAAAATTATTTTTAGACTTTTCTATTTTAATAATGGACAAGGGGGTTGCTATTTCTGGGAGCTTGCTATTTTTAGTAAATTTGTCATACGAGCTCAGAATGTTCTCATTTTCTATAGGAAGGTTCATTTTGGAATTATAAGCCTACCATAAAAATCTCATTGCTCCAGCTTAAGTATCAGAGAAGTTATTGCGGATTTTTGATGAAAATTTTGTAGAAAAATCTTCTAGATCATCATTGCTGGCCTTAGAGTTCTTGGATGAGATCTGAAAACTTGATGGAAGGGTGCTTGTGCCATCTCAATCTTGTAGATCAGAAGTTGGCATTTCTAAAAAGTGGTTATAATAGCCACTTAGAGCAACGGTTGAAGAGTTATGGCCTTCTGAAGTTGGGTTGCCAAAATTTCTAAAATAATTTGTTAAAGATGTATTTGGCTAACTCAATATGTATTGTGATGGTTTGTCAACCCTAGGTATTAAGTTTGAGCATCTAGAACCTTCCCGAGCAGCATAAAATTGCCTATTTAAGAAAAGCCCAAATATTTTCTAGGACAGCTCTGGGTGATAGTTTGCAGCTTGTCTTGCAAATTATTGTAATGAAGGTGCCCATATGGGTTAGCATATTGTTCTTATGAATTCTATAATTATGCATTTGCAGCGCAAATAAGAAGTCCATATTTTGTTCTCGCATTTTTTGTTGTTTCTTTATTTTTTTGTTATGGTTTATGGTATTAAGGGAAGCACCCTTCATCAGGTTTCATCCTCCTTTTGGGACATTTTGAAAATGTCATCTCCTTTCAAATCTCTTCCCCTAAAATATTCTTTATATTTTGAAAGGAACATATTGCTCATTGCAGGCCAATCTGCTATAGTGTTGACACCCAACCCCATGAACCATCTTAGAGTAGCTTCTTTTAGAGTGGGTGGAAACAACTTCATCTTGTGAGCATCAGTTGTATAGTCATAACTCTTGCAAATGATGTCAAACTCAAAGAGGAATATCTCAGGGTCTTCTATAACAAGGACATAGAATTTAGGTAATCCAACAGCATGTATGTTCTTCAAATTTTGGTTACCTTGCTAAGTGGGAATAGGGAAAGGAAATGTAGGTTGAGGTTGAAGCTAAGCCATTCTTGGAGGACATGGTAATGGTGGTTGATAGATAACAAAGGCAAGTGGGTTATCTTGATATTCAGGTTTAGCAAAAGGGTCATTCAAATGCAATGATTCTTCAGAGGATGAGGGTATTCATTCTCAAGCATTAGCAAATGGATTTTCAAAGGGTTCTTCTTCTTCTTCATTCTCATTATGAGGTTCTTCAAGCTCAGGATTAAAAATATCTAACAATTCTTCTTGATTATTATGAGGAAGAAATCTCCAAAGGACATATCTCCTTCTACACATAAATTTTTTAATTTAGACTAAGCTCTAGATTATTAGAATTGGAAATACAACTACTAAGATAGATTTAAATTAACACCATCCCTGACAATGGTGCCAAAAATGATTAGCCAAATAATGGTATAGAAAATATACAACAATGGATTGCCTATTTAGGATTGGACACCCTAATTGGTTTCTAAATGAATTATTTAGTCTCATTTAATTATCAACCAGGGATGTAAACTTAGAATGACATTCGCAAAGTATATGCTTTAAACTTTCTCAATCTTAAGACTAACCTATGGAATTGAAATGCTTGAGGTTTAGGAAAACTAAGCTAAAACTAGTAAATGAAATTACTCTAACAGAGCATGTAATCATGGGTAGGAGTTACTCTAACCAACTATGCTACAGGAACAATCCACCAATTCTATTATCAGTGGTTGCAGGAGCAATAGAGTTCTACCTTAGAAATAAACAAGAAAATGAAATCTACTCTAACAAAAAAATTCACTCGCAAATTAGACCCCCTTGGATGAGTGAATAGAAAATACAATCAAGATGAAAGATACAAACTTGAATTTTCATTCAATTCATTCATGGAAAAAGATTACACTTGATTGAAAAATAATATCACAATAGTTCTATTATGAAAAACCAACTCATTCAACTCTCTTGACTTTTTTTTTAAAAGTTACAATAGTCACTTATTTGAAGGAAAACTTACAACTACCTCCTAAATATAAGATTACTCCATAAATGAGGATCATTTATAGACTCATAAAGTTTCAAAATAGAAACAACATTAAACATGAATAAATCCTCCAGGAATATAGCATGTTGAGGGAACTACATCCACGCATTGTATGCAATAGAAATTGATTTGCCCTGCTTGCAAAGGTCTTATAATCCACGGTTGGCATTAACTATTCCAATGCCATAATGTTGGTCCTTCAATGCCCACAATAAACTCCTAAAAAATTATCAATGCACACACAACCTTCCATATACATACATATTCTCATCATCAATATTAGGAAAAAGATGTTAAGTTCCAATTAACAATCTTGCAAGTCCTATGGCTACAGAAGGAAAACTACCCAAAACATAGCATTAATAGGGAAATATTTATCAACATCTATATCTACTGCATTATACCATTCTTGTTCATGAATTCAAGAAAATATCATGTCTCCATATGTTTACACACACACACACACACACACACACACACACACACCATATACATAAAAACCATAATTTCATATGCTTGAAGACCATAAATTCATGTTTGCTTGCAAAATGTTTTTTTGAAAAGTGGATAAAAAGAACTAAGAGGCCCATCAATTTTTACTATCTTTATTTTAGTTCTATTGATCAATAGTTCATAACAAATTAAAGCTTGTAGACCAAAGAGCCTCAATTGTTATAAAAAAAGATAATCTAGACTTTCGCTTGGAGTAACTCCTTTCTCTATCCATGTTGCAATCAAGAGTTAAAGCTACTAAAATCTTACAGATCATAACAAAAACTATGAATCATAACAACTATTATATAAGATTGAAAAGATTAAATTCACAATCCCTAAAAATCTATTTAACTTGAAAACAAACACTCATATAATTTAGGCATCTGCATCATAACATCATCTTACCATAAAACCCAAACAAATGAGTTTAATTTAAAAGTCCCAATTAAGACTAGCAAAGCTCTAAAAGCCCTAAAAAATAAAATATCATCTTTCATAGCCATGAAGTCTAGGCTAGGAAAATAGGTCTGCTCATTGACTACCTGAAGAGACCTTGACTTACAAGTAATCTTCATTGATGCCTTCTTGTTAATCAAGTCTATTTATATGGTTAAAATTACCTTAAGCCCTTAAGTATTTATATTTTATCGTAAGTATCCAAATTACCCCCAACCATAGTTCTCTATAAAAAATTTCAATTTAAGTAAATTTGGGACAGTCAAGATAATCCTCAACAACTAAGTTCCCATGGATTATCTTACTTAAAAAATTCAAATCTTCATCCTTGTACTAGTAAACAAAGAAAAACATATATGGATCAACAACCCATTTATGAAATTGAAAAGATGTTTTTTAAAGTAAACTATATTCTGTTAGGCTATACCATACTACCATAGAGTTCTAAAGATAAACTAGAGAAAAATAAAATGATAGTAATTTACCAATCCTAGTAATCAACTTAAAAGGTTTATCGAGCATTGAAACCAAATATAGAGTCACCTTCTAAAGTTTAAAATAAGCATTCATGATTATTCAATGGGTCAAACATTAAACTCCCAAATGTCCTTCTTGAGGTCACCAATGGCAGCTTGGAGTGACCTTACTTACCAAATTTCGTCTGCTATTAGGTATTCCTCAAGCCAACCATCTTTAACTATATCCAAGGTGCCATAGAAAAGCATAAGAAAGTGATTATTTCTTTCATAAGATTCTCCATTATCCTATAAACCCACAATATCTTTAGAGAAAATTATAGGATGGGTAGGGATGGTTTATCCTTAGATATAGAAAATACCATAATGTCAACTAATGGGATGATAAAATCCTATCTAATATTAACCAGAACTCTATCCATATCTCCCAGTAATTTGTCTATGAAAATATCTTGAAAGAGGCTAGCAATAAGATTCCTATCATTATAAATATACATTGAAATGGCAATAAAAATCACCACAATATCAAGATTGACTCAAGACTAGTTAACACAATTGACATATTGAACCCCTAAACTTTGAAACACTACCCTCCAAAAAAAATTTCCTTAATAGGGACAAATTATCAAATATGATCCAAAGTGATAGAAGCATCAAATTCGATTTCCCTGTTAGGGTAGCTAAGTTTGCTAGGAGTATTCATAGCACTATGATGTTGAATTGCAAAATCACAAGCATATAAATAAGGGCCTTACCATGCATAAGGCAAGATACCAACTAGATCAAACCTATTAAATGTTTGATGTTTTTGCGATTAAGTGAAAAGACTAATTTAGCAAATCAAGGAAAATTCAAGCATGGGGAAATTAAACTTCAGCCTTAAAATATTTCCAAATCTCTTGCAAATATATGCAAACTAATAAGAGTAGATGGAATTCTTTAAATTTTAAAACATGTATGATTGATAGAAGAAAAAAGGGACACATCAAGATTTTATGTGGTGCAATCATATGAGTGATAAGAGTCTTTATTAATAAATTCTTCATTTATATCATTTGCCTCCTCATTTTCTAGTTTATTAGCTATACAATTGCCTTCTCTATAAATATGATTTATGACTAATTATTTAAAATACTTGGAAATTTCCACTACTTTAGAGAGTAATGTCCCCAATTTCCAATTCTACATAGTTTATTTGCAAAAGGCATTAGTAATAATAACATAATTTTCTTCTATTTTCAGCTTCTCAATCTTTAATTTATAACTTAACCACAACCCTTCAAGGAGAGCTCAAAGTTAAAGTTCATTATTAGAAGCAATCCCTATTTATTTAGAGCTCTTGGCTATAATATTTCCTTCTTGATCACTTATACGACATCCACTACCAATGAGCCCTAGGTTTCCCCTACATGCTCCATCAAAGTTAAGTTTAAACCATCCCAACGGAGGGGAACACTAGTTACATTCCATCCTCCTTCTAGTACTTACCTTACCCTCTTCCCCTACAAAGGAATGAAGTTTTTAACCCGACCATTTGTTCTTCAGCTTGTTGTCCATGAAGACATAGGATAAGATACTCCATTATTCTTAAACAACTTACTATTTAGATTTTCTATAGTTAAAACTTCCATTTTTAGATTTAGTTGTTCCCAACTTATCTTTAATTTTTTGATGATCCTTTTATTTCTTTCCTT
Organism: Cupressus sempervirens; assembly: GCA_028749045.1. Classification (NCBI taxonomy): domain Eukaryota; kingdom Viridiplantae; phylum Streptophyta; class Pinopsida; order Cupressales; family Cupressaceae; genus Cupressus; species Cupressus sempervirens. The sequence goes on from CM053784.1 coordinate 512,270,587, forward strand.
CCAAATCTCTCATATTATAATGGAAGGTGAAATAATCCAAAGACCTTTAAAAATGCTACCAGAGCTCAACATAGGCCAAGACTAAAATATGCTAAGGATGGAGTAGGGTAGGATTAGCTTGATACTCATATTCTTAAGGAACCAAACCCAACAATAATTAACATAAACACAATTTAGGAGGATGTTATTTGAGTCTTCTTTTGATTTTTCACATAGTGGACATCTACTAGGCCCTTCATATTCCATCCTTTTGAACTTATTTGTCTATACAAGCAATGATAAGGCTCCGTCTTTGGGGATACAAAGGACATACCAACAAAGAGTCTGAGGCATAATCATTCTCTAATGAATCTTCATAATACTAAGATAGTTAAACCCATCCTTTGCATTATATTCTCCAAATTTAGAACCATGTCAAACTAAGGCATCCTCTTTTTGTGAGAAGGCAAACCTTCTTTTCTTTAGCATGTCATTTAGGATAGACAATTTATTCAGAGGAAAATTAAATTTACTAAAATTCTTCCACCTCTAGCCCTCTAGGCTATCTAAATTGATTTCCTCATAATATTTAACAAAAATCCCCAAGTTTACTTCCAAGATAGTATGAAGATTTTTCATTTTGATCATTACCTAAGAGAACAACACACCCCCCCCCCCCCACCATGAATCAAACCATAACTTACCTTTATTTTCATTACCAATTTCCCATGTAATCATATCCTGAATAATTAATCTTTAGTCAAGCATAAAATTCCATATCCTTGAGCCCCTAGGAGGATTCTTTGTTCATAAAAGGCTAATCAAATTAGGAGACTTAATATATTTATCAAAATAAAATCCTACCTCATTTCAAATGGGGATTTTTATACATTCTCCATATCATTTTTTCCCCAATGATAAATCTTGATCCTTAAAGTTCCTTAATATGAAACCTCCTTCATCCTTGGGCCTATAGATTTTTTCCTAGGCCATAAGGTGTAACTTCTTTTTATTTTTGGAACCTTTCCAAATGAAGTCTCTCAACATCTTATTTAAGGTCTCCCTTTTAAACACAAGAAGACCAATAGATGAGAGGTGTTAAATAGGAATTCTTGAAAAAAATAGCTTAAGGAGAGTTATCCTACCTACCATGCATAACTATTTTCCTTTCAAAGAGTTTGTTCTAGAATTGACCTTCTCTAGGAGGCCTCCCATGACGATGAGTTTATTTTTTCCTTGTCCAAAGGGATTCCCGGGTATTTACATGGAAAAGAACCAAGAATTAACTTCAAAATCTTACTTATATCTTATTGAATGGAACTGGGAGTGTTAAAGAAAAAGATTTTGACATAGACATATTAATCTCTTGACTAGAGCCTTCCATGTAACTAAGGAGGACAACTATAAATGCTTTGGCCTGTTTTGAATTAACAAGACCATAAAGCATTGTATCATCTAAAAATTGTTGATGGGTGGTTGAATTTACACTATTAGAGGGATGGATACCTCTAATAAATTTATTAGAACATTTGTTTCGAATTGTTCTTCCTAGTGCTTCTGATATTAGGATAAATAAGAAAGGAGAGATAGGGTCCCCTTGTCTAAGCCCCTTAAAGGGGGAGAAGAAACCTCTTGGGGTGCCATTTAAAAGAACAAAAAATTTAGGAGTTCAAATACACTAAAAAAATAAAATTGATCCAAGATTTAGAAAAATCAAAAGCTTCCAATAATTTGCATAGAAGCATCTAGTCTACCTTGTCATAAGCTTTGGTGATATATGGTTTAATAAGCATTCTTGGGAGCCCATTATTTTGCAAGGAATAAATGACCTCTTGGGAAATAATTATACCATCACAAATTGATCTATCCAAGAAAAATCCAATTTTTTCCTTGCTTATAAGAGAGGGGAGAAGTTTCTAAATGCATTTAGCAAGAGTTTTAGATAGTAATTTGTATAGAGTTTTGCACAGAGAAATAGGTCTAAAGTCATTTAAACTTTCTACTAGTTTGTGTTTAGGATTAAGGGCAAAGAAAGTATGATTGGGTTCCTTAAGGAGACTTCCATAATTTCTAGCTCCCTCCAAAGCCTCATAAATTTCATCTCCTAGAAAATTCCAACATCATTGGAAAAAACAAGTTTAGAAACCATCCGATCATAGAAATTTATCAGGAATCATTTGAAAGATAGCTTATGTCACCTCCTCATTAGAAAAATTACTTAGAAGGATTTTTTTCTTCTCTTTTAAAATGATTTTAGGGATATTTCCCAAAAAATGAAGTTTTAGAGAATAAGGAAGATCCTTCCATCTTATTTAGAATATCTTCAAAAAAAACTACTTCTTTTGCTTTATTAAATGGATTCTCTAAAGGTGATCCATTTCTATTATTAATTTTTGTAATTTAAATTATAGATCTTCTAATTTTTGTGCTATTATGGATTTATTTATTTATTTTGTCTCCTTCCTATAGCCAAGTCTCTCTTGATTTTTTTTGCCAAAATATTTCTTCTTTGGCCAAAATGTCCTTCAATTGTAATCAAAGGCATTTTCTTTCAAATAATAAGACTCGTCGATCCAAAATTTCATCACCTTCATGTTAACCTTTTCCAGTTGTAATTCTACATCTAGCTTTAAATCATAGATGTTACCAAATTGTTCTTTATTCTATTGGATGAGGTTACACATAATAGTTTTGAGTTTCTAGACTACTTCATAAAGTTTATAACCAAATACCTTGACATGTATCCACTATTCTATTAAGAAGGGAACTATCTTTAAACAAAAATTATTCAAATTTAAAAGGATTCCTATTTAGAGTTCCTATTAATTCAAGGTTTAGTGAAATAGGGCAATGATCTGAACTTGAGAAAGGAAGGGTTTCAACCAAGAAACATGCTATAGGAGCAACAATATTACCAAAACAAAGAATCTATGCAATTTATCACCAATTTGAATAAATCCTTTCCTTATATTATTCCAAGTGAATGAGTTATCCTTATTTGCAACTTCTTACAAAGCAAAACCTTTAATCCAATTATTAAAATCAATAGATCCTTGAGATAACTTTGTTAATCCCCTCCTTTTTCTGATGATCCCATAATAGCATTAACTCCCCCACCCCCCAATAATATTGAAGGTGTTGAGAGAGTGAAGGTGGAAATCCACTTCTTGCTAGGGGTTTCTCTTTTCATTATTATAAGTTGGTCCACATATATTAACTAATGAGAATTTTAAGTTCATTTTGAAGAAATTAACCTAAACACTCATCCAATTTTACTCAATGCTAAGTGGTCTCAATGTAATACTTCTTTGGTTCCAAATGATAGCAAGACTAGTAGAATCCATATAGATGGACTTTTAGTCATATCCTTAAATCCTAATTTCTTTTTAAAGATTGTTGACTCATCATGATTCAGTATCATTTCTTGAAATAAGAGAATATTTGATCTATAGTTACTTATAAAAAACTTCAATAAGTGTTTCTTATTAGGGACATTAAGGTCCCTATCATTCCATTTTAGGACCTTCATCCTAACTTGGGAAGGACCATCCTCTTCCCTATATGAAATAAATGAGTTAATTTAACTTGGCCCTCAATCTCTACATCCAATGACCTTGGCTCATTCAAATAATTTTTTTGTCTCTTTTCTTATTAACTTTTGTGTATTTTTGGGATACCAACTCTCCCTTAGTTTGGTCTAAACCTCTTAAATTATCAAGACTGTCCATTTCAACCAAATCATTCTTGAGATGATCCATTGTATACTTCTCTACTTCTAATTTGAGGAGTTTCTTTATCAATATTTCTTTATGAAGATTTATTTTCTCACTAAGAATCTCATCAGTGAAAGTATTTATTAGTTTATTAGTTAATTTATCACATAAGGAGTTCCTTTCCTTGTGGGGGGGGGTTAATTTATACAAACCATTAGCCAAGACCTCTCAAAATTATTTGATGAAGAGTGAGGACCTTGAGGGGAACTAAATGCTCCCTCTATGAGATTCCATCTGAATGAGGAGGGACACCTAGGATATGTTGATAACAGTTATTCAATTGTATATTATCATTTATGTTATACAAATGTTATACTCTAACCAAGCACTTCTAGTTGGAACTAGGTTCAAAAGACTCTAGTATCAGCCGAGCATAAGAAAATTTTAGGGATTCCTGTGTAAACTGATTCAGGTTAGTTACCAAAGGAGTTTAGTGTAAACAGAGTCAGGTCAGTTACCAAGGAACTTAGTGGTAACCAAGTGACCCAATTTTTAGTTTTAGCAGACCTACAACAGATTAGTCTTATTTATTAGTTGGTTTATGCAAGCCAACTTAGTGGATGTTATTTTTTATTTGAATGGGTATTCAAGCCGACTTGACATTGGGTTTCATATATATGAAACGTCAAGATGTGGATTGAAAAATGAAAAAGTGGAGAAGAAGATAAGATGTGAATAAAGAAGGATATTTGATTTAGAGAAAATTATCCAAGGAGTTACAAAAATTATTCTGATCAGGGAGGATTTAGAGGATAATTCAAAACAGTGATCTAAATCTACAATTCAATTGCTTCATCAATCAGGTCAATCATTATTACTCTCTAACAATTGTAGCAGTGAAGAAATCTCTTAATAGAGTTGACTTCACAAACATTTTGTAAATCCTCTAACCAGGTGGCATTTCTAGATTGAAGTATCTCAAGACCTATAAAAAGGCCACTCCTAATAGGGTGATACACATCCTTTAATAGGGTCACACCTAACAGTGTATTTTGTAACCTTTAACAAGGTTGGCTCCTAATAGGGTTCACTTCAGAAGAGTGAAAAGTTGTAACTAGTTGCATTGGTGGTTTTCCCATGTTAAATATTGGTGTCCAATGTATTCATGTTATTTTCTTATTGCTTTATCTTTTTGCAACTAAGTTACTAAAGGTTAATACACATCATTATCTTAAGATTGCTTTGTTAAGTGATTTACAATGAATATCTTGTTCTAACCAAGTTGTAAGTCAAAATGAAGTTTGTATTGATATCTAAGGTATTTGGAATTGTTTTAGTGGTCATTGATTCACCGCTCCCCTCTTAGTTACTCTTATATTTCCAAACATTAGTATTAGAGTTCTTGGTGCTTATAGGAAAGGTTTCACGGACCTAAGCTAAAATTCAAGATATCTTACAAAAGAGATATTCCTAAGTTGAACAAAGATAACTTCAAAGCATGGCAGGAACTCATGAAGCTGCATTTGGGAACCATTGGAGATACATGCCTAAAATTCCTAGAGAACCAGTATGTGTCACCTTCTAATCATTTGACTGTGGAGCAGATGGTAGATAAAAAGAATCATGACACAATGATTATTGACATGGCTTATGCTCTCAATTATGTTGAATTTGATGAAGTCAAAGATTGTCCTACTACTCATGAAATGTGGAATAAGTTGCAAAAGATCTATGGAGGAGATGGCAATGTGAGGAGAGCTAAAGAAAAAAATTTAAGAGGTCAATTTGATCAGATGAAGATGAGTGAAGATGAAAACATTGCAAAATATAGTGAGAGAATCAAAGTAAGTGTGAGTGCAATCAAATCTTTAGGAGGAAAAATTGAAGATGCAATAGTAGTCAACAAGGTACTAAGAACTCTTCCTCCTGTTTATGAAATTAGAGTTTCATCTATTCAAGAGATGAGATGTGATCCCAACAATGATATAACTTTGGATGCACTGGTGGGAAGGTTAACAACTTTTGAGTTGGATAACTTTGATAACTATCTTCCTAGATCTCACAGCATAGAATCAACATTAAAACCCAAACTAACCCTTGATAGAAAGGGATGAAACTCAAAAAGCAAATAGTCTGACAATGAAGAAGAAGAAGAATATGATGATGACCTTGAAGTCATTAAATCCCTACTTTCAAGAAGATTACCAAAAGGAAAAGGTAAATTAAAAGGCAAAATTTTATTGATTTTTTTTCTTGTGAAGAAGTTGGTCACATTGTTGCAAGGTGTCCAAACAAGGAAAGTAAAGATGACAGAAAATCTAGTAAGTTCAAAGGCAAGAAAGATCAAGAGCTATAAAGACAAAGGTAAGAAATCTTTTTATATTGCTAAATATTTTGATAGTGATGATGAATATGAAATGTTATATACTAAAGATGAATTAGATGATGAGGATAATGAAAACATGGCACTTATTTCACATGTTAGCAAGAATGACACATGGATAATAGATAGTGGGTGTTCTCTTGGAGCACTATGATGATGGAAGTGTTAAATTTGAAAATAATGAACCACATTATGTGAAGGGAAAAATATACCGAACATGTAGAAAAGTTAATTTGTTTTACCCAAACTTCATTGAATTTACATATTTTCTATCTTAAATAGAGGAAATTGAGTCTACAATGCAACCCAAGCTATAGCCAATGCAATCTGAGTTAGAAATAGTTCTAACCAAGTCTTACATAGAGGAACCCGAGTCACAGATTGTAGGAATTGAGTCTCTGACAGAGGAAGCCAAGTTGTAGACAGAGGAGATATTGAAGACCTTTGGAATGGAAGATTCCAAACCAGTTGGAACACCTATGTCTATTGGACATAAGTTATCCAAGAATGATGATTCAAAAGAGGTAAATTAGACTACCTATAGATCTATGATTGGAAAACTTCAATATGTTGTTCATTCAAGACTTGATATTGCATTAGCAATTGGTATAGTTGCAAGATTCTCTACAAATCCTAGAGAAAATCATATGATGGTAATCAAAAGAATTATGAGATATCTAAAATCCACTTAATACTATGGTCTATGGTACAAGAAAGAAGGAAAATTCAAGTTAAAATCCTTTACCGATGTTGAATGGGGTGGAAACATTGATGACAGGAAGAGAATTAGTGGAGGGGCATTCTTTCTTGGAAAGAGGTTAGTATCTTGGACAAGAAAAAAGCAGAATTGCATCTTTCAATCTACCATAGAAGTGGAATATGTTGATGCAATAGTTAATTGCTCCAACATAATGTGTATCAAGAAATTGTTATCAGGAATGAAGGAAGAATTCAAGGATCCAGTGGTTATATATTGTGATAACACTAAAAATCCAATAATGCACACCAACTGATGTAGGCAAAGGATGAATAACTAGGGCCAAAGGCTCACCCAGCTATTGAAACCACCCTACAAGAGTTAACACAACATAAGCAAACACAAGGGACAACAACCAAAGGAGGAGAAATACTTTTATTGATTCTTCAATTATTCAACATACATGCCCAGCTGTAAGGCCTTCTAGGTTATGGCCAATTACAAATACATTCACATTCAAAGATCCGACTGCAAATTTATACTTTTAGTTCTGCTCTCCAATCTACTCCCCAAAAACTTTCCTAACTCTAAGCCTAAACACTCTATATATACTTTCCAAAATGGCTTACAGATTATTCTAGAACATTACATAAGAGGAAGGCTGACCCAGCAACGGTCTAGATGCATCCCAAGAAAAGATCTTAACATAAATGTTGTGATCAAAATAAATCCCACAAGTCTGCTCACAAAAATCACATCCAAATGCTGACACTCAGCACATGAAGGGTCACTCAGCATATACTGGGTAACTCAGCACATGAAAAGTCACTCGGAATATATTGGGTAACTTGGCACATGAAGGAATTGCTATAGTAACTCGGCTCCCATTGAGTGCTACGGTAACTTGGCTCCCACATGTAGAATGAACAAAAATGAGCAGGATAACAAGGCAACCCAAGATGCTCCTGCATCACCAAGACAAAACACATTGCAATCAAGTATAATATTTTGAGAGAATTAGTTCAAGATAAAGAGGTCAGATTAGAATATGTTAACACAAAGGAGTAGGTTGCTAGCATATTTACCAAACTATTACCTAATGATGTATTTTTGTATCTAAGAGGAAAAGCTAAGGGTCATTCTCCTATTTGATGCTCACTAGAGTATAGATTACTGATGCATCAACCAAACTACTTTGAAGATCTATGAAGTTGATGCAAAGAAGTCGGAGCTCATTGCATATGAATCAATACATCTAGTACATTGTAAAATTACTGTGTCAAGTCTTTGGCATTTGATGTCAAAGAGGGAGAGAATCATGTCATATATTCATTAAAGGAGAGATTAATGTAATCAGAGAAGAATCATAGGTAGTAATCTACAATAACAAGAACTTGATCTGATGGAGTCTAAAGATAAGATGGCTGAGGGAGAATCTCATAGGGAGTTCTCATGGATGGATGGAGAATCAGAATGAAACTAAGGATATTATAAAATCTTACAAATCATTTTAATTGCTCTAAATTTTATTTTCTTAATGACATTTTGTGTTGCCATCAATGCCAAAGAGGGAAATTATTGATAAAAATAATTCAATTCTATGTTGTCATTGATGTTACACAAATGTTATACTCTAACCAAGAACTGCCAGTTGGAATCGAGTTCAAAAGACTCCAGTGTCAGTTGAGCATAAGTATAGAAGAAGCTAAGTTCAAAGATTCATGTGTAAACCAACTCAAGTTGGTTACCAAAGGAGTTTAGTGTAAAATGAGTTAGGTCTGTTACCAAGGAACTCAGTGGTAACTAAGTGACCTAGTTTTTAGTTTTAGTCGACCTACATCATATTAATTTTATTTATTAGTTGGTTTATGCAAGACGACTCAGTGGATGTAATTCATTTATGTAAAAGGGTATTCAAGCCAACTTGACATTGAGTTTCATATATATGATGTTAGTGTAAATTATTATTATTTACACTTTACTTAAGATTACTTAGGTTAATGCATTTATTTATTAGTTGCAGTCTAGGAGTTGTTGACAACACAAGAGTTTATTCCTATCTAAGTCATACTTATCTCCTCACCTTGATTGAGGATATCTCACCTTTTATGAACGTATGTTTAGTTGTCAGCCTTATCTCCTAGCACCTACTAGCTTGTTCTACAAGCTTCCTACAGGCCTTTATATTTGGGCTCTCCTATTGTAATTTCATATCTTTTCAAGCAATATTGTACAACAATTTCATTTTTCATTGTTGCAATATTTGTTGTCTCAGTTCGTTTAGTTTCTCCAAGCTCCACCCTTCCTTCTTTAGTTTTCCTTCAATAGGTTATTTGCATTGAGGTGATCTTGGTGAGCTGTGAAGTTGGCTTTCATCAACTTCTACATGGTATCAAAGCCTCCCTACTGCTTCCTGGCTGAAAGATTTTTGAAGCCGCGATTCAGAGACACAAACCCTAGTTTTTTAATAATTTTTTTCTTCAATCGGGAGGAAGAGCATTTTTTGAAGTACTTTGGGCCTAAACGGATGCTTCCATTGAGTTCAGAAGGCTAGTTACAGTCAGGATTCATTTAAAATTTTCTATTTTTGGTTACTGTGGCATTAGGGAAAAATTTTTCCCTCTAGAGGCCATACGAACGAGTTTTTTGCGCATTTATTGCAAAAAAATTTAAAATTTTGGGCATCGCTGCCTCGCCACCACCGCACGACCCACACATTATGCTGACACCACCGTTGCTAGTAGCAGTACGCGGTGCCACCTGCTTGCAGCCGCCACTCTGCGGCCACCGCCCACCAAGTAGCACTACGAGAGCTCACTGCCCCTACGACCACTGTCGCCAATAGTGCCTCTCTATAGCCGCTCACCGGTCTGCCAGCACTGCAGGACACTTGGCATAGTTAGTGAGTCCCACGTGGCACAACTGCCATGTTGGCACTTGCCACATCACATCTTCTGCTTCGTACTACCACGTGGCAGTCTTTTTTTGTCACAAAAATCGTCTAGCTGTCAATTCTAAGCTCAATAAATGCTAACATTAGCATGATGTCATCACTACATCAAAACACTTGCAAACTCCTTCAAGTCCCATTTTGACCTACTCGTAGTTTTTTGACCATAACTTGAGCATACAGAAGTATTCTTTCGATCCAAAAGAAGCATCAAAAAGCTAGTTCCAAGACAGAGACATTAGTATAGATATTTTGTGGTTTTGATGCAGTTTTATTGCCTATTTCTATAGTTAAAATTAGATGTTTTATTTTTCACTCTGGCAAGCTTATCTTGTGTGTCTCATCTCTATTTTTTGAAAATGTTATATCTTTGGAAAGCTTGTTCTATCATCTTTTCAAAAATGCTAAAAATTTCCTTCAAATTCTACCTCATGCTCTTTCTATCATGTTTTTGGCATTTTTGCTCTATGGTAGATATCTTGGGTATTCCAGGTTCGAGGATTATTTTCATGGCATGGGATCTTTTGTTTTGGGTTGTACTATTTTTTGTATTAGCTTTTTTTCCTCTTTGATCATTGTTGATATCATTTGTAAGCATCTTTATTCAAATGCATTGAGATAAAGTGCCACTCTTGCATTTCGAGTTCATGAACGTTGTTTTGAGACAGTTGTACTAGCACTATTTTATAAAGCACCATGGGGGGGTTAGTTGTTGTCATTTTTGTGCCCTCTTCCTTTGTCAAGTGAGTGTCCCTTCCATGAAATTAGCCCCATGATGTGTTGGTGACACATGCCTTTATAGGTGTTTGTACCTCTTACTCTCTCTTATTGTTCTTGATTCTTTCTACAGAGGATTTTGGCCCACTTTTTTAGTTGCTTGTCACTTCACCCTATCTGCATTAAGGGGGGTTATTCTATTGTTTCTAATGGTTCCTTGGTTTAATGGTTCGATATTGTGAGCTATGTATTCAGTATTTGATCTTATATACTAGGCAATTACAGTGGTTGGCTACCTATGCATTTTGGTGAGATGGATCATCTACCATATAGCACTCTTAGTTCATGCCTTCTATTTTCCATGGAGGTTCTTCAGATCAACAGTTTCTTTCAGATGACTAAGTTTATGGCTTCTTCATGCTTCAGTGATGCTCTTCATGATCTTCTCTTATTCCTATTTACTAGGACATTTCTCTAGTTGGAGGCTTCTTCAATCCTTCACTGGATTTTTAGCTATCTCTTTTTGGAGAGTGGTTTTTCCTACTAGGTTTTCTCCTTTGTCTCTAGTTTACAGAGATTTCTTTGTATTTGTACATGGGTACCTAACATGGCCTAGTTGTCGAGACCCATTCTGCATTTCATTTTAGCTTTTGTAAGCTTAAGTGCATTCCCCTAAGTTACACTTAAGGGGGAGTGTTAGTGTAAATTATTATTATTTACACTTTACCTAAGATTACTTAGGTTAATGCATTTATTTATTAGTTGTATTTTAGGAGTTGTTGACAACATGAGAGTTTGTTCCTATCTAAGTAATACTTATCTCCTCACCTTAATCAAGGATATCCCACCTTTTGTGGACATATGCTTAGTTGTCAACCTTATCTCCTAGCACCTTCTAGCTTGTTCTAGATGCTTCTTAGAGGCCTTTATATTTGGCTCTCCTATTGTAATTTCATATCTTTTCAAGCAATATTGTACAATAATTTCATTTTTCATTGTTGCAATATTTGTTGTCTCGGTTCATTTAGTTTCTCCAAGCTCCACCCTTCCTTTTTTGATTTTCCTTCAACAGGTTATTTGCATGCAGGTGATCTTGGCGAGTTGTGAAGTTGGCTTTCATCAACTTCTACATATGAAAGGTCAAGATGTGGATTGAAAAATGAAAAAGTGGAGAAGAAGATAAGATGTGAATAAAGAAGGATTTCTAATTTAGAGCAAAGTATCCAAGGAGCTACAAAGAATATCCTAATTGGGGAGGATCCAAAGGATAAGTCAAAATAATGACTTGAATCTACAATTTAGTTTCTTTGTCAATCAAGTCAATCATTGTTACTCTCTAGCAATTGTAGCAGTGAAGAAATCTCTTAACAGAGTTGACTTTGTATCACCCAATCTAGTAGTGTAATAAATAAATACTAACTAATAAAGCATTCACAAAACTAAATAAGTTAACACCTATGATAGGATGAGGTTATTAGGGTATAACCTATGATGACAAAGCTATGTCCCTGATGGATAGGGGATGTATGCTCACGGTGTGCTCAAGCTTCCAATGGGTGGGGATTTTCAATGGGTGAGGGTTTTTACCAAGTGTATAGATGAGTGAGGGTTTTAACAATGGAGGTGTGGATGTATTTTAGCATGGTGATAGTGTAAAATCATTGTGATGTAGTGGTTAGTGGAGCATTATAAGTTTTCATAAAAGTTGATTGTGGATTGTGAGAGGGAAGGGATTTATTTATAGGCTAAGGGGTAATGAAATGGAGGGTCAAGATGCAAGGATGGAAGAATGGTGAGGAAGGGCTAAGATGCTTTCAAAGGGAAGCACATGGATTGTGCTTGTTTGGAGCCAATAGGAGAGTGACACTTGTCACAAGGAGGATGAGTGTGAGGGGATGGGATAATGGTTGGGCAAAGGGAGTAATGAGGGAGGTGAGTGTGTGAGAGGGATGTAAGAGACATAAAGAGGGATGCAAGAGGCATTAATGGCATGTAAGAGCCATTAATGCTCTTGGATAGGGATTGAAGAGGACAAGGGAGACTTGTTGACTTTGGCTTGGGTTAGAAAGTCTTAACACTTGCTTAAAATTGTGCACATGTTTAGGAGGGGATTAGACTTAGTTTAAAAAGGGCGTTAGGGGGCAAGTGGCTTAGCTTTGATGGGATGGGTTAGTTAGGAGGCTAAGTGAGGTTAGTATGGGTGAATGGGTTGGATCAGGGGTAAAGATAAGGTTTAGGGATATTTTAGGTGTTTGGATAATTTATTAAATGATTTATTTAATAAATAAAGGATGTGGGATTTAATTAAATAGATTTAGAATTTTATTTAATTTAATAGAGGAATAGGGATTTAATTGATAAATTGATTTTGGGTTATCATTTGATTTTATCAAATGGACTATAGTTAATTAAATTAATTAATTAACAAGGGATGATAATTAATTAATTAATTAATAAATATTTAATTAGTAATGACCTAGGAGATGACTAAATATGATTACCTATTTGTGTAATCAGATTTAAGTGTCTACAGACTTAACAGTCATTTTGTAAATCCTGGCATTTTTAGATTGAAGCATCTTAAGACCTCTAACAAGGCCACTCCTAATAGGGTGATAAAAATCCTTTAATAAGGTCACACCTAAGAGTGTGTTTTGTAACCTTTAATAGGGTAGGCTCCTAATAGGGCTCACTTTAGAAGAGTAAAAAGTTGTAACTAATTGCATTGGTGGTTTTCTCAAATTGGGTTTCCACGTCAAGTCTTGATGTCTCATGTGTTCATGTTATTTTCTTATTGCTTTATCTTTATGCAACTAAGTCACTAAAGGTTAATACACATCATTATCTTAAGATGGCTTTGTTAATCAAGTTACAGTGAATATCTAGTTCACATCGAATTGTGAGTTAAAAGGAAGTTTGTATTGACATCTAAGGGATTTGAAATTGTTTTAGTGGTAATTGATTTACCCCTCCCCTCTCAGTTACTCCTCTTATATTTCTAATAGGATAGCATGCAGAAAACTCGCTACCCCTTCACCAGGCCTCAAAGAGGCACCTTCAAATAGAACATGATTAGGAATAGAACCCAAGGAGGGAGGTTTCCCTATCTTAAGGGGCAGGGGATAGGGTTGAATCAGAGAAGAGGGCATAAAAGGAGATTCCTATAATGCCTACCCCTGGCTAACTTTTTAGATTTGTTTGTTGGATTCTTTTAAGCCTATTCTATGATTATATTTTATGATTATTGGTACTTGGTTACCAAATTAGAATAAATGAATTTCATATTGAATTGATAAATGTGTTGAGTTACTTAGTTATTTCAGGTGTTTATGATTATTTTGATGATAATATATATGTTCATGTAGTGACTTTCAATTATTTAATGATGTTAGTTAGATGAACGGTTTTTATGTGGTTTCTATGGATACTTACCCCATACTTGCATGTGTATCGTGTGTGTGTATGTTTTCTTTATGTTTGACGTTTCTGATGTGGTTGAGGAAGGGAGTTGTAGTCACCTACTAGTCAAGATCTACACGATGAACCACTTCCTACCATTGCTTGTTTAGTTTAGAATATATGTGTTTGTACATGTGTGGATTTTATGCAAATTGTAGGTACTGGGTATCAACTTCCCTGAACTGCTAGGATGAGCATACCCTATCGCAGTATTTCAGTGGTATAAATGGAGAGATAACTCTTGAGTCTAGATCCTAAACCCTAAGCCGATTGTCCTAGAAAGTAGGACAAATATTTGAGTTAGTTTACCTGTCTGAATTCGACAAGTGATGTGAATTCGTGATTTTGACCCTGGAGTTTGATTTTGTCCTTTTTCTTTAGTTGAGTTGTCATTATTTGGTTTTGTGAGTCTGTTGTGATTTTTTGTTATAATTAAATCAAATTAAAAGATAATTTAATGATTTAATTTAATGAAAATTTTATTTAAAAATTTGATATTTAATTATATTTAATTAATTGAAAAATTAATTAAATAAAAAGAATTAAATTCAAAGATTTTATTAAAGTTCTAATTTTGGCATATTTATATTTATTCAATTTAATAATAATTTAATTAGGAACCTTATTTTAATTAATAAGCTATAAATAATATAATTAGTAAATATTATATTAAAATGTCATGTAAATTAATTAAATAAAAGAATTAAACTTAAAGATAAAGTTATAATTCTAATTTAGGCATACTTTTATTTATTTAATTTAATAATTATTTAGGAGTTTTATTTTAAATAATAAACTCTAAATAATATTATTAGTTGAATTAATAAATATATTATTAAAGTGTATCATGAATTAATAAGAGAGAGAAAACATAATTTAATAAAATTTATTTTAATTGAATTGCATAAAGCTTATGCATGAAATTAAAATATAATAAATTAATTAAAGTGGGAAAGCTAATTAAGATATTCTGTAATTAAATATCAAAAAGAGTTGTACATGAAAAGGTAAAAGGTAATAAAGTAATAAACAACAATTGATCAAGTTCCGTCACATGATTGCACAATTAGAGCCCCAAATTTAGGGGAGAACTCTTTATCAAAGTTCACGTGATTGGACAATCAAAGCCCCAAATTAAGGGAGAACTCTTTATCAGAGATCTAGAGCTCATTTTTCAATGATACAGATTTTGGAGGAGCCGATTTCGAGAAAGAGGGTTTTCGAAGGGAAGGAAAATTCTTGCGTGTTTTTTGTGTTCATTATTATAGCATCAGATCCAGGTAGGATCTTGTGGATTTGTGCAGTAGTTGCTTATTCTTTGATTTCTTTGTCTTCTTCGTGTTTGCAAATCTATTTTCAGAATTGAATTGAATTTGAAACCTTTGTATGTGATTTTATCGTTCTTTATTTGAGAAACCTTTGTATATGAAATGAATCTGAAACCTTGTTCGTGATATTATTATTCTTCGTTTTGAGATCAACTGTATGTAAATTGAAAAATTGAAACCCTCATATTGAAATTATTGCTCTTCGTTTCTTGAAAATATCTATGAATGAATTTAAGTTTTGAAACCCTTGTATGAAAGAAAATTGATTTTCATTTTTAGTAAGTTTCTATTTTTGGAAAGTTTCCATTTTTAGTAAGTTTATTTTTAGTAAATTTTCATTTTTGGAAAGTTTTCATTTTTAGTAAGTTTCTATTTTGGGTAAGTCTCTATTTTTAGTGATTTTCTATTTCAAGAAAAAAAATTTTAGCAAGTTTCTATTTTGGAAAAGTTTCTATTTTTAGTAGGTCTCTATTTTGGGAAAGTCTCTATTTTTACCAGTTTCTATTTTTTGAAAGTTTATATTTTTAGCAGGTTTCTATTTTTAGAAAGTATCCATTTTTAGTAGGTTACTATTTTTGAAAATTTTATGTTTTTAGTAGATTTCTATTTGTGGAAAGTTTCTATTTTTAGCAGGTTTCTTTTTTGGGAAAGTTTTTCCAAAGTTTGATAAATTTAAAATTATTATGGTAATAATTGATAATTATTATTATTATTAATTCTAATGAGTATTGTTAAAATTTAAAATTTTGATTTATTACTTTATTATTTATAAATAATTCTAAAGTAAATTAAAAATCAAAGAAATTAATTGGGAGAATTAATGTTTTCTTTTATAAACTTGGATGTGTTTATATGGTTCAAATATATGAAAATGGTTTGTAATACTAGGGAAATTTTATTATTTGAAAACTTTAGTGATTATAATATTTTGAGAAAAAAGAAAATTGAAATCCTATTTAAGATCACAAACATAATGAATTGATATATTGATAATGAAATTGAAAACTTGAAAACCTATAAGTGAAAATAGAATTGGTGTATTTCCAAAACCTAATATATTGTGAAAGTAAATTTTGTATGCACTCTTTTAATGACGTGTGATTTTATTGTTGGGTATCGGATTGACTTAGCTTTGACCAAATCATGAAGTTTACCATGTAGAAAAAGAATTAGTATGCAAAGAACATTAACAAATAAAGTAAACATTCACAAACCAAAAACTAAATTCACATATATGCTTAGACAAAGAAAGCAAACAAGAAGTGCAAACCTCACAAGAGAAAACACTCCATGCTTTCTTGATTCTGTAGATGTGTCCTTTTGCTGTGGATGTATGCTCAAGATGCTCAAAAGCTGCTTCAATGGAGATGGGTAATGGCAAATTGGTAGCTTTGTGAGCTCTCAATTTGGAATTATAAGGGTATGGGTATGGCTTTTGGCTCTCAAAAGGGCATGGTAACTTTAGCTCAAAGATTGTTGATGAAATGGCTTGGGATGGGATTCAATTTATAGGCTAAGGGGTAGAGGGATGGAGGGCTTAGATGCAAGGATGGATGAAGGCTTAAGGAGGGCTAGGATGCACTCAAAGGAGAGCACATGGATTGTGCTTGTTTAGCACTAATGGGAAGGTGACACTTGTCACAAGGAGGATGAGTGTGAGAGGGTAGGGTAAAGGGTTGGTTAAAGGCATGATGAGTGGGGTTGAGTATGTAAGAGGGATGTAAGAGGAATGAGTGTGGAAGAGGGAAGAGTGTGGAAGATGGGTGTAAGAGTCATGAGTGGGCTTGTAAGAGTCTTTATCTTTTGTAAGAGCACTCATGACTTAGTGGTTGGGTTTTTTGAGGGGAGACTTTGGTTTGGATTAGGAAAGTCTTAAACTTGTTTAAGGAATGTGACAACATTAGGGGGTGGATTAGGCTTGGGTTTAGGATTAGCTTAGGGATGTTAGAGATGTGCAAGTGGATGGTATTAATGAGGTTGGGTGAGTTAGTGGCTAAGCTTGGTTAGTATGGGTGGATGGGGTGGATTAGGCTAAATGGAGGATTAGAGATAGGTTAGGGGTTTTTGAATTTGAGGATTTCATTTATCAAATAGATTTATTTAATAAATGGGGATTTTTGGAATTAGATAGAAGAATAGGATTTAATTGATAAATAATAGATTATTTGATTTATCAATTAGGACTATAGATGATTAATTAAATTAATCAACTAGGGATGGCAAAGGATTAATTAAATAAGAATTTAATTAATGATGCCTTTAGAGATGGCTAAATTAGATTACCAAAGCAGTGTAATCAAATTTTGGTGTCTACATTTTGCCCCTCTTTGACATAGTGTTGAGACAACACTATTTCAAAGAAGTTCGAATGAAGATGACACGAGGAAGATGTTTTAGCAACAAGGTTGCCCCAGTCTCGGATAAGAAGAGGAGAGACTAGACTTAGATGATGCCCCCTCAAGAAGGCAGCGGGGAGAGAAATGAGGCTCGACGACTTCTTGAAAAGTACAAGAAATTGAGACGAGCTGAGACGTAGGTTGGTGAAGAGAACGGGCTGAATTAGCTCAAACTCTCACTATGGGAGAATGATAAAGGGAAATCAGAGGCACAATAGTAAATCAAGCTTAAGACTTTCCAGGATTGGGGGGGGGGGGGGAGATGGAGGAGCGGAGCGCTATAAAAGGAATCCATGGTAGGGAGATGGAGGAGCAGAGCGCTATAAAAGGAATCCATGGTAGGGAGATGGATGATAGAATGATAAAGCTAATGCAACAAGATTTCAAAGAGTCAGATTGGCGGAAGATGGGTTTTGGAGATCCCTAGGATTAGGATTGTGGATCTCGAAAGATGAGGCTTGGTGGATTGATTTGATTGGTGGATCCCTAAGACTAGGATTGTGGATCCCTAAAGCTAAGCGTGAGGAGTGATTCAAAGAGATACTGATACATAAGCTGGGGTAGGAGCGACAGATGTAGGATATGGATGGGGGATAATGGAGATGAAGGGAATCCATTGAAGCTTTTTGAGCGGGGGGATACTTCAAAGAGAAGTACCACCATGTAGTTGAGCACTAGATTTGCTATAGGACTGTTGGTTAATTGCCAAGGTTACCAAGAACATCAAGGCCTTTTCACCAACTGTCCAGAAGACTGACGAACTGACTCAACACAAACACACAAGGATTGCCCCAGTATCACACATGAATCCCAGAGGAAGTAGCGTGGAAACGACACTAGGTAACCCACAAGCAGAAAAAGAAAACAAGCAAAAGACCTGATCAAGACCTTACGCTCTAATTGCCCCATTCGCAGCATACCATGATATGGAAGATCATGGCAACCTTGAGGAGGGAATAAGGAGATTGCTTGGAAAAGATATTTCAAGACCCAAAAGGGAAGATCCCAAATCAAAAGAAAGCGAAAATCCAAAAGAAAACTGTTTGCCAACGAGATGGGTAGGACGAGGTACTAACGTACCAAGATCAGACATGAGGAAAGCTATATCCTGCAAGGATCTATCAGAGAGCACCTAAGCTGATGGATCTGGATGAGTGATGCGTCTGGCAAGCTGAACTAAGAAGGATAACACTTTGGTGACAGGAGATCTAGCTAAAGGATGCATTGGAATATCTAACCAAGGTGTGCGATGTGTGCAAGATGTTGACCAAGGATGAACTAACACGAAAGCCGGATAGATACAATGATACTAAGCTAAAGAGGATGTACAAGCTGACAGACCAAGATATGTTACAAATGTACAATTTTGTTGATGTTTTGGTTTTTTTGTGAGATGGAAATGTTTGTGAAGGATGGGATGTCTATAATAGTTGATAGGTGGATAGGTAGATGGTTTGTGAAAAGCTTAAGGAAAATGGGATTCTGTGTGTGCATGTGATAGGATACAGGCTAGGATACAAGATTATTTACAAGCTGGAATATGGTACAAGCTTTGGACAAGATTTGGATATATACAAGGTATGGTACAAGATTTACAAGGTACACAGGAGGTATTGACAAGCTCCATCAGATTTTGGATATTTGATTGGAACACCAAGGGAACAAGTAGGTGTTTTATGGGATGGTGGGTGGATGGATGAGGGATAGGATAGTGATAGATAATGGATTAGTCTTTAGCACACAAGGCGCCTGAATTACCAGGTTTTCACCAAGGTACCTATCCAAGGCGCTTGAATTGCCAAGTTTTCACCATTGGACGCTTATTTCTCTTTACTATTTTTTTTTGTATTTTTTCAAAAGCTGGGTATACCAAGGATCTTCAAGCATAGAACTTCTTGAGATGAATGATGTTAGTGGGATCATTCAAGAGTTCTCCTTCTGGTGTAGATAATTGATAGGCTATGGAGCTAAAGGAGGCAGTAACCACATAGGGACCAAGCCATGTAGGTTCAAACTTGCCTTTCTTTTCTCGATCTGCTTGGACTTTCATATTTTCTTTGAGGACCATGTCACCTGGCTGAAAGTGTCATGGGAGCACCTTCTTGTTGAAATTCCTTTTGAGACGAGTTTGATAGACTGTGAGATGGTCATAGGCTTGTTGTCTCTTCTCGTCTAAGAGATCTAGCTGGGTGAGTCAAGCTACTCTGTATTCTTCATCTGAGATTTGCCCTCGCAAAGATATGCATAGTGAGGGAAGTTCAACTTCTATAGGTGATACCGCTTCGGCACCATAGACTAGGGAGTATGGAGTTGTGCCTGTGGATGTACGGAAGGAATTTCGATAGGCCCATAGAGCCAGATTTATTTGAAGGTGCCAATCACGGCCGAAATCATTGACAACTTTCTTTAGGATTTTGAGGAGGGTTTTATTAGTTGCTTCTGCCTGGCCATTACCTTGTGGGAAATATGGGCTAGAAAAGCGGTGATGGATGCGGAGGGAAGTGCATAATTCTTCCATGTTGAGATTTTCAAAGTTACCTCCGTGGTCAGTGAAGATGGTGGATGGGATGCCGAAGCGGCAAACAATGTGGTACAAGATGAACTTGGAGACTTGAACTCCTGTAGCTGAGACTAGGGGGACTGCTTCCACCCACTTAGTGAAATAGTTTGTAGCTGTTATTATCCATTTATGTCCATCAGATGAGAGAGGTGTGATAGTTCCAACTAGATCAAGGCCCCAACAAGAAAAAGGCCAAGGTGGTGCAATAGGCTGTAGATCCTATGCTGGAGCGTGCACAAGATTTGCATGCTGTTGACATGGGAGACACTTTCTGACAAAGTCACAAGAGTCTTCTTCAATGGTAGGCCAATAGTAGCCTACTCTAAGGATTTTTTGTGCTAGGACAATACCACTCGTGTGGGCACCGCAAAGTCTAGAATGTACTTCTTTTAATGCCATCGCGGCCTCATTTTCATCTAAACATCGAGAGAGGGTATCATGATAACCCCGACGATATAGGGTATTGGCTATGATAACATAGCGGGATGATTTTCGAATAAGGTTCTGGCGTTGGGTGCGTGTGAGGTGAGGGGATATGATACCATCGTTAAGGTAAGCGTGAATTTCATGGTACCAAGGGGATTGGGGACCAACCAAGATACAAACACGGTTTGAATCCTCATTCGCATAAGTGGGTGTGAGGAGCTGCTCAACTAAAAATTCATACTGTGTAGCATCTTGGGGAATTTCCAAGAGCGAGCCGATAGTGGCCATGGCATCTGCTGCCTTGTTCTGCATTCGAGGCACTTGTGTAAACTGAAGCTTTGTAAAATGTTGGGTCAGCTGATCAACTAGCTCTTTGTAGGGTAATAGCTTTTCATCTTTGGTTTGATATTCATTTAAGACTTGTTTGATGATGAGTTGGGAATCACCAAAGACTTGTAACTCAGTGATATTCCATTCTGCAGCTATCTTTAATCCTGCTACAAGAGCTTCATATTCTGCTATATTGTTGGTGCTAGGGAATTGTAGCTTGAAGGTTTTTGGAATGTAATCTCCTTGAGGTGTAACTAATAATATTCTTGCCCCTGATCCATGAGAGGTGTATGAGCCATCAAAATAAAGCTTCCATGGGAGCTGTTCTTCAATTAGGCAGATATGCTCATCTGGAAATTCTGTGAGCAAAGGATATGCATCTACTAGAGGTGCATCAGCTAGGTGATCTGCTATAGCTTGCCCTTTGATTGCCTTTCTGTCCACATACTGGATGTCAAACTCACTTAGTAGCATAACCCATTTGGCCAAACGGCCTGTAAGTGCTGTTCTGGAGAGCATATACTTGAGAGGGTCAATCTTGGAGACTAGTTGGATGGTATGACTTAGCATGTAGTGGCGAAGCTTTTGAGTTGAGAAAACAACTGCCAAACAGGCTTTTTCCATAGGAGTGTAATTGAGTTCATAACCAACTAGGGTTCTACTGATATAATAGATGGCTCTCTCTCTGCTATAATCATCATGTTGTGCTAGAAGTGCCCCTAGAGCAGTAGGTGTTGCTGATATATACAAGATCAAGGGATGACCAGGAACTGGTGGAACCAAGATAGGGGGATTGGTGAGATACTGCTTGAGCTGATCGAAGCTGCGTTGACATAAAAGATCCCACTTGAAGTTCTCATTCTTCTTTAGCAAGTGTGAAAATGGTGTACACTTATCTGTAAGTTGGGAGATGAAGCGCCGAACAGATTGAAGTTTCCCCTAAAGCGAGCGAAGCTGTCGCAGTGTCTGGGGAGGAGGCATGTCTAAGATAGCCTTGACCTTTTTGGGGTCGATCTCTATACCTCGTTTAGAAACTATGAAGCCTAGAAGCTTGCCAGATGTGACCCCAAAGACACACTTCTTGGGATTTAGCATGAGATGATATTGGGCCAACCTATCAAAGACTTTTTCCAGGTCAGCAAGATGATCCATGAAGGTGTGAGATTTGACTAGGATATCGTCCACATAATCTTCCAAAATGCTATGGATAAGATCATGGAAAATGGCTGTCATAGCTCTTTGATAGGTAGCCCCAGCATTCTTTAGGCCAAAAGGCATCATGGTGTAGCAAAAATTTCCCCAAGGGGTAGTGAATGCTGTCTTATGCTGGTCCTCTTCTGCAATCTTGATCTGATTATACCCGGAAAATCCATCCATAAGGGACAGAATTTCATGTCCAGCTGTAAGATCTACAATCATATCTATGTTGGGCAAGGGAAAATCATCCTTTGGACAAGCTTTGTTAAGATCTCTAAAATCAGTGCAGATTCTGATGTCATCGGAAGGCTTAGTGACAGGGACCATGTTGGAGATCCATTCTGAGTAGTCGATAGGTCGGATAACCTTAGCAGCTAACATTCTTTCTAGTTCATCTTTGACTAGTAATGCCACCTTGGGGTGCATTTTTCTAAGTAATGCCACCATATTAGAATAAATGTATTTCATATTGAATTGATATATGTGTTGAGTTACTTAGTTATTTAAGGTGTTTATGATTTTTTGATGATGATATATATGTTCATGTAGTGACTTTCAGTTATTTAATGATGTTAGTTAGATGAATGATTTTTATGTGGTTTCTATGGATACTTACCCCATACTTGCATGTGTATGGTGTGTGTGTATGTTTTTTTTATGTTTAACATTTCTAATGTGGTTGAGGAAGGGAGTCATAGTCACTTGCTAGTTGGGATCTACATGATGAACCACTTCCTGTCATTGCTTGTTTAGTTTAGAATATATGTGTTTGTACATGCATAGATTTATGCAGATTGTAGGTACCGAGTATCGACTTCTCTGAATTGCTAGGATGACGGTACCCTATCATAGTATTTCAATGGTATAAGTGGGAAGATAACTCTTGAGTCCAAATCCTAAACCCTAAGCCAATTGTCTTAGAAAGTAGGACAAATATCTGAGTTAGTTTACTCGTCAGAACTTGTCAAGTGATGTGAATTTGTGATTTTTACCTTGTAGTTTGATTTTGTCCTCTGTCTTTAGTTGAGTTGTCATTATTTGGTTTTGTGGGTCTGTTGTGATTTTCTATTATAATTAATTCAAATTAAAAAATAATTTAATGATTTAATTTAATGGAAATTTTATAAATAAATTTAATATTTAATTGATTGAGAAATTAATTAAATAAAAAGAATTAAATTTAAAGATTTTATTAAAGTTTTGACTTATTTATATTTATTCAATTTAATTATAATTTATTTAGGAGTCTTATTTTAATTAATAAACTCTAAATAATATTATTAGTAAATATTATATTAAAACATCTTTATAGAGGCAATGGGTGCTTCGGGTGGATTAGGAATTATTTGGAACTCAAGGAAAGTATCTCTAACCTCTCTAGTTAATAATAATAATTGGTTGTGTGTCAGTATTCAGAGTCTAAAATCAGACATGAAATTCATTCTTATCAATGTATATGGTCCTAACAACATAATAAAGAAAAAAACTGTCTGGGACGAATTAAGTACAGTTATTTCAAAGCACAAAGATAGTCCGATTATATTAGGAGGTGATTTTAATACAATTCTAAGTTTAGATGAGAAAACAGGGGGAACTAAACACCTGTCACTTGCATCTATAGAATTCAAAATCTGGATTGATAAACTTAGGCTGTTAGAAATCCCATCAAGTAATGGAATATTTACATGGAATAATAGAAGGAAGGATAAGGACTACATTGCGGAAAAGTTAGATAGATTCTTTATTGTAGGTAATCTCTCTTCTTACAATGAGGATTTTCAATCCTCCATTCTGCCTTTCGCAAGATCAGATCATTTTCCTGTTTGTTTATAGATTTTAGAACCATCTAAACCTCCTAGAAATCCTTTTAAATGTGAGAAGATGTGGATTCAAGATCTGAGATTTATGGAATTGATTAAGACTTGGTGGACTCAAGCAAAATTTGGTGGGTCCAAAATGTCCGTATTCATTTCCAAACTTAAATTGCTAAAAGAAAATATTTTGAGGTGGAACAGAGAACACGTCAACAATATTTTTAAAGAAAAATGGGAAACTGAAGAAAAACTGGCAAATCTAAATCAGGAAATTATAAAATATGGTATGGATTATGAGAAATATACTTTAGAAAAAGAACTCCTCATGAAACAGGAATCTATCTTATCCAAAGAAGAAACCTTTTGGAGACAAAAATCTAGAGAAAAATGGTTGGATGAGGGAGATTGAAATACAAAGTTTTTTACTAATTCTACTATACAGAACCGATCTCTAAAGAAAATCACGAGTATCTCAACTCCGCAGGGTTTACGTACAGAAAACCCACTTGAAATAGCAGACATAATAGTCTCTCATTTTAAGGATTTACTTAATAATTATGAAGGGTCTAACAAAGAGGCACAGTCTCGAATGCTCAAATTTATTCCAAAACGGGTCACTGTAGAAGACAACAAAATCCTAAATAGACCAATAACTCTGGAAGAGGTAAGGACAGTGGTATTTAATATGAGTCCAGATAAATCTCCAGGCCCTGATGGTTTTCGAGCCTTCTTTTTTCAAAAATGTTGGGATATTCTAGGGGAAGATTTATGGAGAGCAATTGAAGCATCAAGGAATGGTGGATCCTTGCTGGCTGAAATCAATATTCCTTCTTTACTCTTATCCCCAAGAAGGATTGTCTGGATCATCCTGGAGACTTTCGGCCTATAGCTCTTTGCAATATTATTTATAAAATATTTTCAAAAGTTATAGCCAATAGACTCAAGGTCATCATGCCGAAATTGATTTTTGAAGAACAGACAGGTTTTGTTCCAGGAAGATCTATTCTGGATGGTATAATCATTATTCAGGAAGTCATCCACTCGGCTTCCATAGATAAAGAAGCATGTATGCTCATGAAGTTAGATATACAAAAGGCTTATGATATGGTTGATTGGTGTTTTCTTTGTAAAGTCTTAGAAGTGTTTGGCTTTTCGCAACAATGGGTTAACCTAATATTCAAGTTTATTTCAACCTCGAAGATTTCAGTTCTCATTAATGGGACGCCCGAAGGTTTTTTCGACATCTCCAGGGGTATTAGACAGGGAGATCCACTATCTCCCTCTCTCTTCATTCTAATGGCTGAAGCTTTCGGGAGAGTAGTCCTTCGCTTATAAGGAAAGAAGGATCTCTGGTATCTCGGTTACCAGGAATCTTCCTAATATTACACATCAACAGTATGCAGACGATACCATTTTACCTAGCAAGAGTTCTGTCCAAGAGGCTTTGGGTTTTAAAAGCATACTTTAGCAATATATGAATGCTTCAGGTTAGAAGGTTAACAAAGAAAAATCTGAAATTTTCTTTTTGAATACCTCTCTTGATTTGGAAAATAGGATTTGCGGAGTTATGGGTTACAATAAAGGAAAGTTCCCATGCAAATATTTAGGTATCTCCCTGGAAAAGAATTCAAGGTACACCAAAGTATGGATGGATACGATCGATAAGGTGGATAAGCAGATTGGTAGTTGGAAGAATAAGTGGCTCTCTAAGGCTGGGAAGATCACCAAGATCCGAGCAGTCCTATCAGCCACTCCAATTTTTCCCATGGCATGTCTTCCCCTCAATAATTGGATGTCCAAGAATTTTGAATCAAAACTTAGAAATTTCCTACGGAAGGATAAGGAAAGTGATAAGAAACTTGCTCTCATTAAGTGGGACAATTTATGCAAACCCAAGGAGTGGGGGGGGTTTAGGTATTAAGAAACCTCGATGGCAAAATGCGGTTTTAGGAGCTAAACTAGTATGGAGGTTATATCAAGAAAATGAACAAAAATGGGCCAAAATTTTATATTATAAATATCTAGACCCAATGGACCCGGAATCGGTGTTCAGGATGGAAAAATTACCCAAAGGGTCAGTGTGTTGGAATTTCATGACCAAATGCCAGGGAATTATTAGTAAATTTCTAACTTGGGATGTTGTGGCAGGGAACAAAGCTTTGTTCTGGGAAGATTCTTGGGATGGGCTACCCCCCATCCATTCATCCCCCATCCTAAAAAACCTCATTTCTAAGTTGAAAACATTATGGGGCAATAAGGTTAAAGATTATAAAGTTAAAGAGATGGTGGATGGGGAATTGCGATGGAGATGGCGCTCTATCGAGGATATAGAATTTGATCTAGACTCAGTTGCAGCATTTGAAAAGATCATCTCAAATAGGAAAATTAAACAATCTGAAAGGTCGGATAACCTCATCTGGGCTGGTTCAAAGGATGGTTGTTACAATGTAAAGCTTGGGTATTTATCTATTATTCAATCACAATAGGGGAACTATGTGGAGGTCCCTTTAAAATTATGTTGGGATCCTGGATGTCTACCCAAGGCAGGTTTCTTTTTATGGATTTCCCTTCAAAACAGAGCTCTGACTGCGGACAGATTAGCCAGATATGGTATCATGGGCCCTAACTGGTGTGTCATGTGTAAACAGAGCAATGAAGATGTAGACCATCTCTTCCTAAATTGTCCTTTCGCTCAAAACTACTGGGAATGGATTAAATACAGACTTAAATGGTCAACCCCTTTTCAGAATTCCCTTAAGGGGCTCCTTTGTTCCTGACCTACACATTTGGTTCATGGGGTATATAGAAAACTTTGGAATATTTGCTCATCCATAGTGGTTTGGGAACTATGGAAAGAAAGGAATCATCGTATTTTCAAAAATAAAGAGAGAAATCTAGACGATTTTCTGATAAAACTCGAAGTATCTATTACAGAAGTTATGAATTCTTCCCTAAGGAAATCCTCTCATGAAGAAGGCTCTTTCTCCTTTTGGGATGGAATGATGAAGAAACAATGGACCAATCTAATTAACCCTCCACTAGTTTATACAGCCATCAATAAGGAGGCAAGGGCCAATTGCAAATGGGTTCCTCCCCTCCAGGATGGCATAAACTGAATTTTGATGGTGCTGCAAGAGGGAACCTCAGTATAGCTGGTGTTGGTTGTATCATCAACGATGAAGATAGTCGGTGGATAGCAAAGTTAGCATCTCCTCTTCCTCCGGTTTCAAATAATATGGCAGAATTTGAAGCATTGGAGAAAGGTTTGCAACTTTGTCATAATTTAGGTCTATCTAAAATTGTCATAGAAGGTGACTCTCAAATAGTCCTGAATGGGATTAGGAAAAAAAAGACTCCTAATTGGGCCTTGAATTCTAAACTCCAAGAAGTGTTGCTACTACTGGAAACTTTTGAGGATGTCCTGATCAAACACATTTACCGAGAGGGCAATAAGTTGGCTGATGGACTTGCTAATAGGGGTGCTAATGGAGAATCACTCTTGATATACAACTCTGAGCCTCCTCCCCCGATGTAGTTTCCTAGAGAGTTTTTCTTATTTTTTCATATTTTTCCTCTTTTATAAATATTTATACTCTTATAAATGCATAAATTCTTAAGTAGGCTTATGCATAAGCTCTCTCTCTCTCTCTCTCTCTCTCTCTCTCTCTCTCTCTCTCTCTCTCTCTCTCTCTATATATATATATATATATATATATATATATATATATATATATATATATATATATATATATATATATATATATATATATATATATATATATATATATATATATATATATATATATATATATATATACAGATTTAGTATTCTTAGATATATCCAATATTTATATTTGAAAATTATCAATTATATATATTTTAATATAATATCTAATAATAAAATATAGAAGAAATTGATAGTAGGAAGGATAAGAAAAAAGAGATTTTTTTCACAATAATAATCAGAGATTTTTCCATTCATAGTCTCCTAGATTAGTGTTCCTTTTGCAGTTACGGAGGAGCCCAATTCCTATCATAATTGTTCCCCCTTAGGAACCTTTTCATATTCTATGGTGACAGACTGATTTAGTATAGAGTCTACACTCAGTATGAATCGCATAAGGCTTTTTTGAAGCATTAAGGTATAGAGATTTATCAAATTGATCTTTATCCTAACTTACCACCTCTTTAGTCTAGTTGTTTCGTGCTTTCCAGCTGTCATCCAGCTCAAGATCTTGTTAATTGCTATTACTACTTACTTAGATCCTTGGAAGATATCTTAATAGGTTATGATTACAAGATTAGGACGAAGAGGGTTCGGAATATGCCACCTGGCTCATAAAGTTAAGGCTCTGCAATATGTGATCAAATACTCAATGCTAAGTGTGAGTGGATGAGGTCATCGCCAAATTGAAGCCTTTGATTAAAGGACACATAGGAGAGGTCGAATCAAGATGGTTTTCCTTCGTTAAATAGAAGTGTATGTTGAGAAGGATTACTGATTGAAAGTGATAGTCTTTGATTACCACCTCTATGTGTTTGCCTATTGTCACGATGGAATCCAATGTGTATGTCTACCATACGACAAAGAACAGGACGATGGCCTTTCTCGGGAAGGCAACACCAAAGAGATGGAGTCGTCTCCTGAGAAATGTAGATGATATGATGTGTTTTGCCATGAGTAGGGCAATAGGGGAGGATGTGTTTGACTATAGGGCAACTTGGAGAACCAACAGTTCGATAATTGGATCATTAATTGGGGTAATGGTGAGGGCGAAGATTGACAAAGAAGAGATTGTTAGACTCTGTGTAGACATTTTTAACCCTGTATGGAGACGAGGGTTGGAGAAGGCAGTTTTCAGTATTGATGAAAAGGGCAGAATCTCGTTCCCTGAGAAATACATGGGTCTCCCCTTGGGAGCGGAGGAGTTAAGGATGGCCCCTCAACAGTAGTGTTTTACGGTTAGGGATAATCTGGTTTTTTTTAGGGCTTGGCCATGAATGGAAGCAAGTGTCAATTTCCTTCTGGGCTGGCGTGGAATTAGGGTACTAGAGAACATGGAGTGGGTTGTCAAGTACATCAAGATGTTCAAGGCTTATGTGAGTTCGGGAGTAGTATTCAACGACCTCAACGCCTTGGAATTTTGCATTCTCAACGCGAAAAAATTGAGCAGACTAAGAGTTGATTATGTGCTCCCTCCTAATATGGTCACGGATGATCCAGAATCTGTCCCAGAGGTGATCATGGTTTCATGGAAGTAGTAGAAGTTGTTCACAATTTTGGACTCTAGCATTAGTCTGTTGTTTCATCCATAGATATTAGGGCTCTTATAGTTAGCTTACAGTTTGTTTAGGGTTTTTTATATCGGCATAATACAGGGTGATTATAGATATCTATTATAGCAATATATTGTTCTATTTCTGTAACCTTTGACTATATAGAATGGTTTTGTAATTAGTATGGAGCTGAAAATCCGTGTCATCTATGTAATGAAATGTAAATTTATAATAGAAATATATTTCCTTATGATTTTGGTTTTTTTTTGAAGAGATCAGATTTGTAGCCCTGTTTAATTAGATAAGTTTAGGAAGAGTTTTAAGAATATAGTGACTGATCAGAACGATATCTATTTAGGGATTGCTCTGTCAGCAATAGTTGATTTTCAGATATGGGATGTGTCTTCAAGAAATGGTTATTTTCTTTTAAGTTACTAAGGAATTTAATTACTAATATAGATGGGAACCTTGATGGAGTGTCTCAGAATCGCTTCAAAGGTGACATTATATGATATTTCCTCTATTCTAGATTCTGGTTTTTGTTCCTTATTAGATCCAAGGGTGTCGGGCTGATATACAATGCTGTAGAAATCATGTTACCGGCTTTGACTAGATTAGTAGGGTTGTTTCATTTTTTATTAATATGGTTTGTAGATGTATCAGGCAGAATTATGATATTTGATAGTTTGGATAACTTTAATACAAAATTGTTGGGTTGCATTAATTTATATTTTAATATTGAGATCTCTCGGGCTTCCTTCTTTATCTTGGTTCCAATTTGATAATAATTACTCCATAAGAATGGGAGATTAGCAGTAAGATCTCTTCAATGAATAGATTTGTTTATTTTTTATTAGGGATATAGCCTAGTGACCAGGAATTATATTCAATCCATTACATTAAGTTCCATTTTGACTGTATCAATAGCTCTGAGGGGCTGGATTTTCATTTATAATTTTCAGTTAGGAAGATTTATAAGGAAGAAGTAGGTTAATGTGTAGACTCAAAGACTGACATTAGATCGAACCATGGCTTATAAGGGATTGAAGAGTAATGAAATTTTTCTTCTTTGTTCTACTAACAATCCTTATTTCTTGAAGTAAGAGTCTTTACAGGTTTTTGACATTGGATCTTCTAATTTAGATAGAAGGATACTAATCGGAGACAATTTTCATGGGAATACCCATGTGATTTTATGTAATTCTTATATAATTTTACGTAATTCATGTCACTTATGAGATCCAGGGTAATGCCCCTATGGAAATGTAATAATATAGGACATTAGTCCCGGGCAAGACTAGAGGTTTTCTTCTTCGTTCTTTCCTACTAGTGCCTGTTTGAACGGAGTAACTCTTTGTAGTTTGTTATTTTTTCTTTATTTAATATATGATCCAAGGCTTTGGCCGTTTATCAAACAAAAACAAAAACAAAACAAAAAAAAATCTTATGAATTAATTAAATAAAAGAATTAAACTTAGAGATAAAGTTATAGTTCTAATTTAGGCATAATTATATTTATTTAATTTAATAATAGTAATTTAAGATTTTTATTTAAAATAATAAACTCTAAATAATATTATTAGTTGAATTAATAAATATATTAGTAAAGTGTCTCATGATTTAATAAGAGAGAGAGAAAGCATAATTTAATAAAGTTTATTTTAATTAAATTGCATAAAGCTTATGCAAGAAATTAAAATATAATAAATTAATTAAAGAGAGAAAGCTAATTAAGATATTTTGTAATTAAATATCTAAAAGAGTTGTGCATGAAAAGGTAAAATGTAATAAAGTAATAAACAGTAATTGATCAATGAGTTCCCTCACATGATTGCACAATCAGAGCCCCAAATTTAGGGTAGAACTCTTTATCAGAGATTTCTTGATTGCACAATCAGAGCCCCAAATTAAGGGAGGACTCTTTATCAGAGATCTAGAGCTCATTTGCAATGACACAAGTTTGAAGGAGCCAATTTTTAGAAAGAGGGTTTTCGAAGGGAAGGAAAATTCTTGTGTGTTTTGTATGTTCGTTGTTTTAGCATTAGATTCGGGTAGGATCTTGTAGATTTGTGTAGTAGTTACTCGTTCTTCGATTTCTTTATCTTCTTCGTGTTTGCGAATCTGTTTTCAAAATTGAATTGAATTTGAAACCTTCATATGTGATTTTATCCTTCTTTATTTGAGAAACCTTTGTATATGAATTGAATCTGAAACCTTGTTCATGATATTATTGTTCTTCACTTCGAAATCATCTGTATGTGAATTGGAAAATTGAAACCCTCGTATTGAAATTATCGCTCTTCATTTCTTCAAAATATATGTGAATGAATTTAAGTTTTGAAACCCTTGTGTGAAAGGAAATTGATTTCTATTTTTAGTAAGTTTCTGTTTTTAGCAGGTTTTCATTTTTGAAAAGCTTCTATTTTTAGTAAGTTTTTGTTTTTAGTAAGTTTCTATTTTTAGTAATCTTTTTTAGTAAGTTTCTATTTTTGGAAAGTTTCCTTTTTAGTAAGTTTCTATTTTTCGTAAGCTTCCATTTTTAGTAAGTTTCTATTTTGAAAAAGTCTCTTTTTTAGTAGTTTTCTATTTCGAGAAAGTTTCTATTTTTAGTAGGTCTCTATTTTGAAAAAATCTCTATTTTTACCAGGTTTCTATTTTTGAAAAGTTTCTATTTTTAGAAAGTATCTATTTTTGGAATGTTTATGTTTTTAGTAGGTTTCCATTTGTGGAAAGTTTCTATTTTTAGCAATTTTCCTTTTTAAGAAAGTTTTTCCAAAGTTCGATAAATTTAAAATTATTATGGTAATAATTGATAATTATTATTATTAATAATTTTAATGAGTATTGTTAAAATTGGAAATTTTGATTTATTAATTTATTATTTAAATATAATTCTAAAGTAAATTAAAAATAAAAGAAATCAATTGGGAGAATTAATGTTTTCTTTTATAAACTTGGATGTGTATATGGTTAAGATATATGAAAATGGTTTGTAATACTAGGGAAATTTTATTATTTGAAAACATTAGTAATTATAATACTTTGAGAAAATGAATACTAAAATCCTATTTGAGATCACAAACATTATGAACTGATATATTGATAACAAAACTGAAAACTTGAAAACCTATAAGTGAAAATAGAGTTGGTGTATTTTCAAAACCTAATATATTGTGAAAGTAACTTTTTTATGCACTCTTTTTATGATGTGTGATTTTACTGTTGGGTGTTGGGTTGACTTAGCTTTGACCAAATCAAGATGTTTACTAGAGACTCAAGAGTTTTGTTTTGTGATGTCATGATGATGTTTTGATTACAATCTTTTATATTCAACCATGGTAATGTGTTTTGTATGCTCTATAAGGTGTTTTGATCTATTGATTGTTATTGTTTTTCAGTGTTCTTGTGTGAAACTAAGGTGAATGGTGTACCTATCTGATTAACCTTTGAGTCTTTGATCAATTATTTTTGGATTGCTTTCCAATCACTTGTATAGGATTAAGGTGTTTCTATTATTTGTTCTTGGTGATGTCATGTTATGACGTGGATTGGTTTATGAGTAATTAATTTTTGATCAGTCCTATTAGGATGATCATATTGGTGGAATATGTGATTATAATAAGTGGTTTTCAGTACTTGTTAGTTGCTTGTTTAAGAACTAATGTATGGTATGTGGCCTTTTGTGATTTTTTGATTTTATTGAACTTAGGGTAGGTTATCTATATGTCATGTTGGGAAGTGGCTTGCAATGGAGGCTGGAACCCTAAAGAGGTTGCCTTGGTAACCCATTGCAGGTTGTTTTAATAAGTGATAACA
The DNA here is from genome assembly GCA_028749045.1 of Cupressus sempervirens. Classification (NCBI taxonomy): domain Eukaryota; kingdom Viridiplantae; phylum Streptophyta; class Pinopsida; order Cupressales; family Cupressaceae; genus Cupressus; species Cupressus sempervirens. Next base: position 512,303,629 of record CM053784.1, read on the forward strand.
TTTCACTGAATGGGTTTAAAATGAATTAACAAGAAATGGTACCATAGAAAGTCACTAGGGGGTTGGAGGATTAAAAGACTAGTCAAGTGACCTTAGAGCTGACTCGTTAGTATGCTTGTCAATACGAAAGGATACTAGTGTCGCATAGAGTCACTAGGGGGCCGAAGGATTAAAAGACTAGCTAGGTAACCTTAGAGTTTGCTCGTGCAATGACACTTGCTCACATGCATAATAGATTCCCTACGTGTCATTGTTGCCTCTGGGATTAGTTGATACTTATGCCTTGGTACCCTTTGAGATAGTTTTCTTGTTGGTGATTCCTTGAACCTAGATGTTGGTTTTGAATTTTAAGTTTGTTATCTGTTTAGGACTTGAGTTTATCTCCTCGATGCGGTGGGAGTGGGCTTTTTTGGGTTCCATGAGGTCGGTGGTAGTGTTTTTTCTTATACCATTGAGATCTGATTGTCAGATGCCGCTATTGGATGTGTTTGTGCAAATGTTTCTTTCTATCTATTCCTGTATTTCTATGTTGGATGGTTATACCTAGTGTATTGTATTTGATTTCATAGATCTTACAAGATGATGTTATCTATTTCATGATGTATATTATTTCAGCCTTTCATACCCTATGACCTATACAATGGATGATTGTGCATTTTGTCTATTGTCAAGTGGCATCATATATAATTGTATAATATATTTAATGAAATTTGTACTTGTAGATATTCTTTAATATGGATATATTGATTTTAGTATTAATTAAACTTAAATGTGATTCAACATCATGGGACCCTTAAGAGTTGTAACCTATTTATGTGTTGTTGATGTATGGGTGTATGTTAATTGCTTCCACTATTCTATATTTGTTGTTGTATCTTTATCTTTAAAAAAGAAAATGTTTGTCAAACTTAGTAAAACTTTAGGTTAACTTCTTTTGGGTCACATGGTGGGGCGTTAAAATTCCTCCCTAGATGCAGGGATCCTGCATTTCCCTTTCCTCTAAAATAGGTTCAAGAGAGAAGTTCAGGTTCTTAGGAGCTTCATTCGCTAAAGGGAGGGAACCCCTCAATAGATAACAAGGCTTCCACCATGGGCATTAGAAGAAATAGATAAGTTCGCTTGATTATTCTAGTTTCTTGATAAATCAATTTTTATTTGATCCTTCTCTTTATTGCAAGTACCACATAGGGGGGACTCCCAAATATAATTAGTGTCTAATTTATCCAAGAACAGTTGTGGATGCAAATAATATATAGATTGATTTGTTATTAAACAAATTAGATCCAGTAGGGGTTTGGATAGTTTCATCTCCACTATTATTTTGACATCAGTTGAAAAAATAAAATTTTCTTCTACACCTGTAATGAGCAATGGAGTTGCCCATTCTTCTAAGAATTTAGCTATATAGTATCTCTACTGGGAGGTTTTTAAATAACAACCCATTTTTAAACCTTAACTTCATTGAAAGAACTAGGGTTAAAATGAGGGAGCCGTCATAAGTTTAATTTTCTAGCCTTATAAGAAAATAGGATTACAATGAAGAAATTCCTTTCTTGGATTAAGTGAGTTACAATCTAGAAATACAACATTATTATCAAGAGAATAAATGTGTGCCTAGTCATCCTAGGAAGCCTTTAGCCACTCCCTAACTCTAGTTCCTTACAGATCCAACCCACACCATTTAGCGAAGAGTACGTTGGGTTTACAATAATCCCATAATCTATCAATGTATGAATTACTCAAAATTAGTGTTTGATGTTCCCTAGGTTGTGGAGTTTGATCATTGACAACTACAGAAGGATGACACTTAGAGCCTGTTTGGTGACCAGAATAGGAATAAAGAATAAGCATTTGTTATCTTGGATTCATTATTCTTGCATTTGTTATACTAGATTTGTTATTCTCAATGTGTTTGGTTCACCCAAAATTTGGTATGTTTATCCTCTGTTTGGTTGTGCAAAATTAAAATAGGAAATAGATTAAGTTTAAATATTTCCACCATTGCACAATCACCTAGTTCCATGGTTATAGGGCAATTTTGAGAAGCACTTGATTAGCTTGCAACATCTTTGTGTGGATTGAATTTGAAAGTGGGAATGTCTTTAAATTTGGAGCTGATGGCGAAGCTAATGGGAAGGTTTCAATGCCCTCAATTCCTGCACTTAGTCACAAAGACAAAGAAGAAGACTCAAAAGATGAATATCCTCTTGGAGAGAGATCCTTGCAAGATTTAAATTTCTTCATTTCCAAACCAATGCTTTAAACCATCCATCTGGTGAGCTACCATTGCAAGTGTTTGCAAGTCCCTTGGAATAGTGTCTACAATAGCTTCTCAGATCTCATCACTACAGGGAATACTGGTGTCCTCGAGGGTTTTGTCAAAAATCTCAATCGACTGCATTCCAACCTAGAAAGCTGTCACATAAGACACTCGAACCGAATTCATTTCTTCCACTTTTAATCTATGGTATTTGTAGAGCATATTCTCCATCTTCCTTAAGTAGAAAAGCAAAACCTCACAAACAAAGTGGGAGGGAAATAATACATTGATGCTCAGACCCAAAAAATGATTAAAAATGTGAAAAAATAAAAAATAAAATTAAATGCACATTTTGGTGGAATTTGATATTCCACCTATTTTGGTGGAATATCAAATGCACGTTTTGAGGTCAAAATGAGCTTGTATATTCATATTCCTAATTCTTGTTTGTCACACCCAAACAGTGGATTCAAAATTTTGGGTACTTGTCAATGCCAATTCTAGTCATATTCTAGTCACCAAATGGGCCCTTAGGGTTTATCATAGGAGAATTTATGGCCTATGAGTAGAATGACAATTCCTTAAGAGAAAACAAAGTCCTATGTGAGGAAGGATGAGGGGCCTTGATTGGCAAGACATATGATTTTCCCCGAGGGATAGAGTTTTCCCCTATAGCCATAGGAGAGACTTTAAAGTGCAAAATCTACAATTTCTCCATTTGAGATGAACTTTTCCTGCGCCTCTCCAACCTTTGATCCTCAAAAGCATCAGACTTTTAGTCTTGATTTCTCCAATTAGAGGACCAATCTAATTTCCTCCACTTAGGGCTCAAGAAATGACCATTCAATATAGACTATGAATTAGGATTAGGCCATAGAAATACCAATGAATTCTCTTCATGCATAGAAAAATCATGCATTAAATCAACAAAAGAATTTTTAGTCGAAATTCCTTCAAAGATATTGCGAAACCTAGCATCTGACATATAGCCCCAAGTTGCCCAAGGGGTAGATTTAACCATGGTAGTTGAGGATGCCAAAGGTCGGGAACAAAATTGACCATGATCAAAATCGACCATGTCAAAAATTAACAAAGTGTTAGATTCTACAAGAAGCGAGAACCGAGCCAAGATCTGATGTTGGTCATAGATCATATGCACCTCCACTCAATAGATGATCGAAGATCAAAATAGAAGAATGAAGAGATATCTAAAATGAGAGAAAAATAGAGACAAAGAAAGAGAATTTTTGAGAAGACTCTCAATACTCTCACCGAGCTATCACTTAACTAATGAAGGTGAGAGGAGAGAGTTGTTTATATAGAAAAAATGGGGCATATACATCCAAGAGGTGCATTAACTCCCATATCCCATAAAAGGTGGGAGGTTGTACCTACTTGGTAAAATGTCAAAACATGTGAGAAATCTAACTAGCCCATGACCTACCTAGGTAAGGTCAAAAAAGTGGTTATGAGAGGTGGCACAAAAAGCCAAAAGAGGATGTGTAACTCAACTACCCATGTGTGGGAAAGAGTTACACGTGTGGCTTATGTATTTCACCATGTGTCCTCATAGTAACCACATAAAATAAACCTAAGCAAGCTTAAATAATATGTGTAGGAAAATAAATACCCCCTAACATAAGGGAAAAAAACCTACACTAACACAAAGCAATAAGGTATATACATTTAATTTTTATGTATTTTTAAAATTATATGAATATACATATAATTATGATTTTATTGTATTTGTATTATAATATATTATTAATATAAAATAAATTTTCAATAGACAAATTTTATATATATATATATATAATATTATTTTTAAATCATCAGATTTTCTATGTCAATTTTCAATTTGAGTTTATCACTAGTCACTTTTAAATAGATCATGTGTTAATAATATTCTAGGTATATGTCCTTCTTTCCCTCTCACACTATATTGGTTTATCTTTCCCTCTTTTTCTCTCTCTTCCTTTTTCTCTCTATTTGTACCCCCTTATCTCTCCCTCTACCTATATCCCTCCCTTTCTTTATCCTCTCTCCATCTCTCCTCATCTCTCCCTCCCTTTCTCCCTTCACATCCCCTCTAATTATCTCTTTATCTCTACCTTCCTTTAATTTTATCTTCTCATATACCTTTATCTATTTCTTTTTCTGCCCATATATTTCTACCTCTCCCTCTTTATATCTCCCCTCAATTTATCTTGATCTCACCATCTCTATTTATCTACCTATATGCTTTACATCTTTATATATCTCACTATTTATCTCCTTACTCATTGCCTCTCTCAATATCTTCATATATCTCCTTATGGCTTAACTATCTCTATATCTCTCCTTCTCCCTCTTCCTCTCCCCCTACATATCTTTCTCTTCATCTCTCCTTCTCTATATCCTCATTTCTTTGTATCCATAATGTCATAAATTTTAAGCACCTCATTAGTGTGTACTATTTCATGATTATTTAATGCCTACCTTGGCGCAATTTTCATAAAAAGACTTCATATGGCTCTTATTAGGCACTTAAATTCAAACATAAATCCTTCATCATTTCAATCCTATTTGAAATGTAGGTTGGCCCATCTTTCTACATGCGCTCTTTTGTTTTTTTCTCCAATCCAATAATTCATTTGATCACCTAGGCCCTACGTTACTATTTGTTGCCTTCATATTTTGTACCAATTTTGAAATCAATTGTGTTGGGCCATAATTTGACATCTACCCCATCTCCCTGATCACCTATTCATGTTTTGGCTCATTCACTTGGGTACACAATGTGCTATATGCTTTGTTCCCACATAAAGGGGCCCAAATTTGAACTAGAACCTCGTAATGGTGCTTTGGTGGGAAATTAGATCTCATGGTTGTCTTGGGAATTATCAACTCCAAAATGTGCAAGAGGTATAAACACACCTCATCTCTCCTCATTTTGGTAAGGAACCATGATCAATATTATCAGAGCCCGTGTTTCAACACTAGGAACCTTAAACCACTACACTTCTGAAAACTTAAAACTAAACATTAAATTGTGTAGGATGCCTCCTGTTACTTGAAGCAACCGACAAGGCAGAGGTCGTAGGGCGAGAGGTGGTAGAGTGGGACAAGAGGATGGACCACCTCCACCACCACCACCTCCACCTCTACCACCACCTAACTTGAATTAGGACATTAATAATGCACTTTAGACATTGATCGGTGTAGTTCAGCAGATAGTAGTACCTATAGTTTAGCCAGGTCAGTAGATTCTAGTAGTGGAAGTAGAGGGACCCGAAGGAGGCAGGCCCAGAGGCAGAGAGAGGACTAGGAGTCCCCCACCGAGACAGTTAGAGGGGCAGGATGAGCATGAAGGTGAGTTAATACACCAAAGAGGACCCCCACTTGACAGACCTCCTAGACATATAGGAGATGATATCAGGGAATTGATTCGACTCGGACCACCATTCTTTACCGGTTCCACTGAGGGAACAGTAGCAGAGGCATGGTTACAGAGCCTACATCGGTGCTTTGGACTTTGACCTTATGGGAGTAATCTAAAGGCATGCCTAGCAGTTCATCAGTTGAGAGGGGATGCCTCTAATTGGTGGCATCAAGAGGAGGCCATAGGAGGAGTGAGGATGGATACCCTCACATGGGAGTCTTTCCTAGAAAGATTCCAAGAGAGGTACTTGTTAGAGCATTTCCGACAGAAACAGATAGAGGAGTTTCATTCTCTTTATCAGAGAGGTCTTACAGTGGCTCAGTATGAGAGCAAGTTTCTCAAGCTCCTTCCTTATGTGGAATACATGAAGGATGAGAAACTACGGGTACATCGCTTTATCATGGGTTTGAATTTCTCACTTTAGGGTCCAGTTCAAATGGCCTTCCCTACCACCTTCAGACAGGTAGTGGAGATAGCACTAGTTGTAGAGGATACTCGAGGTAGACAAGAATCACGGGATCGGTCTCAGATCTGAAACCCTACCTGGCAGAAACCCCCTTGGAAAGGGAATCAGAACTATACACCAGGGTCCTCTAAGGGCCAATAGTCTCAGTAGCAGCAGCAGGAACCCTCACAGGGTTACTAGGGCTCCAAGCCCAAGCAGTGGTAGTTATAGCAGGATCAGAAAGTACATACCCCACAGTCACAGTCAGTGCAGGCTCAACAATCTTCTAGGGGTGGATACAATGGGTCTAGCAGGTCAGGAGGCCCACAGTAGTCTAGATCACAAGATGCACGATCTTATACCCGAGGGCTATGCTACACTTGTGGTGGCAAGGGTCATATAGCTATGGAGTGTCCACAGGGACAGGCATCCGATGGTCAGAGTAGGGCTTTTTCAGAGCTGACAGTTGGAGACATGGGTAGGTCCCACAGAGTTTTTGCAGCGGTTGACAACCGCCAGATTGAGCATCAGGCTACAGTTATTGAGGCTACAGGTGGATTTGGTCGGCCAGTTAGCGTCGGAGCCTATTTGTATTATTGCCCGACAGACCCTAGCACTTTGAGGTCAAGAGTTGGACCAGGTTAGGGTTCCGTGGGATTGCTATGATGAGGTTACGACTTTATGGGAGGATGTGCCCCGGATGCGATCTCAGTACCCTTATCTTTTTTATGAACTCTATGAGGAAGTTCATGCCTAGTGGGGGAGGATGTGAGGCCTCGCCCCGACCCATCATAGCATAGTGATACCTTATTATTATTTTGATACTCACAACTCGGGATGTCGAGACATTTTCTGATCCTTTGAACATATTATATTATTTCATGTTGTGTGATGTTTACTTTCAGATATTTGAGTTTATCATTTAGTGCTTCATGAACATGTATGTTGACGAAATAAGTAAATGTAGGATTAACACATTGATTATGGAATTTTTATGATTAAGGATATAAGTAGGATGAAAGAAACCCTGATTGATTTTAAGATGTATGTTTCAATTTACGTGATTTTTGATACGTATATATACATATGTGCATGTGATTTTATGGGACTACTAATGTGTGCAAAGAGTGTGCAGGATATTTAGCCGAGAAACTTGATGGAGGAACATAACTGATCCCTATGTGCTAATTGTGGAAACCTTGTTGTTCGTAACTAAATTAATTGTGAGATGTATGTATGTATCTTTTCGTGATCAGTAAACGTTAATGTTTCGTAATTATGTTCTTATAGTGTCACTTGACACTTGTGAATTTGCATATGCATTCCAGCGTGCTAGTTAGGGTTAGCTGTGTAACCTTTGGACCTAAGTCAGATTAAGTTAGTGTCTTTTTGCTAATTTGGTTCTTAATCAAGTTTAGTCACCCTTAATTCGGATTAGTGCTTAATCTGCATTTTTAGAGTTGTTAGATGGTCCTAAATTATTTTCCTAGCTTTTGTTTGGTTCCAAACCTATTCCTAAGGCTTTAAAACATGAAATATTTATACCCAAAGGGTATGAGTATGGGTTGGGGGCATTTTCCAACCCCTAAGCCCCTTTTATTGACTTTTGAGGTCACTCAAAAAGTCTATTTTTGCCTTTGTGCGAAAATTGCAAGTGGCTACCATGAGTTGCATTACCTCACCTCCACTTAGTGGTTAACCTTAGTATGGGTTGAGTTAGAAACTTCTAGATTAGTAGGTGGATGGGGGAAGTTATTGCCCTTTTTGGTGATTGAGTTTGAGACTTATTTAGAGGCCCCTCTTGGAGTAGTTTTGTTTGTTACCCAATCTCTACTTTTAGAGAGGAGTCTTGGAAGATTGAAGGCAAGGAAGGGAAAGCTCTACTCAAATTGTTCATTTACCATAACCTCTTTGTGAAGGTAGGAGTTCTTCATCTCCCTTGTTCAGATTTTCATGCTTATTTCATGCTTATGCTACTTGTTGTTGTTTGGATGCTTGTATGTATGTTGGGTATGTTGGGAAGGATTAAAACCATGTTCTTGAATGCTTTTCTTTCTTGTTTATGTTTGAATTTTGAAGTTTTCTTGTATGGGTGTTTTGGTATTACTCACCCTTGGATAGGGCAGAAGTGACCAATTTTGAGAAAGGTCCTTTTAGTTGGACTCCAACAGTGTAGAGTCTCTTCTCAGGATGAGAAGAGGGAGAGAGGGTAGGGTGTTATGGGGCCCTACCTGTCAGCACAAACCACATATGAGTTTTGGCATGTAAGAATGGAAGAACGGAAGTTCTTGATTTATAGCCCTGATTGGGCACCTGGTTTGGTGTTGTGTTTGACATCTCCTATTGGAAAAATCCACCTTTCCCTAGTTTTGATTCATTGTGAATCCTGTTGTGGAAACCTAGTTTGAACATGCATGTTTGATTTTGTCTCTTGGTTATGCTTGGTTGACACTTGATCAGATTCTGATCTCTCCATGATCTTAGCAATGTATTGCAGAAAATGGTATGGATCCCTTGATGAGGGACATGAAGGAAATTATTTGATTGTTGAAAATTTGGGATTGAATCCCTATGAAAATTGTATTAATCACTTTGTTGTAATCGCAATGACGCCGAGTTTTCTTCCTAGTTCTTTCCCGTCCAAGCCTTTGAATCAAGTTTGCCAATAAAAATGGTGATTGAGTAATATTGCTTATCATGAGATTTAATCGTAATTTTCAATTATATGAATGCACATCAAAAATAGGATGAAATGATGATGGTTTAGTTAAGCAAAATTTTCAAGTTTTCTTATATGTTAAAAATGAAAATTATGTTAAGGAAAAAAAAACGGGTATGGTTGATATTTCAATTCAAGTTTGTACTTATTAGAAGATCAAATAAATCTTGTATTATTGTGACAAAAATTATTGAATCTATGTTTTAAATCCATGCAAAAATATACACCTTGAGAAAAATATACATTACTTTGTAAATCTATACTTAGAAAAAAAAAATAAAGACAAAAAAATGTGTTCCAAGAGAGTAAAAACTCTCTGGTTTTTGTATGGAGAGACAATTTAATTCCCCTCATAACAACAGAGAATCTTTAAAAGATTCCTTTTTATATTTTGATTGAAAAATATAAATATAAATTAATCAATTTAAAAATAAATGTAACAAATCAAAAATAGACTATTAACATGTTAAAACTATCCTAATATGTATTCTTACCTAATAAACTTTATGTCTTAAATGCTTTTCCTATATCCCCTTGTTGGACGCAGTTCTTTTATGAGGTTTGAAAAGACTTATGTTTTAAAATATAAACAAAGTCAACAAAATGATCATGAGGGTGACATCATCCTGTCCCCTCATTCCATCCATGTGCAGGGGTAAAGCTTCTTGGAAAGCGTTGGCCTCCTTTTACCTTTGTTTGGGGATGCATTGATTTGAAATGCATTTAAGTTTAAACATTTCTCCCACCTTCAAATTTCCCTTGGGTCGCCATTTTCATGGGAGGGTCTGCGCATGTTTAAGGCTTGGGCAGAGCGCTATCCTTGGCCAGCGCTTGGGAAGTGCTTGCCCAAGGTGTAGGTAGGGTGTAGGGGGATCATAGGGGGGGAAGTTAGTAATAGGTGTTAGTGTTAGGTGTTAGCATAGGTTAGTGTTAGTGTAGGTTTGTTAGTATATTTTTATATGTTAGTTACTTTTTTATTTGTTAATAGTGTTAGTAAGTAGCTTAAAATTTATTAAGTTTAATAGATGTTATGTGATGTTAGTTTAGTATTAAGTTTAGTATAAGTTATGATTTGTTAGTTACTTTTTGTTATTTTTTTTAATAGTTTTAGTTAGTTAGTTTTAAATTTAATTAAGTTAGATTTAGTTAGTTTAGTTTTAGATTAATTTAGTTGTTTAATTAACTTAGAAAGTTATAATCTAATGATTAGTTAAAGTTTAGTTAGTTTTAGTATTAAAGTTAGTTTAAGTTTTGAGTATTAATTAGTTTTAATTTTCAAGGTTAATTGGCTATTTAAAATAAGATTAAATGTAGATTTTATTTGATTAGATATTTCAATTAATTTTAAACCCGAATTCATTTAATTTGTTATTTAAATAATTTTAGTATATTGCTGTGAAGTTAATGTAATAACGAATCTAATGATCGATATCAATCTAATAACAAAAGTTTCACAATCTTAACGATGTATTCGTCCTCTAGAGTTTATAAACTTAAGGTGAAATGTAGAGAACCTTTACTTTAACTGTGATCACAACCTTATCAAATTTTGAGCATTTTAATTATTAATTAAAAAAAAAAAGAAGTGTGTTTTTGCCTTTTAGTTTGGGCATGACAAATATATTACTTCTATTGAAAGTAAGTAAGGTAGAATCTATTCTCAAGCATTCATGTTCAAGCAAGCAAGGTAAGCATTCAAGAATTCAAGATCTAGACTTCTTATTTAAGCATTCAAAGTGTTCTTCTCCATGGATCAACTTCCTTCTATCATTCAAGGCCAAGAAAAGGAGTTTTTTTATCTAGTATGGAGATAGACATAAATATGCATTCATCCAATTCTGTTCTTTGTTCTCAATCAAGCATTATGGAAAGTTACATCATCCATCATATTAGGTTTTACCTTTCATGATTTCCTTTTGGATTTTTCTATTGGATGAGATATATTGCATTAACATATTTTAGCACATTTAAAGAATCATTTGCATTCCAAAGGTATGATACACTTCATTTTTAAGATCTAGCCTCATCTAATACGACACCACACTTTTATTTCCTTTATTTCATTTTCAAGGTTGATTCCAAATAGGGGTTTGACTAAGGAAAACCCTTTTAACAAACCTTATTCCTTGCTTTATGTGTATAGGCACAAGTAGTGTGGTTATCAAAACTGTTCATAAAGTTTAGGATTTGACATAGCGACTATGAAGGTTTTAGGCAAAGTTGCAGGGAACATGTAAGATGATCCCAAATTTGGGCAACAAGTTAGTCATGATCTCTAATTTTTGTTTCAAGTCAGTTCATGTTGCTTATTATGTCTATATGTCATTTCTCCTAATTAGCTACATTTCATTATTTTGCCTTCTATTTTACATTATCATATCAAATTCCTTAAAATCTGATTATTATAATATCATTACCAATGAAGGATAATTGATCCATTTAGTGAAGTCTTAGTTGTGCCTATTGGGTTATCCTCCTCCTTATTATGTATCAAGAAATTGGATCTCCTCTTTGCACCCTTTTTCTTATTGCACAATATTTTTATCTCTCTTGCTACCTCTCTCTATTAATTTATCTCCCATTTTGTATCTCCCTTTATGTTCACCTCAACCACATGTTCATCTCTTCTCACATACACTTTTCTCCTCTTATAAGCTATTTATCTCTTCCATACCTATCTATCCCTCCCCTTGCACTCTTTCCTTCTCTCCATATCCTTCTCTCTCTATTTCCATCGCCATATGCATTTCTATATCTCCTTATCTATCTCCCACTCTTCCCCCTTTATCTCTCACACCTCTATCTCTCTCTCTCTCCACCTCTTTCTAATGCAAATATAAGATGATCATGTTAGTAATGGAAATTGATCATCTTCTTGATTCAAAGGTTTTGTTTCAATTATGCTTTGATCCTTTTAAGTTCATGCATAGTCTATTCTAAAGTTCTCCATTAAACTTTTGTGGTACAACCAACATCACTTTCTAAATTAGCTACCAACTAACCTCATATATTTGCACAAATCTATGCAACTAATACACCACTTTTCCCTAATCGATCTTCCAAACCTCTTTGACATACCCATTGCACATAAAGAATAAATGATGTCAATGGGCCTTGGTCTACTGGTGAAGTTGAATGGCTAACAAAGAACCCACTAGGGATCAAGTCTTGCTGAGTGCAAGGTTCCAACATCATAAGGGATGAGGCCGGGATGGTGCCTCGAGTGATTTTGATGGTGTGGATGCCCCTCAGTCCTTGGCTCTAAGCCGAAGAGGTTTCAGGGATGAGTGAGCCTGTATTGGGTCCCTAGAATGTCTATGTGGTGGCCTTCGCTGGTTGGTAGCTCATAGGCTTCGTGCCTCACGGGGTTGCCTCCAAAGTCTAAACCCTCCATCAAAAACAAAACAAAACAAACGATTAGTTTGGGTGCTACATAGAGATTACCAAAAGCAACACATCTAAAACTAAGATCGGCTGATTGCCAAACACCAAAACCACCCCAACTCTGCCTCAGTTTTCCCCACACTACTCCGAAAGGTACGACAAAGGTTAATATTACATTTTCCAGGGGCAGAACATAATGTTGGGAATCCAGATTGGAAACAGCACTGAACAAACATGTCCGATACTATTATCTGTCAAATCCATACATTCCAGACAGTAATCCCGATTCGTCCCTCTAAAACTATTCTCAACTCCAGCATCACGAAGAATTCACCAAGTTTTCTAATTGCCCATAGGGTTGTTCAAGACAAGAAGATTTGCAGGCTAAAATGGTCAACTCAAAAGCGAATGAATGTGATAATTATGAGGGACAAGGGCCAAAACCGGGGACCTTTATGGAGAGGACGGCTCTTGAGCAATGAAGCAATTCAAGCAGTCCAGGCTCTCAGGAGGGCAGAGAAAGACACCGACAAGCTCGAAAAGGCTTTCCAGACCAAAATTTCTCGATTACTTAAGAGAGACCTTCTGTCCGTGCTAAGCGAGCTGCAAAGGCAAGACCAATGTGACTTGGCTCTGCAGGTATGTTCGCCTGTCATGCCTTTTTCAATCCTTGCTCTCTAATTACGCAGACATTTAACCTTAAATCTTAATTTCTTAAGCCAAGCAATATTACACTGTACCAAATCACTTTTTAGATGATGGTTGTCTTTTCTACCTTTAATTCTAAGTTTGAAACCTTAAACTATTTCCGAAAGATTTAATCCCAAATTTTAGTTTGAATCTTACATAGCACCAAGAAGTTTAAAATCTAGTTTATCACTTTTTCTCTTCCCTTAACCCCAAACTTGATTCCTTAAACCCTATTACTGAATTTTTAAAGCCAGAAATACTTAGATGGCACTAAGGCGCTTTATTTATAGGTACACGTTTTATTTATTTTCCCTTAACTCTAAATTTGAAACTTTTAACTCCCTGATTTTGAAAAAAATTAACCCAAAATTTTAATTTCTTAAGCCACCGAATACTTCATGGCACCAACTTCTAAATCTAGAAGAATGGTTTTTAAATACTTGTATAAATTCTAATTTGACATTTTAACTCCAAATTTTAATTTTTATAGCCAAGAAATTGTAAGTGGTATGAAAGCAATTTTAATTTAATATACATTAATGTCCCTTTTTTCCTTAAACTCTAATTTTGAAATCTGATTTTGAAACCTGAGGTCCTGAACTTGAAAATTTTAACCCTAAAATACAATATATAAAGCCAACAAATCTTGCTTGCTACCAACTACCAAGGCAGGTTTACGTTTAGATATGTAAAGAATATTACTTTTAAATTTTGAATGTGTAAGCACTTCATACTGCTCTGAATTATATAATTTTTTAACTGGCTTTTCATAACATTCCCACATCATTTAAATCCTAATTATAAAATATTGAACCATATAATTGTCAAAATTTAAACCCTAATTTTCAACCTTGGAACCTTATCTATTCGCTAGTCTAAATTTCATCATACAATTTCATGTCATGGTGGCATATTTTAATGGAAATGTGAAACTAAATTTTCTTTTGCATTATAATGTAACATGAATCTCTGCTTTAGGTTTGATATTATAAATTCTTTAGTAGTTATGTGTTTTTTATTGGGTTCATCATACCTTGCTTTCAGCAATTCCCTAAACTCTGACAATAATTTTTTAGTTCTCAACATAAAACTTTAAATTGTATTGGTCTTGGATTCAAAATTGAGGAACTATTGACTTGAATCTCATGATGTCTCCTACATTACACCAAAGTAGTAAATTTTTTTAAGATTGAATGAACTTACATTCTATCATTTGCCATGTATGTGTAATGACCCCTACCAACAGACCATTGGATTGATCAAATGTTGGAGACTGAATGCTGAAGATGATATGATGAAAGTGCAACTCCAATTGGAACTCCAAACCAGCAATTAAGCACAAGTGAAAAGACTGAAAATATCCTTCCCATAGCTGCAATAATTCAGGGATCTTTCACACCCTCAAAATTGCGTACCAATTGAGAGTTTTCGTTCTCAATGGCCAATTGTGACTACTTGCAGAAACCCTAGGCTCCACAGCGCACATCAACAAATATCAATAATAAATCTCAATGATAGGCAATGAGCCCTCAATGCCTATTTATTCTTTTTTCCTCGATAGGTCGGCCTCTTTTTAAAATTTTTCTCCACTTCTTCCAGCAACCTCTAGAACATTATTTTATTTAATGACTTTATAAAATATATCATTTTATTAAATTAATTAAATATAAAGTTACCTTGTAATATTTTTTTTAATTGATAACTTTATAAATAATTAATTCCTCCAAAACGGGGACATTACAGGTCCGCCCCTCCTAAAATTGCTTGGCCTCAAGCAATCTTAATGCTGGATGCTGCAAAATCACTTCTCCCTCCCAAGTAGCATCTTCAATAGGTAAATCTTTCCACTTAACCAGATACTCTCTGATTACTCTCTTGCGAAGCTGCTTCTCTCTACTATCCGGAATGGATTCTGGCACTAAGATCAATTTCTCCTCATCGTCTAAGGGAGGTAATACTGCAGAAGGCATCACATTCTGACCTAACGCCTTTTTGAGGTGTGATACATGAAACACATTGTGCACTCTACTATCTGTGGGAAGCTCAAACTCATAAGCCACCTCACCAACTCGCCTGATGATCTTGAATGGTCCATAATAGCGTGGCTTGAGTTTCTCTGCACCACTCTTCTTGAGAGTGGACTGCTTATATGGCTGCAACATGAGGTAAACCATATCATTTACCTCAAAACTATGCTCGGTCCTCTTCTTGTCTGCATACTGCTTTTGCTGGTTTTGAGCTCTAGCAATGTTGTCTCTGAGAGTAACAACTATATCCTTACTTTCCTGTAGTAGTTCACCTGCACGGGGTACCCGACTATCTCCCAACAACAAATCTAAGAAACTAGGTGCCTCATAACCGTAAAGTGCCATGAAGGGTGTCATTTGTATAGTCATATGGTATGTAGTATTGTAACAATACTCATAGAGATATATCCATCTGACCCAAGCTCGCTGTTGATTTGCCACATAATTCCTCAAATACCCTTCCACCCATTTGTTTACAATCTTCGTTTGACCATCGGTCTGTGGGTGATAACTGGTGTTGGGTGTAAGCTCAGTGCTACACAACTGAAATACCTCTTGCCAAAAGTGACTCACAATGCTCCGAGGCAAACCGTGTAATCTGAAAACCTCCTTGAAGAAGACCTCTGCCACCTGAGTTGCTGAGTATGTAGTAGTGATAGGGAAGAAGTGAGCATATTTTGTTAGCCTATCCACCACCACATAGATACAATCGTGCCCCTGGGCCCCTGGGCAAGACCTTGATAAAATCCATAGAGATGCACTCCCACTTCCTGTCAGGAATAGGGAGTGGCTGTAGGAGCCCTGCTGGATAAGTGTGCTCTTGTTTGTTCTACTCGCAAACATGACATTCACGCACATACTGCAAAATATCAGCCTTAAGTCCCTTCCAAGTGAACCGCTCCCGTACTAACCTGTAAGTCTTGAAATACCCAGGATGGCCTGCTGTTGGTGAATTATGGAATGCTCTCAAAGTCAACTGCTTCACTTTCGATCTTGGGACCAAGTAAATCCTGTTCTTATAAATGATCAAATCATCTATGAGAGTTTACCTAGTGTCGATCGTTGTTCCCTCCACTATATTAGAGGCCCATGTGTCTCTGGCATATTTTGCTACAATCAAGTGTCGCCAATCCTCTGATATCTGAATCATAGAAGTGAGGTGTGGCCTACGAGATAAAGCATCTGCAACAATATTCTGTGTCCCCTTAACATATGTGATATCAAAATCATAGGCCTGTAACTTACTCACCCACTTCTGTTGACGATCATTCAGGTCCCACTGTCCCAAGCAGTGCCTCAAACTATTATGATCAGTTTTAATACAAAATTTGCTACCCACAAGATACTATTTGAATTTGGCTAAGGCATGCATGATGGCAAACATCTCCTTATCATATATGTTGAATGATCTCTTGGGCCCTCTAAGTTTCCTACTCTCATAAGCTATAAGATGCTTGTCCTGCATGAGTACAACACCAACTCCCTCTCTAGAAGCATCACATTGAAGCTCAAATGGCTTCATGAAATCAGGCAATGCTAATACTGGGCATGTAGTCATTATTTCCTTGAACCGCATAAAATAGTTTTGTGCCTCCAGAGTCCACACAAATGCCCCTTTCTTTAGCAAATCTGTCATGGGTGCTGCATGTCGTGAGTAGCCACTGACAAACCTGCAATAGAATCCACATAGACCAAGGAACCCCCTTAACTATGTAAGGTTCTTTGGTGGTGGCCAATCAACAATAGCGCGAACCTTTTTAGGATCCATTCGTACTCCTTCTGCACTAATGATGTGTCCAAGATGCAATAGTTCTGTCATCCCCAAATCACATTTGGACTCCTTGGCATACAAGGACTCCCTCTGTAAAATGCTCAATTCTGTCTCCAAGTGCTCTAAATGTTCTTGCCATGTCCTGCTATAGATCAAAATATCATCAAAGAACACCAGCACAAATTTCCTCAACTGATGGTGGAAGACCTTGTTCATAGTGGACCGAAAAGTGGCAGGTGCATTAGTCAAACCAAAAGGCATGACTACAAACTCGAAGTGCCCACAATGACATCTAAAAGCAGTTTTCTCAATATCCTGCTCTCGAACTCTAATTTGGTGATAGCCTGATCTCAAATCAATTTTTGTGAAATAACAAGCCACATGCAATTCGTCTATCAACTCATCGATGCGTGGGATGGGATACCTGTTCTTTATAGTTCTCTTATTCAACACCCTGTAATCAATACACATTCGCAGAGTACCATCCTTCTTTTTTACCAAAACAATAGAAGACGCAAAAGGTGACTTACTTGGTTTGATGTGTCCCATTGCTAGCAACTCCTTGATGGTCCTCTCGATCTCATCTTGAGTCATTTTGGGTGCTGGTATGGTGTGATCATGACAGGCTTAGCGCCTTCCTCTAGCTCGATAATGTGCTCAATGCCTCTATCTGGTGGCCTGCTTGGTGGAATCTCACTGAATACCTTCTCATACTTGATTCTCAATTTCTGAATATCTAGATGATATTTAGTCTTATGTTGCTCCTCCTGTGTAGGCATCAAGGCACATATTGCCACCCACTCTATATTATTATGCCCGGCTAATCTCTCCAACCGCCTAAATGAGATAGTCTTGACATCACCATTACGGATAGCCTTCAGCACATTAGTCCTACCATTCACCTCGAATCGTATCTCCATATCCTCCAATCTTAGGGTAACCTCCTTCAAAGAATGTAGCCATTGCATCCCAAGTACTATGTTCATGTCACCCATGTTGACCACATGATAGTTTGCCTTGAACTCATAGTTGTTCAGGTGCAAAGGTAGATCTCGCACCATCCTGTCACAACGAAGAGTATATCCATCAGCTACCTTGACTCTCAATCCTTCGAACTCCTCAGTAATGAGTCCACGCCTCTCCACAAATCGTGCATCAATGAAATTATGCGTGGCACTTGTATCCAATAGAGTAATAACCTTCTGTCCTGCCAAGACTCCCCGGAGTCTGAAAGATCCCTCTCTTTGGATACTAGACAGACGTGCCTCCTGTAAATGTAGCTCTGGAGCCTCTTTTTTCTCAGCACTATCTACCTCTTGTTCACCCTCTACCTCATTATGGTGCTCTGAGCTGTTTGAATCTGAACCCTTGTAATAAGCCCACATCGCCTGGTTAGCCTTCCCCTTAGGCCTCATAGGACAATCACGACCAAACTCATAGGCACCTAGCTTCTTCCTACATAGGTCATTAAGCGTTTCCTTATCCAAAGGTGCAACTGACTTTCCTCTTGAGTCACTAACCTTCTCTTTACCCTTGCTGAATACCCCTTTGTTATCTCTAAATGATGAAGAACCCTTCAAACTAAACCGGTTTGCTGGAGCTGCAAGTTCCATATTGCGGGCTTTCTTCATGGCTTCCTGTAATGTAGGAGGATCAAAGGCCTTTACCCACCCCTTGAGTGGTTCAGTTAATCCCTCTGTGAATAAGATGACTAGCTTCTGTTCTGAAATGTCAGGCACCATCACTGCAAGCTTTTGGAAGTCATTGATAAATTGTTCTAAGCCTCCTGACTCTCGGAAATAAACTTCAAGATTTTTTTTATCAAACCTTTCTATCAATCTATCCACGAACTCCTAATAAGTGGTTATCTGATTGTGTTGCAAAGTGATCACGCCATGTGTCCACCAATCATGTGCTGCCCATCTAAGTGTAAAGTGGCATACTTGAGTGCTTAAAATTCTGTCATAGTCTTCAGAGATAGGAAAGTATCCATCTTATGAATCCAAGCACGAGCAATCATTTTTCCACTGCCATCAAAGGTGGGTAATACCAACTTGTTGGTGACCTGTTGCAACTCACTGAGTTTATCTGCCTGTTTGTGCCTGGCAGCTCTGTAGTTAAGGTACCTGTCAAATGTCCATCCATCCTGTACGTATGCTGGTAATGAATCCCACTCATTTCTCGCTTGTCGAAGTTCATCTACAATATCTGTTACCATAGCATCAGGTGTGCGTGCTGGAGTTTCTTCTCTGAATGTAGGATGTGTGGGTCTGTCAGCTGTTCCAGACCGCGTCCTATGTTGTGATCCTGTTATGCTCTTGTCATCCTGGTCATTATTATGATTATTTCTCCTATTTTCCCCAATCAAATGTTGCATCATAACCATCAATGCCTGTGTACTTGCCTCTATTGACTGTAGAAGCTTCTCCTGATGCTGTAAAGTCTCATCATCTCGCATAATTCTGGGTGGGCTTTGAGAATGTCTCTCAGCCATATTCTCAGTTAAGCTGGTTCCCTGTGTAAATAGAGCCCTTTTGTTTTTTTTTGTTTTTGTTTACTTTTGTAAACTAATTTGGCTGCATAAACCCTATTAGGCTGGTAGGAAACCGCTCTTATACCACTGTAATGACCCCTACCAACAGACCACTGGATTGATCAAATGCTGAAGACTGAATGTTGAAGATGATATGATGAAAGTGCAACTCCAATTGAAACTCCAAACCAGCAATTAAGCACGAGTGAAAAGACTGAAAATATCCTTCCCACAGCTGCAATAATTCAGGTGATCTTTCACACCCTCAAAATTGCGTACCAATTGAGAGTTTTCGTTCTCAATGGCCAATTGTGACTACTTGCAGAAACCCTAGACTCCACAACGCACATTAGCAAATATCAATACCTCGATAGGTCAGCCTCCTATTTAATTTTTTCTCCGCTTCTTCCAGCAACCTCTAGAACATTATTTTATTTAATGACTTTATAAAATATATTATTTTATTAAATTAATTAAATATAAAGTTACCTTGTAATATATATTTTTAATTGATAACTTTATAAATAATTAATTCCTCCAAAATGGGGACATTACAGTATGCTTGTACACATAAAAAGCATTCTACAGTAAATATCTAGGATAATAATTTAATTACCTCAGTCTATTCAAAGATTATTTTAGATGAAATAGTTGAGTCTAGACAAGTACCAAAATAATTTTTTTTGATAGAGGGAAAGATGCCCTTTTGCTTTGTGTGCAATGAGGAATAAATAATTGTAATTCGCACTTCGTGATCCAACTCAGAAATCTTCTATCAGATCTGCATCAGTGGAGCTTGGCAGACTGGAACTGTGCTTTCTCAGGGTCAAAACTGTATGGTCTGTCCTGATTCAAGAGTTTGTGGCCTTGAGGCTTTTGTGCTGCCTAATCTTACAATTTGAGGCCTTAAATTGTGTGCTTGTGCACTCCAGATTTTTTTTTGCTTGTTTATATGTGGACTGGATGTTGCTTAAAACTTAAATCTTCAAAAATATTGGCAATACTTTTTATCGAGTGGAGGGTTTTGCACCTTGGCTTGGTTGTGGTCAGGTTCAAATGTAACGCAATTCCCTTAGGTTTATTCAAGAGCAAAGACATGCCATGAAGAATGCAATTGCCTAGAGATTTGTCTTTATGTATGGAAATGTTAATACACTTCTGTGAGTGCTTGTAATGTTCCCTTTTTGAAACAAGATTAAATAATAAATAATAATAATATAAAAATATAAAAATAAATAAATAGTAATAAAATATGATTTAATATAATTACAAGTTAATTAAGTTCAATGAAAGGGCAACAGATATGTAATGAAGAGTTGCGACTCCCTCAACATATGATATAAAAGGGAGGAGAGTTCATTTGATAGGGGATATGGAGGAAGGAAGAATGAGGGAAGAATAGAAATTAAAGAAGGATTAATAGGAGAAGAAATGAATGGGAAGAAAATAAGAAAGGGGGTCTTTTAAGGGCAACAATGATAAAGAGTTGTAGTTATGAAGGGTTGTGAGTCTTTCACAGATGGACAATTATAGAGGGCTGGGAGTCTTTCAGAGATGGACAATTATAGAGGGTTGTGAGTCTTTCAAAGGGTAAAATTGTTGAAGGGTTGCGAGTCTTCCAAAAGGATTGTAATTATGAAAGGTTGTGACCATTTCAAAGGGAAAGCATGAAGGAGAGGTGTAATTCTCCCCCACATTGGAAGATATTAAAGGGGGAAGGTTTCAATTGACAAGTACAACCAAGGGAGATCAATTTGGGGAATATAGTAATATTCTCGAAGGCAACAATGAAAAGTGACTCCATTCTTAAAGGTGGTGACCTTTGTATAGATAAAGTATAAAGGAGATGTTATTCCAAGTATTGAAGGACTTGTCGATCACCATCCTATAACCATCAACCATTAAATGTAATGTGTCGTAATGGCACTTTACTTAATCTACCCTAAAATTTCCAAGTAAGGTTTCAATTGTGCTTGGAAATGACAATTTACATAGTCTCTTTAATGTTCCCTACTAGGAGACCGTTAATTCCCAATTGATTAAGATACATTACTATGCATTTAAATCATATTAAATTAGGAAACAATTAATGATTCACATAAATTTGATAGTCAACATACTTACGCCCTAATTCCTTAGTTCTCTCCTAATCATCAACCCAAGGAGGATGGGGAATTACTTGTCATCTGGCGCTTGGAAACCTATCTACAAGTAGGCTCCCCTAAAGCTTCTAGACCTCGTCCATTTTCCATCTTGGGATTCACCTAACTAGTCAGGAATTACCCTGCCTCTCCCTAACAAAACCAATCTATCCTCTTTAAGGGGCAAGGATGGGGAATTACTTGTCATGTGACGCTTGGAAACCTATCTACAAGTGGGCTCCCCTAAAGCTTCTAGACCTCATCCATATCCCATCTTGGGATTCACCTAACTAGTCAGGAATTACCCTGCCTCTCCCTAACAAAACCAATCTATCCTCCTTAAGGGGCAATAGTGAGTGATCAAGGATTAGATTATGAATATACTAATATATCACACACACACACACACACACACACACACAACTTTTCTAATCCTAATAGAGGACGATGGAATCACAACTTTTCTAATCCTATATTTAAATTATTAATTAGAATTCTTTAATAATTAATATTTAATACTCTTTACTTATTTAATAAATATATTATAAAATATTAATAATTTTATTACACACACATACACACACAACTTTTCTAATCCTAACAGAGGACGATGGAATCACAACTTTTCTAATCCTAATAGAGGATGATGGAATTATTGTGCTAGGACGCTTTGAAACCATCTACAAGCAGATTTCCTCAAGGTTTCATGACTACGTGTTCATACCCATCTCAATACTTATTCCTCAAGGCACTAGAAATACACGTCCTTACCCCATCTTGAGACTTACTTGTCTTGTGAGGAATTACTCTGCCTCTCCCTATACAAACTTGCTCTCCTTATGAAGCCATTAGTTGAAGACTAAGGACTAGGGCATTAATCATATTGGTCTTTCATGTATTACGAATGTATATGTGTATACGTGAAATTAAGAATGACTGTCATATAAATTCAAACTCAATATTATTCATATATTCCAAGACCACAATGTATGTATTTGAACCTGTTGTGTCTGCCTGCTTTCCTCAAATGAACCATCTTCCCTTTTTATCTATCCATGTGAGGGAGAGGTCACATTTTTTATCATAAATCCCCTTTGGCAAGAGACACAACCTTTCGTCATCAACACCCTTGAAAGAGTGTAACTATTTGTCATTTCTCCCATTGAAAGGGACAAATGTTAGAAAGTAAAGTCCACTGAAATAATTGAGAGGGGGGGCATGAATCAGTTATGCGATTCTCAACAACTTTATTAATTCTGTAACATGTAAATAGATGCAACAACCATAGAAAGATAACCATGCACAATAACACTAAATATGTTAACTAGGGAAACCCTTGATTAGAGGGAAAACCCTAGTGGGAAAGATGCCCACAAGATGATGTACTAATATAAAAGTTCCTTGTAAAAGGATGAACTCTGTTAGGAGCCAATGAAATACAATCAGTACATATGAGTCCCTATTAGGAGACTTTGAATCCATGTTAGGAGATTCCAACCCTGTTAGGAGCTATGACAACACTGTTAGGAGTTGAAAGGAGGACAACTGAACCCATTGTCCAAATAGCCTCGAAAAGAGTCTTCACTAGACAATATTTTGGATAAGCATATCCAAGATCTCTGAACTGACTAAACAACAACTCCTTTGCCAATACAGTTCCTTTGAAGCTCACAGTACATCCTCATCATAACCTCTGTTCTAATCAAATACAAATTTGCTTCTAAGTTCGCATAACCAACAAAATGATCTCATTGATTACAAAACACCCACATTGGATACCTATCCACAAGAAAATGATCTTTCCTCTATACCAAGTCCGAAAACATATATTGAGTCGGCCTTGAGTCTTTTCCAATTTACAATAATAATATATGACATCCTTAGATATTACATTCCACATTACATTACAATTATATTCTTTCTTCAAAGATATTTGTAATAGTCGGCTGATAGAGATCATCTTCCGAACAGTCTTCGCCAAACCTCACAAAATGAACTCTTTTTTTGCCATTTGGAACATAGCATCTTCAACATGTCTCTTACCTTCCTATATGCTTGCTTAACCAGATTACATCTCTGTTAAAAGATGTAATGAATTTATCAATAACTGCTTTCCAGAAACTCTCTCTAAAAGCTACCTTCTGAAAGCATCGCATAAGTCTACATAGCTCCATATTTTTGTCTGTGCACTTAACTGTAGTATCTGTAAGCATCTCCAAGGATATGTCTAAGTGCACACATCCCAACTTGTTGACTGTTGATTGTGTCAAACAAATCTTCCTCTGTATTTTTGGTAATCTTCACAAAATAAGGTATAAGTTGACATAAATGACAAACACTGTCATGAATGCAACACAAGCTCTGAATTGTCTCTCCAGTATTGCTATGATACTCCCCCATAGAAATACCATCAGCGTTCATGCTAACAATCTCTCCCTTTGATATTGATGACAACATAGGTGAAAAACATCCAAGTACCATGAATGCCAAATATATTTCTTCCTCATCTACCTTTACTCCCTATTAATGCTGCCCATGAATGTAAACATACATCTCAATCTCAGATAGGTTGTAAAGAGTTTTTCATATTCAAATCACAACCATACAGTAACCATCATGCACAAGGAAGGTGTTAATCTCTCTCATACATAGACATCTATACTCTCACATTAGGAATATATCAAAGCGATGTTTTTCATTAATCTCTCCTCCATTAGGATGTTTTTCATGTACTTCTCTCCCATTGACATCAATGACAAAGGTATCATTATGTCAATTTTCTAAGTTCATTCATTTCCAAAACAATCTATTCAAGCTCAAGTGTCCAAAGACCAAGAGTCCTCAATGACTCAGCTCAAACACAAATAGTCCCCTATAGGAGAAGTATCAAGTATCCAGTCCAAGTAAATGATATAGTGATCTGCTACCAACTGGACTGATGCAATCTCTGCATCAACTACTTTGAAGTAGGTTGGGGCATAACCCCAAACATACCACTCAAGTACTCAAATGTGTCCTTAGCCAAAGGTTTTGTAAATATATTTGCTATCTGCTCCTTTATGCTAACATATTCGAATCTGATTTCTTTTTCTACAACCTTTTCTTTCAAAAAGTATTACTTAATAGATATATGCTTTGTTTTTTAATGTAAAACTGGATTCTTTGACATACTTACTATACTTGTGTTATCACAATGTATGATAATAGCCTCAGTAAACTCTATTCCAATATCTTTTAGCATCTTCATCCAAATAATGTAATTACATTTGTTTGCTGCTGCTACATACTCTACTTTTGCTACACTTTGTGAAACACAATCCTATTTCTTGCCCAGCCAAGAGACCAATCTTTCTCTTAAGAAGAATGCTCCACCACTAGTGCTCTTTCTGTCATCTACACATCCTGCCCAATCAACATCAATGTACACACATAATATGAAATCTTGTGATTTGTCATACCATAAATCATAATAAGGTGTTCCTTTCAAGTATCTGAAAATTCTGTCTACTACTGCAAGGTGTGTCTCTTTAGGATCTGCCTGAAATCTTGCCACAATTCCAACTACATTAGCTATATCATTTCTAGTATGTGTCAAGTACTATATTCCACCAATCATAGATCTGTACTTTGTTTGCTCTGTCATCTTTGCTAGATAACTTACAACCAGTTACCATAGGTGTTCCAACAGGTTTACAATTTTTCAAAACCAAATTTCTTCAACAAATCTTTAACATGCTTAGCTTGTGATATAAATATGTCATCTTTGTTCTACACAATCTGCAATCAAATAAGTATTTCATTTCACCAATCATACTCATCTCAAATTCTTTCTTCATTTCCTCAGAAAATGTCTTACTAGCTTCATTTCCTCCAAAAATAATGTTATTCACAAATACTACAACAATCAATAAACTATCTTCATTCTTTCTCAAATATAGATTACTGTCAACATTACCTTCCATAAATCCCAAATTTGTCAAGTGTTTATCCAATCTTGCATATGAGGCTCTAGGTGTTTGTTTCAATCCATATAATGCCTTTCTTAATCTGCAAACCATGTCGTTTTCATCTGTTAAGGCAAAACTATCAAATTGTTCAATGCATACCTCTTCTTCAATTTCCCCATTCAAAAAAGCTGATTCAACATCCATTTGATAAACTTTGAAGTTCTTGTTAGTTGCATATGCCAAAAACATTTTTACTGCTTCTAATCTAGCAATAGGTGCAAAAGTTTTTTTAAAATTAATTCCTTCTTGCTGTGATTATCCCTTACAAACCAATCTTGTTTTGTTTCTCACAACTTCACCTTGTTCATTCAAATTGTTTCTAAATACCTATTAGTGTAAAGTTTTTGCAAATTCCGTGAGATCAAACTAAAATAATACCTTCTCCATTGTTTGCTGAAGATTATCTGTTAGCATGAATGCTGATGCTATGGGGGAGCATTATAGAACATTGATGTGATTTTTTCATGACTATGTTTGTCATTGATGACAACATAGTAATAAGTTTGTAAAAGATTGACAGAACAACAAACTGTGATTTTTGTATTGAGAACATTATATTACTTATCTGATGATGCGCAGTTTCTAGCACATACTACAGCGTGTATTTGTTACAAGGGCAAGTGCGCAAAACCTAATGTGACAATGTATGGAAGATATGATTGATCTGCAGAGAACCGGATGAAAACAGAGTATTAAGAAAGCAGTTCCTATTGTGTGATTGCTTTAATTCATCACAAATATAGTGAAGGCTTGTACAGTTAACTAGGGACAGTATACTAGCCGTTGATGACGTTAGAGAGTGCGTATGTACAGAAGTTGCACGTGTGAAAGTTTGTTTGTAATTGTGAGCCGACAACATTAATTAAATGTGTATTCATTTAGTTAATGTGTTATAATTAAATGAGAAGCCGACTCGAGGAT
The DNA here is from genome assembly GCA_028749045.1 of Cupressus sempervirens. Taxonomy (NCBI): domain Eukaryota; kingdom Viridiplantae; phylum Streptophyta; class Pinopsida; order Cupressales; family Cupressaceae; genus Cupressus; species Cupressus sempervirens. The sequence goes on from CM053784.1 coordinate 512,329,948, forward strand.
ATATTATTGAGCATGGTATAAAGGAAAGATGTTTTCCATGTTTAACATATAGAGAGTAGATGAGACTTGCGAATTATTAAGCAGTAGAGCAGAGTGACTTACTATTGTGTGTGAGTCACCTTAAGGGTTATTGTTACTAAGAACAGTGTTCCAGATCTGATTACATGGTCTGAAGGAGAAGAAGTCGGACGTACTGGACAGAGGAAGAAGTAAACCTTGTTTCACATCTATTATTCTGAAAGGAATAGTACCAAGGTCAATTCGATAGTGGGTTCGTTGATCTGATCTTGAAACTGTTTGGACAATGGTTTCAGTTGCCTTTCACAACTTCTAACAGGGTTGGAATCTCCTAACAGGGATTCAAAGTCTCCTAACAGGGACTCTTTGTACTAAATGCTATAATAAGACTCCTAACAGGGTCCATCCTCTAACAAGGAATATTCATATTAGTATATCATTTTGTAGGCATCATTCCCATCGGGGTTTTCCCTTTGATCAAGGGTTTTCCTAGTCAACATATCTAGTGTAATTGTTTATGTGCATCTCTTTATGGTTGTTTACTTTGGTTGAATGGTCAAGATTGTTTAAGAGGATAAATGTTTAAATTGTTATATAATTGATTCACCCCCCCCAGTTATATTGGTGAATTATTGTTTCTAACAATTGGTATTAGAGTCCCAGGTCCTTGAAGAAAAAGTTTAATAACTTTGGGAGATCCATGGTGAACATGTTCAAAAAGGAAAGTTCGAGATTTAATGGCACCAATTACAACAGTTGGAAGGATAAAATGGAGACTCATCTTTTGTGCATGGGTCCAAGATATTGGCTTGTAACCAAGGCTTTTAAAAATATTCTGGAAGAAGACAATCTTGAAAGCTGCACCGAGGACTAGAGAGAAGTATTTACGTGCAACATAAGGGCAAGAGAAGCAATATTGTCAGCTCTACTTGAAAGAGAGTATAGTCAGGTAAAACAACTCAAAACATCTCATGAAATTTGGAAAACTTTAGAAGCTAATTACGAGGGTGATACACATGCAGAAAGAGTTAGATTACAAAATTTGCATTGCACATTCCAAGATGCTAGAATGATGGAAGATGAATCTGTAAGAAGCTAATTGGCGGAGTATCTGAGATTTTTGTAGGAATCACATCTCATGGTGGAAAGAAATCTGATGATGAAGTAATATGTAAGAACTTGAAAAGTCTGACACCACTTTTCAAGACAATAACATAGATGATTCAGCTGATGATACCCTGTACTACTAATTTCACCAAAGAAACATTGCTTGGTAGATTAGAAGCTACAGAATGTGATCTGAAACAATCTGGAGAATTAGCAAAAGTCGAGACAACATTTAGTGCATTAAATATTAAACCTGGTCTAGCAAGGAACACAAAAGTGCAAGGAGACATTGCTAGCAACAGCAAGTTTGTTGAGGAAAAGATCCAGGAAGGAGTGGCTCTTCTTGTGGAAAGAGAAAAAGATGGTAAGAATATCTTTAAGTGTTGGACGTGTAATGAATATGGTCATTATGCATCTAAGTGTCCTAAAAGAGAAAGGAAGTATAAGGGAAGATTCAAATCTAGAAGACCTAGAAATTGTTTATATGCTAATGAAGTAGTAGAAGAAGAAGAATCTGATCAAAACAAAAGTGAAGATGAATTAAGATTTGTAGCTATAAAGGAGGATGATCTTGACAGAGAGATCAGAGAAAAACGTGCGATGATTTCACAAGTTGAAAGGAAAGATTGGATCATTGATAGTGGTTGTTCACATCACATGGCTGGTGATATGAGAAAATTTTTTCAAATTCAGAAGACATGATGGAGGAATTGTCAGAGTAGGGAACAATGCAGCCTGTCACATTACAGGAATTGGATCTATCACACTTGATGGTAAAACAAATACTAATGATGTTTAGTTTGTTGATGGACTGAAACATAACTTGTTAAGTGTTGGACAACTTATGGACAAAGGTTACCAAACTAATGACACATGCATCATTAAGGACAAGAAAGGAAAATTGCTTGGTACTGGCACAAGAACCAGAGGTAATGTATTTCAGTTAAACACCACTGACATAACATGTTTAGTAGCTAAAGTTGACAACATTTTGTTATGGCACAAAAGATTTTGTCACATAAACTTTGATAACATTGTGAAAGCTAGTAATACACTTGTTGTGAGAGATTTACTTAAGATTGCTAAACCCACTGACATTATTTGTAAGAAATGTATCTTGGCTAAGCAGAAGAAAGTTTCATTTCCTAGCAAGTAGTTTGGTACTACACGAAAGCTGGAATTGGTTCATACAGATTTGAGTGGTCCCACAAGAACAAGAAGATTCTATGGAGAGGTATTTTATGATTTTTGTTGATGATTTTACCATAATGATGTGGGTAGCTTTTCTTAAAGAAAAATCGAAGGCATATGAGAAATTCAGGATATTGAAGAATAAAGTAGAGAATGAATCTGGAGTTAAAATCAAGAGCTTAAGATCTGATAGAGGAGAATTTACTTCTAAAGAATTCAATATCTACTGTGAAGAACATGGAATTAGGAGATAGCTATCTTCACCACATTCACTTGTGTAGAATGGGATTGCTGAAAGAAGAAATAGATCAATTGCTGAAGCAGTAAGAGCTATGTTATTCGAGAATGATGTACCAAAGACTTTTTGGAGAGAAGCAGCCAATACAACAGTATACACCCTAAACAGAGTACAGATTAGAAAAGGTATGGAGAAAACACCTTATGAGTTATGATTTGGTTACTCACCATTAGTCAAATATTTCAGAATATTTGGAAGCAAATGCTACATCAAAAGAGATGATGATATCGGTAAGTTTTATCCAAGGAGCGATGAAGGTATGTTTCTTGGCCATTCATTAAAAAGTAAAGCTTACAGATGTTTCAACTATAGAGAAAAAACTATAGTAGAGTGCATAAATGTGAGAATAGATGAAAAGTTTGGCACCAAAGAGAAGATGATGGATTATAACTCTGATGAAGATAATTATTTTGGGATGACCAACAGATGTAATGAATTATTTCTCAAGACTAACAATGACTTGCAAAATAATGTGCAAATTGAAGAAGTAAGAGAAGAACAGAGCGCAATACCTGAAATAAGAGTTGAAGCAGCAACTCCTACCCCAAATAAGAATGTGATAAGAAATCATCCTATTGATCAGGTAATAGGAAGTAAAGAAAAAAGAGTAATGACAAAAAGCAGAATCAATGAAGAACTATGCCTAATATCTCAAGTAGAACCAAAGAGCGCAGATGAAGCAATCAAGGATGATCATTGGATAAAAGCAATGGAGGAAGAACTTAAATAGATAATAAAAAATGACACATGGGAATTAGTTCCTAGACCCAAGGACAAAAATGCGATTGGCACAAAGTGGGTATTCAAAAATAAAATAAATGAACAAGGAGAAGTAATAAGAAACAGAGCAAAACTAGTATGCGAAGGCTACTCTCAGCAAGAAGGAATTCACTATGAGGAAACATATGCACCTGTAGCAAGAATGGAAGCAGTCAAAATGTTCTTGGCATATGCAGCAAATAAAAATTTCAAGGTATATCAGATGGATGTTAAGTCAACATTCTTGAATGGAGAACTAGAATAAGATGTTTATATTGAGCAACCATAAGGTCTTCCTTTAACAGTAGAGAAGGATATAGTTTGCAGATTAAAGAAAGCCTGTATGGATTAAAGCAAGGACCTATAACTTGGTATGTAAGGTTGGATGAATACCTAGCAAAACTTGGATTTGCTAAAGGAACAACAGATAGCAACTTGTACTTGAAAGAAATAGAATATGGTTTGTTGATAATCATTGTATTTGTTGATGATATCATTTTTGGAGGAAATGATGAAGCCATTAACGAATTCTTAGAAGATATGAAAAATGAATTTGAGATGAGCATGATAGGAGAAATGAAATTTTTCTTAGGATTGCAAATTGTTCAAAACAAAGAAGGTATCTTTATTTCTTAGACCAAGTATTTGAAAGATTTGTTGAAAAGATTTGGACTAGAAAATTGTAAACCTATTGCAACTCCTATTGTAACTGGTCACAAGTTATCAAGCAAGGATGAGACATCTACTGTTGAACAAAAGAAATACAGATCTATGATTGGAGGATTGCAGTATTTGACTCATAGTAGACCAGATATAACTAATACGGTTGGAATTGTGGCAAGATTTTTGCCTGATCCTAAAGAATATCATTACTCAGCTGTAAAAAGGATATTTAGATATCTGAAAGGGACATTTGATTATGGCATTTGGTACGATAGAAGTAATGATTTTACTCTTTGCACTTATACTGATGTTGATTGGGCTGGAGATATGGATGATAGAAAAAGCACCAGTGGATGAGCATTCTTTCTTGGTGGAAGACTAGTTTCTTGGCTCAGCAAGAAACAAGATTGCACTTCACAAAGTATTGCAGAGTGGATGAAGTAGATGATGAAGGACATTGGAATTACATTCAAAGAACTTGTTATCATTTATTGTGATAACACAAAAACAATAAGCATGTCTAAGAATCTTGTTTTGCATTCTAAGACTAAGCACATCTTTATAAAGTATCATGTGTTGAGAGAGAAAGTTTCAGAGAAAGAAATCAAACTGGAATATATTAACACTAAGGAATAGATTGCAGACATTTTCACAAAGGCCTTACCAAACTACACATTTGAGTATCTAAGAGGTATGCTTGGGGTTATGCCCCTGCCTACTTCTGAATAGAAGATGCAAAAGTGCATCAGTCCAGGGTACATAGCACCATTGTTAGACTGGACTGAATGCTGATGCTTCCTCAATGGGGGAGTATCTGTGATGAACAGAGTCAGCAAAGGACTCTTGGTAATTGGTAATTGGTATGCAACAGTGTCTTTAGACACTTGCGTTGTTTATGGATTTATATGCAAAAGTTGTAAAGCAATAGATTGGCTTGTGGTCGTGTTGATAAATTATTGTATGTTCAAGCAATTGAACCATTTGTGTTTTATCTTTCACATTGATGTCAATGGGGGAGAAAGGGACATGAAAAACATTCTTATGTAGTTCAATTGAGAAGAAAGCAGATTACAATGGTATTCTTGTAACTTAGATGTTTTTCATCTGATGCAGGAGCATCCAGAGGTATAAGGGCAATCTTGTGTCATCCAAAAAAATGTACTTAGACTTAGTTTCTGTTTCATGTGTTTTCATTTCTGGATATCCATTTGGGTCAAATAAAGGTTCCAACTCTCACAGTTCCATTATTAGTGTTCTGGGTTAGAGTTTTTAATCACCTTGGGATACGTGTAAATGCCGGAAAAATAGTAGTATGTAATTGAGCCATCATTTTGGTGAACTAAAAGGTGTAAATTGGTCGGATGATTGTCATTCTAATTTAGAGCACTCCAGAAAAAGAATCAGGTCAAAAAACTCCATTGTTTGAAAGTTATCACAGTTTTTCGATTTTTGGAGACATCCTGAGAATGCTTCAAAGTCAGGTTAGGGGCATTAAATGACCTCGAACAGGGCTGAAAAATGGGGGACGAGCATAGCTGGTCCATAGGGCTATAGAGCGCTTCGAGAGCTTTTCAGAAATGTAAACGGTTCGTCAATCGGAGCTACGATTCAAAAGTTATGCCTCTCGGAAGTTCGGTTACCGTTTCTGGATTTTTCTAATTTTGTGCCGACTTCTAATGCGACTTCTAGAGCCTTCTATTTGGTCGGTGGATGCCAACTAGCACTTTCTAGAATGTATTCCTAATCCTTAACCATTTGGGATCTATTTAAGAACATTTCTGGCATTGTAAAAGGCAGTTCGGAGTGGAGTTTGAGAGAAGGTACTGGGAGAAGAATTTATCTCCAGATTTATGCTATTGTAAGCCCATAGGGCATGTTTTGGAGTTTGTTTCTCTGCACTAAGTGTACTAGCATATTTTTACAGTTAATAAAATTTTCCCTTTCCTGTTGTGTCCATTCTGTGCTTGGGTTGTGTCCCCATCATCATCTATGTTGCCATTAATGCCAAAGGAGGAGATTGTTAGCATGAATGCTGATGCTATGGGGGAGCATTACAGAACATTGATGTGATGTATTCATGATTGTGTTTGTCATTGATGACAACATAGTAATAAGTTTGTAAAACACTAACAGAACAGTAGACTGTGATTTTTGTATTGAGAACATTATATTACTTATTTGATGATGTGCAGTTTCCAGCACATAGTACAGTGTGTATTTGTTACAAGGTCAAGTCTGCAGAACCTAATGTGACAATGTACGGAAGATATGATTGATCTATAGAGAACCGTATGGAAACAGAGTATTAAGAAAGCAGTTCCTATTGTTTGATTGCTACAATTAATCACAAATATAGTGAAGGCTTGCGCAGTTAACTGGAGACAGTATACTAGCCGTTGATGATGTCAGAGAGTGCGTATGTACGAAATTTGCACGTGTGAAAGTTTGTTTATAACTATGAGCCGACAATATTAATTAAATGTGTATTTATTTAGTTAATGTGTTATAATTAAATGGGAAGCCGACTCGAGGATTTATTCTTGAGCATGGTATAAAGGAAAGATGTTTTCCGTGTTTAACATATAGAGAGTTTTGCAAATTAATAAGTAGTAGAGTAGAGTAACTTACTAATGCATGTAAGTAACCTTAAGGGTTATTGTTACTAAGAACAGTGTTCCAGATCTGATTGCATGGTTTGAAGGAGAAGAAGTCCAGCGTATTGGATAGAGGAAGAAGTAAACCTTGTTTGACATCTATTATTCTGAAAGGAATAGTACCAAGGTCAATTGGACAATGGGTTTGTTGATCTGATTCTGAAGCTGTTTGGACAGTGGGTTTAGCTGCCTTCCACAACTCCTAATAGGGTTGGAATCTCTTAACAGGGATTCAAAGTCTCCTAACAAGGACTCTTTGTACTAAATGCTGTAATAAAACTCCTAACAGGGTCCATCCTTTAACAAGGAATATTCATATTAGTACATCATCTTGTGGGCATCATTCCACTTGGTTTTCCCTCTGATCAAGGGTTTTCCTAGTCAACATATCTGGTGTAATTTTTTATGTGCATCTCTTTATGGTTGTTGTTTACTTTGGTTGAATGGTCAAGATTGTTTAAGAGGATAAATGTTTAAAGTGTCATATAACTAATTCACACCCCCCTTAGTTATAATGGTGAACTATTGTTTCTAACATTATCTTTATTTAGACTTTATAAGAGATGTCAATAATAAAATTATTATTCTGAAATCTTTTATTTCTGGAAGTGATCGAATAGGGAAGATTTGCTTAAAGGAGCAGACTTGATATTCTTTGTGTATCCTTTAACTACAATCACACCCTACCTAAATACCATACAAAAAGGGCATGTCCCTTGAAGGGACATGACCCTATCTAGGTCGGCCTAGAATGCTTCCTCATGATTGCTGCCCAATCAAGGTAATGAAGATGTAATAGACTTAACTAAAACTAGTTATGGTTAACACAATCGTTTCAAGAAGGGACACCGATCATGCCTAAAAAGAGCAATATAAATCTTAGGCATTTCATAAGGTATTTCAAGAATGCTAAGGTCTATGCGATTTGTACAATCAGATTAGTATGTGATCAGAGTTATGGTTTTAACACTCCCTCTTGACTTGATAATCATACTGAGAGATAACATATCTAGCATCATCAATTATGATGAATAAGCATAGAATGATACTCTATATCTATCTGAATCTTCTTCTTAGCATGTGGTATTATTGAACATATGATCCTATGTCATATTACTATATCTGTGATATGACACATCACTTATACTAGTGATAACAGTATTGCAATGAATACAAAATACAGGATAATATCCAGAGAATAATTAAATTCTTCATTTATCCAAGTTGTGACTCATAGATACTGGCATTCCTATATCACAACATGATCCTGAGTTAAGATCTACTAGAACATAGGATAAACTCTAGAGTAATAAAATTCTTCCTTTATCCAAATTGTGACTTATAAGCATAACAATGTCTACATCACAATGTGATCTTATCTAGATTTGACAGTAGATCTCTACTGTTTAGCACATTATCTAAGAGATTGTCATCTCTCATAATGTCTTTCACACAAGTGTTCATTATCTCAGAAATCGTCACCTCTAAAATAATGAATACAAATGGTGGAGCTCATAACAGTCAATAGCCTGACAATAAAATTATTTTATTAATAATTTAAAGAATACAAATGAATTACAATTCAACCATATTAAGTTTTTTCCCGAAGTGATCTATCTTCACTCAAGAGAGGTTTGGTTAGAATATCTGCTGTCTGATCTTGTAACAACCACTTTTTTTCGGGTCTTAATTAACAACTAAGATATTCCAAGAAATACTGTTATTACTTCATTTTCATAGGAAGACAGTTATATCAGTTATGTTCATGTGAATGAGATTAACAGTTACAATTACTTAAATGGAAAACTCATAACTAACATTTGAAAACACCATCAAGAAATCATTGTAGGGATGCTTCTACAATCACCCAGATAAGTCCACAAATATCACTTAGGATAAATTGAAGATTACCATCAAATACCAGTATATCAAAATCAAATGACGATTATCATTAAATACCACTCTATCAAAATCAAATAACGATTGCGATCAAATACCACTATATCATTTAGTGCATTACATACTACTGTATCAATTAGGGCATCGATTACCATTGGATCATTTAGGGCATCAAATATCACTGTATCATTTAGGGCTTCAGAAACCACATATCATTTAAGGTATCAATTACCATTGGATCATTTAGGGCATCAAATACCATTGTATCATTTAGGGCTTCAGATACCACTGTATCATTTAGGGCACCATTTACCATTGGATCGTTTAGGGTATTAGATACCATTGTATCATTCATTTTTTTTTGATTGCTTAATTGTGGAAATAACATAAGATTAGAAGATATGCTCATAATCATTATTTTTATAAATGAAAGACTGAAATATCAATTCCATTAGATAAATCTATTTCTCGCAAATAAATATATTCCACGTTTAGTTAGAAAATCAAACTATCTAAATGGTTGCAAATTATATTGACGATAAGAGTTGCTTTAAAGAAATAACTGAAATGATGTTACAACTCAATTAATCTTACTTTCTACTTGAATATACATCATAAAAGTAAATATACCTGTTTCTGACAAACGTTTGAATGCATAACTTATCTTTATTTGATATACGTCCGACATCTTGTGGAGAGGGGAAACATTGTCAGGAGTTTAATGATCCAATCTCGGACCATAACTTATCCCCACACAATCTCTAACGAGAAAGACCCTCCCTACCCGAAATAGACATAGAACACCTTGTCATCCATTGAGAAACCTGGTATCTAATCACACGACTCGACTTGACAGCAGGAGAATACAATAAACATGATCATGCATGAGCTATTAAATGATTCCTTTTAAAAATGATAATCGTTGTTATATCATTATTGATTTTGTTTCATGTTATTGCAGATTCCTTTCTCTCACCTCTTCACCCTTTTCCATGGCTAAACAGCTGGTGAGTCCTAGGTGTTTGGAAAGTTTAGAGCAACATAACTCTTATTGTTTCATCATCATGAAGATTATGTACTTTGAGCATTTCACAATCTGTGATTTACATGATTAAATTCTTTAGAAGAATAAATGCAGAAATAACTATCATCCGATTCCAATGACTATTGGCAAAAAAATATGATTCCATGTTATAGACACTTTACTATGCATATTGGTAACAACTTCCTAGAGTTATTTAGCTTTGAATGAGAATAATCTACAACTTGCAGCCATGTAAATCAAAATGTAAAAACATTGGAATAACATTAATTGGAAATGATTATCACATGACTTGATATAAAATTGGAATTGTCTGGAGTCTTAACTAAACGATTTGTATCAGCTCTTCTTTAGATGCTTGCAGAGGTAACCATAGTGTTTGAATACTACTTAAATCCTTAACAAGGAAAAACCATATACGGCTGACTGTATCAGGATGGCACTACTGTGAGATGGAAAGGTCTTCCGCCTCCCTTGACTTCAACAAGGATGAACAATATATGGCAGACTTGTAACAAGAAAAGCTCTGCTATAAATTGTAGAGATTTCGAATGGAATTTGTAGAAATTCAGATGGTTTTTGTAGAGTAACAGGTTTAAATGATAGCCAAAAATGAACAAGGAAATCGTGAATAATTAAAGGAAGTTGGGTATGTTTGAAAATATATTCTCGTCTCTCTTGACCTATGATATAAAAAGGACTCTTTGGCTTCCGTATATTAAAGAATTATCTTGGCTCTTTGAATGCCAATTAATGCCAAGTGTTCAATCGGTTTTAAACAAAAGAAGAATAAAAAGTGGAAAAAGAGTTGGAAGGTTATAATTCGAAAATTGTTATGATTTATATTTATATACGTACATGTAAATATATTGGTGAGGTGGCATCATTTTATTATAAAAAAATAATATGATGGTTTCACTTCATTTTTATATCTATGTGTACGTACATAGTTATATATTATAATAATGTGGCGAAAGATCATTTAAAATCCTTTGAGGTACGTATTATATTTTAATTAATTTATTTTATGTTTGAAATTGTTTATTTAATAGCTCATGCGGTTCCATCGATTATATCCTGATGTTCAAGTTGCTAGGTCCACAACCATGGTGATTCACGATTCATACCCATTTGCCTAGTGATGGTGATGCTTCTGTGCCTACTTCTTTTCTGATAATGCTTCCACCCCTTCGTCGTGCTTCCTACAAGGAAATTCTCTGAAGTTAAATCATATTACCATAACAAGTTATTAATTATAAATAATCATAACGGCTAACCGCCTTTTCAATTCATGAATTTGTGATAATTAATCACTAGCATGTTATCTTCATATGAAATTATAACGACTAACCATCTTACCATTTCACAGGATTATAACAAATTTAACTGTCAACTGACTTCATCTGAACCTCAACTGCTATATTTTAAATTAGGTCAAAAATTGAGATGTAACAGATCTGCAGTGCAAATGTATTCTAATTTTACAGTATTCTTGTCTACCATATCTCTTACATAATCGTAAGGAATTTCGATATGTTTAGACCTGTCATTAAAAACTAGATTCATAGAAAGCTTGGTTGAACTCTGATTATCACAATGAATAATCGTAGGATTCATGGCTTGACCAAATAATTCCACAAGTAACTTTTTAAGTCAAATTGCTTCTCGAGAATCGCTGTTGCAATATTCAGCTTCTATGAATCTTTGTGTTATTGAAGACTGCTTTCTGCATATCCATGATATCATCGCTGAGCCTAAACTAAAACAACATCCTGAAGTGCTTTTTCTGTCAGTAACACTTCCAGCCCAATCTGAGTCTATGTATCCATGTAGATCCAATTCAACCTTCTCATACTTGAGCCCAAGGTTAAGAGTGCCTTTTAAGTATCTCATGATGTGTTTGACTGCAATTAGGTGAATCTACTTTGGCTCACACATAAACTGACTTAATGCATTAACAACATAGCAAATGTCAGAACCCAATCATCCATCTGTAAAGAGCAGAATCTATGGAAGTTGATTCTGCTGCTGCTTCCTTAAGTTTATGTAAATTAGTCTCTCATGGGAGAAGACATAGGCCTGCAGTTCCACATTCCAAATCTCTTCAAGATGTCTAATGTATACTTTCCTTGATTGAGTATGATGCTGCCATAATTCTGCCATACTTCCAGTCCTAGGAAGTAATGATGGAGTCCTAAATCCCTCATCTCAAATTCTTTGATTAGATCTTTCTTGCATTGATCTATGAGATGATCATCACCTGTTATTAGTAAATCATCAACATATGGTATCAAAATTACCATATCATCTTTATCTCTTTTACAATATAGATTTGAATCAGCTTTATTTTTGGAGAATCTTAATCCAGTGAGGTATTTATCAATTCTTTCATACCAAGCCCTAAGACATAGGCCTATAGTTCCACATTCCAAATCTCTTCAAGATGTCTAATGTATACTTTCCTTAATTGAGTATGATGCTGTCATAATTCTGCCATACTTCCAGTCCTAGGAAGTAATGAAGGAGTCCTAAATCCTTCATCTCAAATTCTTTGATTAGATCTTTCTTGCATTGATCTATGAGATGATCATTACCTGTTATTAATAAATCATCAACATACGGTATCAGAATTACCATATCATCTTTATCTCTTTTATAATATAGATTTGGATCAGCTTCATTTTTGGAGAATCTTAATCTGGTGAGGTACTTATCAATTCTTTCATACCAAGCCCTTGGACCCTGTTTAAGCCCATAGAGAGCTTTCTTGAGCCTACAAACAAAAACTTTAGGGTCACAAGTTTCAAATCCTTTAGGTTGCTCTAAATATACCTCTTCTTTAATCTTTATATTCAAAAATATCGTTTTTACATCCATCTAATGTACTTTCCATCCCATCGATGCTGCAATAGTTAGGACTGCTCTTACAAAGGTGTATCTAACAATAAGAGCAAAGGTTTCTTCATAATCAATCCCTTCTTTCTGAGAGAATCCCTTGGCAACAGATTTGACTTTATATTTTTCAACGCTACCGTTAGTAGTATGCTTTATTTTAAATATCCACTTGGAAGAAACAATAGATTTTCTTTCAGGTCTTGGAACAATTTCCCAAACATCATTCTTAATAATGGATTGGTATTCTTGTTAGAAATAGGGAATACTAGGGGGGGGGGGTGTGAATCAGTATTCTACAAACTTTTGTCACCACTTGGATATTATTAATTACTTTGAACCATGCATAAGAAAGTAAACAAGTAATGTTGAACAGTAATAATAACTACGCATAAAGAGAACTCATAACACCATATTTTGTTAACTAGGAAAACCCTGACCAGGGGAAAATCCCGATGGGATTGATACCCACTAAATAATATACTGATATATATGTTCCTTGTTAGAGGATGGACCCTGTCAGGAGTCAATGAGCAAATTCAATATAGTCCTTGTTAGGAGACTTGGAATCCGTATTAGGAGATTCCAACCCTGTTAGGAGTTGTAGTACAGTGGATGCAAGAAGAGCTCACTGCCCAAACATGCACTTCCAATTACAAGAAGAGCTCACTGCCCAAACTAGTAATTAATCCTCAAGTATATGGATGTTGTACCTTCTTTCTTGGCTGATCTCTGACCTTAGCTCGATCTCGGATCACAAAATTAGGTTCTCAAAAACTTCGCATATATCACTTCACAAAAAGTTCGCATATCACTTTTCATATTACGATTGCACATTACTTTACACATGAATTTGCAAGATATCTTTGCATAAATACCACGCCTTTTCACAAATTGCTGCTAGGTCGGCTAAGACCACAATATACTTTTCCAACTTAGAGTAAACATCTAGGATGTCAACCCTAATTGGTCAAGTAATTATTTTGTAAACAAAATAATTCTTTTCCCTTTAATTTTGCTATTTTGTTTCACTTTTAAATCGTGAATATCTCTTTTTCGTACTATTCATACTGATGTTCGAGGTTATACACATAATCATCAACATGTATATTGTCTCCATTTATCTTCGCTAGCTATAATATGAAGTCAGAAACATTTTACATATAAAACAATGTACTGCTGTAAACTAATTTCATAGACAATTTTCTGAGTACCAAAAGCTAAGTATCTTTGTTACCGAGGTTTGCTGCAAGTAAGTACATCATGTGTTGCCATTAATGACAACAATTACATCACTACATAAAGCCAATTGTCAACAATCTCCCCCTTTGACATTGATGGCAAAAAAGTAAGGAAAACTTGGCTAGGTGACAAAACCTTAACAAAAACTTACAATACTTATCATCTATTACATTATATATACAAATGCTCAATTGCTAAATTGCTCCCTCGTTGGATATGATTGCTACATACATAACTTACTATACAATTTTCTTCTCCAACTTCTCCCCCTTTGACATCAATGATAAAGGTCAAAAAGTTTAAAAACTGTAAAAAAAAAGAAAGGTTGTCTGTCTGCTGTCAAAACACTATCTTGCTGCCTCAAGCTGCTAATATCGTCATGCAATCATCAAAATTTGCCTTCAAACTATTCATACCTTTCTCCCATGTGTGCTTTTCTGCTTTGGCAGTAGTGAGCATTGCACATAAGGCATATGATGCAATCTCAACTGCATTAAGGTTGGAGTAGGTGAAGTTTGCATAAGTGTCCTTTACTTTGACACATTCTTCCAACCGTCTTTCAACGACTGATATCTTCAGAGCAATAGACTTTCTAAATTCTGATAGTCTTCTCAAAATTATTTCTTTTTCAAGTTCCGGTTTCCTAATGTCAGTGTGAACATTGACAACTTGTCTTTCCAATTCATCAACTCTGTAAGAAGGTTGCTGTACTTGACTAGTTAGAGCGTCTAGCTCACTCAACTTCCCTTGAATCTTTCTATCCAAATCTTTGGTCAACTTATGAGATAAAGTACATTTGATGTACAATACCTTGCCAACTTGTTGACATCTTTAGAGTTCCTTGATACAAGTATCAAGACTGAGCAAATCATTCCGAATATTCTTACAAATGGTGCTAAAAAGATTAGCATTATGTGAAATTTGAGCCTTAGATTCAGCAACATTTAACAAATTTGTAAACTCATCATCAAATGATTTTACAACTGCTTGTGCTCTCTGTTTGGGGTCTGCTTCAGTGTGTTTGGTTGTGAGGGTGCTGTGTAGTCTGTCAGTCACCTCCATTAATGTTCTCTGTAGACTTTTGACCTTTTTGTTCTTCTCAAATAAATTTTTCAAGGATGAGATCAGGTTAGATTGATTGTCATCATCACTTGTAAGTTTAGCAAGAGATATAGGAGAGGATGAGCTAGATGCTTTCACCTCATCTTCCATTTGTTTCTTCTCTGCTGCTTTCTTATATTCTCTCTATTCTTCTTCCTTCTCTTCTCTTTCTTTCTTTTCTCTCTCTTTCCTTTCTTCTTCCAACTTTTTCTCTTTTTCTTCTTTCCTCTTTTCATCTTCTTTCTACTTCTTTTCTTCTTCAAGCAATTTCAGTTTGGCTTCTTCAATCTTCTTCTTTTCTTCTTCAAGCTGTCTTTTCTCTTCTTCAATCAATCTCAACTGATCTTGAATATCTTTGGAGAGGGGCTTAGGTTGATCATAACATGCGAAAGGATTATCATCAAATTGTGACACTAGTTTGATCAATTTGCATAGTATCACCACTTATTGATACTTCTGAAGTTTTCTCAGCAATGTTAGGAGTTGTCTCTACCTCCATCAACATTTTATTTACAGCTGCAATAGTTTCACTTATGTATTCTTATCACCTCTCATAAATAGAATAGGCCTCACTTTGTTCCATAGATAGCGTGCTAGTTTACTCATTAATTTCTTTATTTCTTCATCTTTAGTCTTGCACATAGTTCTTATCATTGGTTTCCGAAGTTCCATATCTTCTTCCCGAACTGGTGCCTTCTTTGCTATAAGTCTGCCATAGGCTTTCTGATTGACAAAACCTTTAATATCCTTAAGTTTCAAGTTATTTAGAATCATATATCACACAGTATAGATATCAATATGTTCCTTCTCAATATCACTATACAAATCATAAAATATGTTCATCTGCACAAAATTCCCTTCATTAACAATGACTGTGTTAATCTTCTCTATCTTAGGTTTCCAGGGTTGCCTTGATTTACCTGCTGGTTGCTTGGAAACAATGACTTTCTCTGGCTGTTTGTCTTCTTGTTCCTCTTCTTCTTCTTCATCATTGGAGTCTTCAATTGTCAACAATGTCTTCTTTCTTTTCTCTGGTCTAGTAGCTTGTTGCTTAACTCTTTTTGATTGCCTTCTGGATCCACTTGGTTGTTCAGCTGATACAGTAGCATATGGGATGCTCTGTTCTGTAGGATTTTCAGCAATAGATACACCGGATGCTTGGCCAATTGACAAAGATGTTATATACATTACACCTAGTTCGCTAGTTTGTTTCAGTCCAAAGATTGTCTAACTACTTGTGATTCTTCTTCTAACATATAGACCTCCAATACTGCTTTCTTCATTACAGATGCAATCTTCTTATGCGATGCCTTTTATAATGATGCCTGGTAGGCCGACTAGGTTATCTCCTCATATGTTCTAAATTTGTATGATGCTTGATCTATATTGGATTTCAACATTAAATCAATATAACTAATAGCTATATCATCCCTCAATTCATAACTTGGGGGCTCAAGAAATGTTTCCCGAGGCTCTACTGCTTCAATATAGGTTAAGTCAGTATCCACCATAAAACATATATCATGCTTAAATCTGTCAACAATTGTAGGGGCAATTTTGTATCTTTGTTTCATCTCATTCTGAAATGTCCTCATAATCAAATTTTTGCTGTCCAAGATTTTCTTTGTTGGATGCCTTCTGCACACATCTGTTATCTTGTCCATAGTGCATCTTTCACTGCTCATAATATCAATAACTGATAAAAATGGAAATCTCTTAAGTACATGAAAGAAAATGTGATTAATCAGAGACTAGAATCTAATTACACCATTCTTAGTTCTCTTAATTTTCTCTAAATTCTCAAGAAGTTGTACTCTCTGAATTTTACTTAAATTCACTTGTTCTTTTTCAACACATATCTTATAAGCTGCATAAATAAAACCTGCTGACAACACATCACTCTCAGAACTTGCACAAATAGAATATGCAATAATTCTGCTCAAGAATCTTACATCATGTTGTTTGATGGTGCCGATCACCATTGCTTTACCATTGTAAACTGCCCTAGTGTAACTTTCAACCTTTTTCTTAACTAGTTTCTCACCAATAGGTACACTGCCTTGTTTGCTAAGACTAGTCATGAATAAGGTCGGCTGAAATGTCAACTACATTGTCTCCCATCCAAATCTTTCCATTATGAATTTTACTCAATATGATGTGAGTCCATTCTTCTGTATCGAGTTCATGACAAAAATGATATCTGACTAAGTCTAAGTCTTTTAGATGCTCATATCCGGGCTTAAAAGTCATATCATGATTGAAAACAATTTCCATATCTTTGTTCATAAACTCACTTCCAATGGTTTCAAACTTACTATAGAGACTTCCTACATCTTCCAAGAAAACTACATTGTCTGGAGTATTTGATAAAGTCAAATTAGGGTTTTCCTCTAGGGGTTTCACAAGAACAACCTTTAATTTGGGTCTCAATATTTTCAACATTCTAAACTACAGACATATCCATGATTACGCTAAATACAAATTATCGAAGAATTTTTGTGTGGAAAATGATAAAATACCTTTGTCGGAGTAGGTTTTTGCTCGAAATCAATTTGCCAAATTGCTTCTGGGTGCTCTAAGCTTCTGAGATGATCGCAATGTAGAAATGATCAAGTTGGTACTCAATTTATTCATCTGGAACTTGCATTAATTGCGTATTTTGCTAAATCGAAAAAGCTGTTTATTTCGCTCTGAAATCAAATATCTGCTCAAGATCAACTGTCCGATCTTTGAATGCTATTCAAGGTTCACCATAGCTTCCTTTCATCATGACAACACTCCACAAAACTTCGCTTCATGAAATTTGCAATAGAAACATAGATTTCATCTTCTGTCACAGAGTAAACTTTCTTTGTTATAATAGTAACTCTTATTTCCTTAGTAACTTGTTTCAATAAACTCTAAATTGCAAGCGAGCTTAACTATAGTCCAAACTCATTAAGATACATCTTCTCTCAACTTCGCTACTCATAGCTCAATCTCTAAATGAATTTTCCAATTTTGGTGCTGTGAACAAACTTAATTCAACTTGGTTGAATCAAACTCGATTACTGACTTCGATTTTCCTGTCTCAGAATTACCTAATTTTTCTTCTAAAATATCTAATCCTTTTACAAATGCCTCATTAAGTTCTTCTTGAAGTTCACTGACTACATTTTTTTGTTCTTCAGTGTATTTCTTAGTTCGAGAGTTACTTTCATGATTCCTTTTGTCAATTTTGTCAATTCCGAAGTTCCTCCCATTGTTGCTTCTATTTCCGAAGTTTCTTGCATGACTCTTGTCATTTCCAAAGTTCCTTCCATTATTGCTTCTGTCCATTCTGCAGTACTGTGTTGTATGTCCAAAGTTGTTGCATAACTGACATATTGGGGTTCTGCTTCTAGGATTCTGTTGATCAATAGGTGCTTGACAATTCTAAGCTGTGTCCAAAATTGTTACACTTATAACACACGATCTGCTTCCTTTCTTTTAAGGTCTACTTTCTCTTGATGTCCTTTCATTAGATCTTCTTCTATCTGTAGGGTTAGTGTTTCCAGACATTCTACTATTTCTTCTATCATTATCATATTTAGGTTTCCTGCAATCAATTGCATTATGACCAATACCATGACAATTATGACAGTAAAATTTCGTAACATGATTAAATGATTTATTTGTACAATCTCTTTTTGTATGACTTATTTCATTACATGAAAAATATTTACCTCAAAATTCATACGTGGTTTCCTTAGGAGATTCCACTTGTTTAGGTTCATCCAATTTCTCAGTTTCCTTTTCCTTCTCTTGTCCAACTTCTTTGGATTTATTAGAAGATTGATTGGATTTGATCTTATCATCAGATTTATCTTTCTCTTTCGGATTTGATTTACTTTCAGGTTTTTTTTGTAGACATGTTAAATAGATAACCAAGACCAATCTTATCATAGGTAGGTCTTTGTATTGACATTGATTCATCAAGTTTTTCTCTGCTAGTGTAAAGCTTTTCAAGCTATTGCTTGCATTGAGTTAGTTCACCTTTCACAATAGTGTTGTACTTATGAAGTTCTTCATAATATTCTTCAATGTTTCAAATTCAGATGTCTTTTTTGCTAGACTCGCTCTCAGATCTAAATTTTCAGTCTTCAAATTAGATTTAATTTTGCTAGGATTATTCGTCAAGCTCAACTTTAAATTGGTAATCTTCAATTCATGCTTCAAGATCTTGTACTCTGTTTTCAGTTTTGAATATTCATCATCACTAGTAGATTTAAGCTTGGGTTTGAGATATTCAGTCTTGTCCTTCAATTGTCCAATGTATACTTTGGAGTCTTCATATCTATCTTTTGGCTTATCTCTTTCTTTAGTAAAGAGACCAGTTTGTTCAAGTGCCTCTTCAAGGTTCTTCATCAACTGTACCATATCCTTAGGGATCTTACTCAAGCTGTTAAGCCTCTTCTAAGTAATTGTGCTCTGATACCATTTGTTAGAAATAGGGAATACTGAGTGGGGGGGAGGGGGGTGAATCAATATTCTACAAACTTTTGTCGCCAACTGAATATTATTAATTACTTTGAACCATGCATAAGAAAGTAAACAAGTAATGATGAACAATAACAATAACCATGCATAAAGAGAACTCATAACACCATATTTTGTTAACAAGGAAAATCCAAGGGAAAACCCCAGTGGAGATGATACTTACTAGATAATATATTGATATATATATGTTCCTTGTTAGAGGATGGACCCAATTAGGAGTCAATGAACAAATTCAGTATAGAGAGTTCCTGTTAGGAGACTTTGATTCCCTGTTAGGAGATTCCAACCCTATTACGAGTTGTAGTACAGTGGATGCAAGAAGAGCTCACTGCCCAAACAAGTAATTAATCCTCAAGTATATAGATGTTATACCTACATTCTTGGCTGATCTCTGACGTCAGCTCAATCTCAGATCACGAAATTAGGTTCTCAAAAACATCGCATATATTGCTTCACAAAAAATTCACATATCACTTTTCATATTACAATTACACATTACTTTACACATGAATTTGCAAGATGTTTTTGCATAAATACCATGTCTTTTAACAAATTGCTGTTAGGTCGGCTACAACCACAATATACTTTTCCAACTTAGAGTAAACATCTAGGATGTCGACTTTCATTGGCCAAGTAATTATTTAGTAAATAAAATAATTCTTTTCCCTTTAATTCTGCTGTTCTGTTTCACTGGTAAATTGTGAATATCTCTTTTCCGTACTATTCGTGCGGATGTTCGAGGTTATACACATCATCATCAACATGTATACTATCTCCATCTATCTTTGCTAGTCATAATATGACATAAGAAACATTTTACATATAAAACAATATATTGCTGTAAACCAATTTCATACTTAGACAATTTTCTGACCCAAAAGCTAAGTATCTTTATTATCGAGGTTTTCTGCAAGTAAGTACATCATGTGTTGCCATTAATGACAACAATTACATCACTACATAAAGCCAATTGTCAACAATTATTCTGTCATAGCTCCCTTCCAAGCTGTATGTTTAATAGCATCTGAAACTTTGGTTGGTTCGAATTTAGACAAATAATTCATGTTTGTTGCATAACTAGAAAATCTTTTGGGTCTTTTGCTTTCTCTAATTGTTCTAGATGGTGCAGCAAAGTCTTGTGCTTCCTCTACTGTCTTAATGGCCCAAAGTGGTCTTTTTTTAGAATTTTGAGTTTCTTCAAGATTGAGATTCTGAATTTTATCTTCAATTTCTTCAGTGTTCTCCCATTGAGACTCAGATTCAGTATTTTCTTCAGAACTAGGTAAAGGAGAGGGATCTCCAGAACTTAAGGCTCTTTTTGAATGCTAGATTGTCTTCAAAAATTATATCCCTACTAAGTTCAATATTTTTCTAACCAGGTATGAAAATTCTATATTCTTTAGATGTTTCATTATACCCTACAAAAATTCCTTTCCTCCTGGATGCTTCTAACTTAGTTCTCTTTTCTTTTGGAACATGTATGTATACTGGGCACCCAAAAATCCTAAGATGACTTATTTTAGGTTTAACCATAGTAAAAACTTCTTTAGGAGTTTTATCTCTTAGGTAGGAGTGAGGACCTCTGTTTTGAATATAGACAACAGTACAAGAGGCTTCTGTTCAAAGATAATATTCTAGAGTTTGATCAAATATCATAGCTCTTGCAGCTTCTATAGTTGTCCTATTCTTCCTTTCTGCTACCCCGTTTTGTTGTGGGTTATAAGGAACGACATACTCCCTCTTAATCCTTGTTTCTTTACAAAACTCTTTAAACAAATCCAAAGTATATTCCCTTCCATTATCAATCCTAAGAGTTTTGTTTTATGTGCTGATAAGTTTTCACTTAAGGTTTTAAATTCTTTTAAACTCTTAAGGGTTTACTATCAATCACCCATGCCTTGCTTGATACTTCATTTGATAGTGCTGAATACAATACACGATTCTTAGGATCACAATCATCTTCTTTGGTAATGTTTGTACGGTTTACTTGCTGTTTAGAATTCTCAGGGCAATTAGATCTGTAGTGTCCAAATTTTTCGCATTTGAAGCATTTTACTTTGGATAGATCTTTCTTAGGTTTGTCATTCCTTTGATTACCCTTCTTCTTGAAATGCTTTTTCTTACCTTTATAGGAATTTGTGTTAAGAACATGAAGTTCTTCATCTTCAATTTCAACTTCCCCCTTTCTTAAGTTTTTTGGATTCTTCCTGAAGACAATCTCCCTTAAGTCTATTGAAGTCAGGAAGACTGTCTCTAGCACTTACTCCTTGTGTGAATGTTTCCCATGAATCTGGTAATCCATCTATAGCCATTAGTGTTAGTTTCGTGTCATTAATCATGGTTCCTATACTTGCAAGTTCATCTCTTAGACTGGCAACCCTTAGGAAGTAAGAATTCATCGATTCTCCCTTCTTTATTTGTATATGGTCTAGTTGTTTTTTGAGTGCGAGAACTCTAGTTGCATTGTTAACCTCATATGCATTTAATAATGCATTCATCATATCAAACGCTGTTTGATGTTTCGTTAGCATGGGTACTATTTCATTTTTTACTCCATCTAATATGATCTGTATGACTTTCCTGTTTCCTTTAGATAGTTTTATGAGGTTCAACTACAGGTTGTTTGGATGCTGAATCAACAAATTGTTTTACATCATTTTCTTCAAAACTCATCATGATTCTGAATTTTCAAGCATCAAAGTGTTCTTTCCCATCAAACTTGTCCTCAGGTCTGATTGTGTATGCCATTGAAGATAGAAGAATGATGCTAAATATATATCGAGTCTGATTATTTAATTTGTAGAGCCTAGGTTCGACTACCAGAGCTCTGATACCATGTAAAGTTTCCGCAATTTCTATGAGATCAAACTAAAATAATACCTTTTCCAATGCTTGCTGAAGATTATCTTTATTTAGACTTTATAAGAGATGTCAATAATGAAATTATTATTCTGAAATTTTTTATTTTTGGAAGTGATTGAATAGGGTAGACTTGCTTAAAGGAGCAGACTTGATATTCTTTGTGTGTCCTTTAACTACAATCACACCCTACCTAAATAACATACCAAAAGGGCATGTCCCTTCAAGGGACATGCCCTATCTAGGTTGGCCCAGAATGCTTCCTCATGATCGCTGCCCAATCAAGGTAATGAAGATGTAAATAGACTTAACTAAAATGAGTTAAGGTTAACACAATTGTTTCAAGAAGGGATGTCGATCATGCCTAGAAAGAGCAATGCAAATCTTAAGCATATCATAAGGTATTTCAAGAATGCTAAGGTCTATGTGATTTGCATAGTCAGATCAATATGTGATTAGAGTTATAGTTTTAACAATTAGTTCCAATAATATTCTTGTCTTTAGGTCTTCGAACCAATTCACAAGTCTTGTTCTTTTCAATTTGTTCTAATTCCTCTTTCATACCTTTAATCCAATAGTCATCTTTACAAGCTTCATCAACACTCTTAGGCTCAACTTGAGAAATTAAACACAATTCTTCACTAACCTTGTTCCTTGTCATAACTCCTGTGTTCAAACTTCCAATGATATGTTTATTAGGGTGATTCTTTGCCACATTTTTGTTAGGTGTCACTTGTTTAATCCTGATTTCTGCTCTAGGTTTAGATCTCGGTTCTTGTTCATCTATTTGTAGTTCAGTTTGCAAATTAGTGTTAGTTTCGTAAAAGAATTATTGCTCAACATTCTTATTATTAGTCCTTTGATTAGACTCTAGTGAAGTATTCATTCTTGTATTCTGAACTTTTTATCAACTTTTACATCAACAATAGTCTTTAATCTCTGATTAAAACATTTGTATACTTCACATTTCAATGAATATCCACGATGCATTCCTTTGTCACTTCTAGAATCAAACTTTCCAATATCATCATCTCTCTCAATGTAGCATTTACTTCCAAATATTCTAAAGTATTTCAAAGTAGGTGCATGTCCAAACCAAAGTTTGTAAGGTGTCTTACCAATGCTTTGTCTGATTTGCACTCTATTCATAGTATATACTGCTATGTCCAGTGTTTATCTCCAAAAGATATGTGATACAATGTTCAGAAACATCATCGCTCTAGCTGTTTTTGTCACTGATTGTTCCTTCTTTATGCTATCCCATTCTGCTGTGGAGTTTTTGGGGCTAAAAGCTGTCTCTTTTGACCATTATCTTCACAAAAATTGTTAAACTCATTTTAAATAAATTTTCCTCCTCTATCAGATCTCAAGCATTTAATCTTTAAGCTAGATTCATTCTCAACCCTATTCTTAAATATTTTGAATTTCTCAAAACCTTCAGAGTTATCTCTAAGAAATGCAACCCACATCATTTTAGTGAAATCATCAATAAGAAGCATGAAATACCTTTCACCATAAAAAGCTCTTGTTCTTGTAGGTGTAGTCAGATTTGTATGCACAATTTCCAACTTCGCTGAAGTAGTAAATGTCTTGCTTGGAAATTAACTTTTCTTTTGTATTGCCTATATACATTCTTGGGAAATTATGTTAGTAGGTTTCACAATCTTGGAAAATCTCTAACTGCAAATGTAGTATTGACCTTCACAATGTTATCAAAGTGGATATGACAAAATCTCTCATGTCATAACCAAATGTCATACACTTTAGCAACTAAGCATATCATTTTAGTAGGGTTCAACTGAAATACATTACCTCTTGTCCTTGTACCATTACCTATTTGTGTACCATTCTTATCCTTGATAATGCAAGTTTTTTCTATAAAGTGCAACTGATATCCTGTTTCAACAAGCTGTCCAACACTAAAAGATTATGTTTTAAACCATCCACAAGGTAAACATCCCCAGTCTTAGTCTTTCCATCAAGTGTAATGGATTCTTTTCTTTGTATGTGGCATGCTGCATTATTTCCAACTCCAACTTCTCCATTCTAACTATTGAATTCAACAAATTTATTCATATCTTCAATCATATGATGGGAACAACTACTATCTATAATCCAATCAGACTTTTTCTTCTCAATTTGTGATACTAATGCTCTTAATTATTTTATCTCTTCTTTCTTAGGGCTTTCTTACTTAATAGCAACAAATCCTATTTCAATTTCCTCATTATCACTATCATCTAGGAAATTTACCATCTTAAAATCAACTTCACCATCATCATCAACATAGAAGCAATTCTTTGGTATTCTTGACTTATAAGACTTACTAGGTTTAAACTTCTTTTCTCTATTATGACATTTAGAAGAATAATGACCAAGTTCTTTATATGTCCAACAAACAAGAATTTTGTTACCTTTAGGTTCTCTCTTCATAAGCATGGCAAGTCGTTCAATCTTCTTGTCTTCTACTTCTTTTGCTCGGTTGCTACTGACATAATCTCCACTTGTACTTGCACTTCTTGTGAAAATAGGTCCGTCCTTCTATATGCTGAAATTTGTTTCCACTCTAAATAGTTCTTCATTCTGTTTCATCCACAGTTCAAATTACTGCAATGTTGCAATAAGAGTTTCCTTTACAAGGAATAACTTGTTAAATCATTTGGGCTCTCTGATGAAAAGAAGGTGTCAAATTCAGAATTTTCCACACAATCTCATCTTCTGTCTTAGATCCACCACAGGTTTTGATTCCAACAACAAGCTTTGATATTATAGCAAAATAGCCTCTTATAGTTTCATCTTCATGCATCTTAGCATCTTGAAATATAAATATCCTACTCCGTAATCTAGCCTTCTTAGTATAATCATCGCCTTCAAATATTTTCTGAAAAGCATTCCAAATTTCATGTGCAAGTCTTAAAGATTTTACCTCTCCATATTCTATTTCAGCAAGAGCTGACAATAGTGCTTCTCTAGCAAGCATATTCTGCATGAATAGATCTTTTCCACTATCTTCACAAGAGTCAAGCTTATCTTCTTTTATCGCCTTCACATTTGATGTAACTAGCCAATATTCTAGACCCATGCAAAACATGTGAGTCTTTTTCTTTTTCTTCCAACTGTCATAATTGATTCCATCAAACTTCAGACTTTCTTTTCTGAAATAAAAAGCCACAGATCTCCTCAAGATATTAAACTATTCCTTCAAGGACCTGATGCTTTGATACCAACTATTAGAAAGTAAAGTCCACCAAAATAACTGAGGGGGGGGTGAATCAGTTATGTAATTCTCAACAACTTTATTAATTTTGTAACATGTAACCAATAGATGCAACAACCATAGAAAGATAACCATGCACAATAACACTGGATATGTTAACTAGGGAAACCCTTGACCAGAGGGAAAACCCCGGTGGGAAAGATGCCCACAAGATGATGTACTAATATAAAAGTTCCTTGTGAAAGGATGGACTTTGTTAGGAGCCAATGAAATACAATTAGTACATGAGTCTCTATTAGGAGACTTTGAATCCCTGTTAGGAGATTCCAATCCTGTTAGGAGCTGCGCCAACCCTGTTAGAAGTTGAAAGGACAATTGAATCCATTATCTAAATAGCCTCGAATTTTTTTTTCACTAGACAATCTTCCAGATAAACATATCCAAGGTCTTTAAACTGACTAAACAACAACTCGTTTGCCAATATAGTTCCATTGAAGCTTAGTACATCCTCAACATAATCTCTGCTCTGATCAAATACAAATTTGCATCCAAGTTTGCATAACCAACAATATGATCTCAGTGATTACAAAACATTCGCATGGATACCTATCCACAAGGAAATGATCTTTTCTTTATACCAAGTCCTAAAACAATTATTGAGTCGAGATTGAGGCTTTCCCAATTAACAATAATAATATAGGACATCCTTAAGGTATGACATTACATGTTCCATTACAATTATATTCTTTCTTCAAAGATATTTGCAATATTCGGCTCACAGAGAACATTTTTTGAACAATCTTTTGCAAACCTCACAGAATGAATATTTGTTTTTGCCATTTGGAACATAGCATTTTCAACATGTCTATGACCTTCCTATAAGCTCGCTTAACCAAATTACATCTCTGTTAAAAGATATAATCAATTTACCATTAACCATTTTCCATAAACTCTCTTTGAAGCTACCTTTAGAAAGCACCGCATAACTTTGTCATATCTCCATATTTATGTCTGCGCACTTAACTGTAGCATCTATAAGCATCTCTGAGCATATGTCTAAGAGCACACATCCCAACTCATTGACTGTTGACTGTGCCAAACAATTCTTCCTCTGTATTTATGGTAATCTTCACAGAATAAGGTATATGTTGACATTAATGACACATTGTCATGAATGCAACACATAAGCTTCGAATTATGTCTCCAACATTGCTATGATACCCCTGCACAAAAATATCATCAGCATTCATGCTAACAATACAATCTTTCACAACCAGATCTACACTTCTTATTTAAGTCAGATACGTACTTCTGTTCCCTTCTTTTCTGATTATAGAACAAACACTTATTTCCTTTTTATTGCCTTGATCCATAGTTACAAGGCTCAGACTCACCTCGAACTCTGCAAGCTAGTTTTGGGCTTGGACCCGAACTTAACGTCCGGACTCAGCAAATTGGAAACCAAAGGAATTCAAATATTTTGAAGGATTTACAACTTTTTTATGCATCATTTAGTCAATCAACATCAAAGATACAATAATTGAGATTAATAGAAGCTACTTTGCACATATGCACAAGTTTACATTGATTACATAAGTATCAATGCAAATTTCTAAAAGTAATAAGTTAAACTAAAATTATGGAAGGTATAGATTAATTATCATAATGTTGAGCATTGTGTTTATGTTGAAGACTGTTGGTGGTATCTCCCTTGAAGTAGACTACAAGGTTGCTCCCTCGAAATGGCATATTGTTATCAAGTGTTTACAATTTTTTTCATATTATATTGTTTTATCATGCAAGTTATTTCATAACTGCTTCGCTTAAATTTTTTGTTCTTAGTAGATTTAAAAATATCATGATGAATTTTTGGAATGATATCAGCTACATAATTGCTCAAATATCATCATCTTTTAACTTTGTCAAATGGCTGGTTTAATAGACTTTTGTTTTTTCAATCTTTTACAAACCTTAAAATTGTTCTTTTCTTGTTTTGGAGATGTCCATTTTACTAGAAGGAAAGCATTTTATTTGTTGCAATGCTTTCGAATTTGATAGTGCTGTTTTCGGACTCTGTGATTACAGTCTGTGCTTTTTTGGCAAAATTTCTAGTGAATTCCTATTTGTAATCTGCTTTCTAGAATGCTAGCACCTAGGATGCTATTGCTCTTTAGGAACAAGTGGCCTAGACTCTTGTGTGTTTTTGTTTTGTGGGGTGAGGGGGATGATGCAGGAGATAGGAAGTAGCGACTATACTTGCACGGTTCACTAGATATGGGTATAGGCCTGGAAATTGATAAAATGGTACCTAAAACATGACTATAATCAGTCCAAAATGTAAGGTGAAGATGAGATGTGTAAAATATAGTAGATAATAGACAAATATACAAGGCATAATCTGTTGATGGTATAACTGCAGGAGATATCTTTCTCCCCTAAATTTGATATATAAATTATGTTGTTTGTCACAGCAGGTATTCTTATTATTGTCTCTATCTTTGAAGTCTGTCAGCGGCAGGAAGAATTCATAAAGTCATGGCAGGAGGAATCCTAAGGTCACAGCAGGAGTTCTTTATGTCATTTATAACAAGGTTCTTTTATCCTTACAACCGGTCGACTCTTCATTCCAACCTTTCATAGCCTACAGAAGCTTTTCCGTAAAAGGATATTTCGTACTTCATGTGGCTGTTTGACATACTGGACGGTAATTGTATTGGAGTAATATAGTGGTTAGTGTCTGTAGATACATAGAAGACCGTGTCATTGCTTCAGTTCCAGACCTAGTTTCGGGCAAATTGTGTAGCAGACTTGTGCATTATATATATAAGTGAATTTTTTGTGGTTGGGTTTCCAAGGGTATTTTCAGTGTCATCATGTTCCTTATTTTTCTTTTGCTATTTGTTGTAAATTATGGTATAAAAATCAACATTGAATCAGAGCGGGTTTAAGCAAAATCTGGTTCACATTCATTTGAGCAACTAAGCCATCTTCTCTTCCTCTCATCTATATAAGTTTTCTAAGCATGAAAGATGGTGAACAGATTCAAGGTTGAAGGTAGGCTTGATGGTGCATGATTTTCTAGAAGGTGGAGAATGATGTGCTCAAGCCATCTGATGAGGCTTAGAAAATTCAATGGAAGAATGACATTAAGGCTAAAAAGTTCTTGATAAATTTTGTGAAGGATCATCTTTTGCTGATTATATTCAAGATGAAGTCAGCCAAGGTCATGTTCAAGGCTCTTCAAGACCTGTATGAGATCAATGATACCGGCAGAGCTCTTGCTTTAAGACAACAACTACATTGTATAAAAATGGCTAAAGGGTAGTCAGTCATATCCTACTTCAAGAAGATTATTGAGTTAAAAAGATCAGCTATATTGCATTGGAGATATAAATGTTGATATAGATCTGGTTATGTTGGCAATGAATGGTCTTCCTCAATCTTGGGAGTCCTTTATCCAAGGCATTTGCCTAAGATCTAAAATTCCAAGTTTGATCTTCTTAGAGCTGATTGTATTCAAGAGGAATCTAGGTTGGTAGCTAGGGGAAATGGATGAAGCTCTCATAATGAAGAAAATCACGTTCTTGCTGCTGAAACATTCAAAAGGAAAGGAAGTGAAGCGTGAAAAAGAAGTTTCAAGAGGATTGGAGATAGAAATTCTGATGCAGCTCCTTAACCACAGAAGGAGGACCTCTCTCACATTCAATCTTTCAGATCTGAAAAGTATGGTCGCTATACTCAAGATTGTGTAAAAAGAACTAAACATCATGCTGCTGCTGCAAATGTTGATGAGGTGTCACCTTTAAAGGAATCCAGTGACACTGTAGAGAGATTTCTATTCATCTCAGCTCTTCCAAGCAATATTCCAACTGACAACAACACTTGGTTGATTGATAGTGGTGCTTCATGACACATTAAAGGATATTGAGAGCATCTTTTTGACTCTACGTTACCACATTCGTTGCCTAGACATGGAATTTGGAATTCTGTTTGTACCAAATCCAAATCTGGTTCACATTCGTTCCAAAGTTGGTGTCCAACTTAAACATGTGGTCTACATTCTTAAATCGGACCCTGCCCGACTTTCCATCGAATTTTGGCAACTTTTTCCCATCCTCCACGAGTCTGGAAGGAATTTGAGCAAATGTAGAGTGAATTTGCTTGCCACGTCCGTGTTTTTGACTTTCTAAAAGCTTTTTTTGGGGTCTTTTTAGGTCTATTCGACCTTTTTAAACCTAAAATGGCTTATGTAATTGCATTTTAATATAAAGTGTAATAAGTTTCTGAAGGCTGCGTAGTGTTTGCAAACAAAGATAACACGGTTATCTGCGTGCGTGTATTATTTAAGAATCAGGAGGAGCTGAAGCCTGTTTATTAATATCTCTATCATTCAGAACCTTGTTTCATGATTCTCCATGTTCTTGCAATTTCTTCACTGCCTCGTACAATAAGCTCCTGGTTCCTGGCAAAGTTTATTATAAGCAAATTATGGTTAGCTGAGCCCCTAAGGCGATTGAAACCTTGCTACTGTACATGGGGTAAAATTAGTCATCAGCATGTGGTGTTTCTCGTGCTCTTGATGACTACATTGAATTTGTAACTACTCAATGGCAAATCAACCATGCTAACCATGACACCAAAATCACGTCATCTTTACAATGCATTTTAATATTTGTTGAAGACGATTGTGCTGGTATATTTTGCTATGTTGTTTTATTATTAGCATACTAACGTATGAACTTATTTGCTGCTGCATATGTATGTGTGTGTGTGTATTTTTATATATATTTTAACTTTTTTTTTGTATAGATGAACCCAAAACGAATCCAAACCTATCCCAAAAAATTTGAGGAATTTCAAACCCGAACTCAAACCTGCACCCGTATCGGAATCCTAATCGACAACTTAGTTCTGCCTTGGTAGAATGAGAAACCAATTTACAGGTGATAATTGGAGATGATGTGTGCTATTCAGTGAAAGGTTTTGGGGCCACTTATCTTCATCTAGATTCCGATATCTCTATTCATTTGAGTGATGCCTTGTTTGTTCTAGGAATCAAAAGAAATCTGGTCTTAGTTTCAACATTAGAGGACAAAGGGTATCAAGTTGTATTCTCTGAAGGGAAATCTCTTGCTTGGCCAAAGAACTCTACCACTAAATCTGCCTGTGTGATTGGTATTCGTCAAGAGAGTCTATACAAGCTCTCTATTCGTTCAATACAGGTATGATTTAATGTCCCCATCTTTTTAGCGTCTCAGCGGAGATCTTAGCCTTTACATTCTCCGAAGGCTAAGTGGAGAAATAAGGAGAAATTTATTAAATTAATTTCTTATAAAGTCATTAAATAAATTAAAATTAAAAGGTGACTATATATTTAATTAATATAATTAAAGTTGACTCAAGTTAAATAAATAAATTAAGAGAATCTTCTAGAAGAAGGAATTTAATATTATTTTATTTTTTCTAAGAGGTCCATCTATTGGAGGAAAAGAATAAATAGGGAGGACAACTTCATTGTTGAGCATCGAATGTTTTGTCATCTACTCTTCCGGATAGCTTGTGGAGCCAAGGGTTTTTGCAGTTGTTACATTGATCATTGGGAACAAACACCCCCATTGATTTGCATAACTGAGGTGGTAAAATATCTTCCGAAGGGTTGCGACTATTGGGGAAGACAAATCAGTCTTTTCATTGTGCCGAATTTGTGGCCTAGGGCCAGATTTGTGGAGAAGGAATAAGTTGGATATTGCTATAGGAACTCTGCTACAATACTGCTGCTACCGTGACGCTGCTACAGTGCCGTCGCTACAATGATTTGCTACAGTAAATTGCTATAGGAAAATTCATATTTTGGGAGCAATTCCAGGTTTTTATCTACTACATTTTGCATTGTTTGAGATAGATATTTAGGGCATTGGTAGGGTTTGTAAAATCTGTTGTAATCTGATTTATATCAAAATTTGCTGCCCTAATGTCTTATTGATGTAGATGCATATTTTCCTATTTGTAATTAGTGTTCTACAAAAACAATTGTATCTTCATTGTGTTTACAGTACAGGTAAAGTCTTAGTTACTGGATTTGCCTGGAAATGGCCGGATCCGGATCCACGTATGGATCCGAGCGGATCCGGGCAGGATTCGTAATCCTGCCTGTGGATCCATAAGGATCCGTGGCTCGCGGATCCTTACGGATCCACAGGCAGGATTACGAATCCTGCCCGGATCCTCGAGGACCCACGCGCGGATCCGCGGCAATAACATAGTAAGGAAGCAAAAACGTGAGCCCAATTTCAATTTTTTTATGTTTTTTTTTTCCCTAAAGGCCCTAAACCCTAAAAACGACCCTCTAAATCACAATGCAAGTTCATTTGCTCTCTATTTTGCTCTCTCATTTTGCCCTCTCATACTTGCTAGTTTGAAGTAAAGTGCTTGGATTCGAAGGAGATCGGTTGTGGAGCTTCAAATACCTTGCAAGAAGTGTTTAAGGTATGCATTTCAACCATATTCTTGAGTTCTTTCATAGATTATTGATTTATTTTTAGTTTTCCAAATTTTCAAGTTTTTGTGCAAGTGTGAAGCATGGTTTTCTTTCACTTTTTTTTTCTAGATTGCAAGAATAGAACAATGAGTAGTCAAGGCTCAGTGGGTGGGGGTAGGGCTGCATCACCAAGCTTCAAAATTGATAAGGGGTCTCCTTTATGGAGACACACAAGAAGAGTTGCACAATGTCCTGGGGGTGGGGCATACATATGGAAATGTAATTTTTGCAACATACAACATAGAAGCTCCTATTCCCGAGTGAAACTACATTTTTTGGGCCCTGCGGGTGAAGGAATTCACATGTGTCCAGGTAGTGATAAGAAGGGATTACCAGCTGCACAAATAGCAACGTTAGCAAAAGAGCAAGAGGATGCTGATAGAGCAGTTGCAAAAGTAAAACATGGTGCTTCAAAAAAAAAAAATATACCAACACCATCATCCAATCAAACAAACGCAAGAACACATCCTTTTTTGCCTATGCCAACTACAAATGATGAAGATGAAGACCCATCTCCACTCACCCGCAAGAGAGGCCCACTAGATAGGGCATTCCAAATTGAAAAGAGAGACATTGCTGATCACAAAGTTGGACGTTGTTTAATTGCAAATGGTGTTTCATTTAATTTTGCTAGATCACCTTATTTTAGGGAGATGGTGGAAGCAATAAATGATGCACCCCATGGTTACAAACCGCCTAGCTATGAGAAGTTGCACACTACCATATTACATGATGAGAGGAAAAATGTAGAGGCTCAACTTCAACCAATAAGAGATTTTTGGGTTCAATTGGGTGTGTCTATTATTTCGGATGGGTGGAAAGATTGTAGAAACTGTCCATTGATCAATGTTATTGCTGTATGCCCTAAGGGGGCAATGTTCTTGAAGGCAGTTGATTGTGAAGGGCAAGTGAAAGATGCAGAATTTATTTCACGCATTCTAATTGATGCCATAGAGTCAGTGGGTCCTGATAATGTTGTCCAAGTAGTCACGGACAATGCAAAAGTTTGCAAGGTTGCAGGGATAATTGTAGAGTCTAGATATGATCATATCTTTTGGACACCATGCACCGTCCACTCTCTCAATTTAGTAATGAAAGCAATTGGCACCGAAATAGATTGGTTGAAAAGGATATATGAGGAAGCTGAAGAGATTCAAATGTTTGTGACAAATCACCACATGTCACAAGCAATTTTTAGGAGTTTCTCAGACTTGGAGTTATTGAAGGTAAATTTTTATATTTAATATATAATTGAATATTATTGGATTCCACAATTATTAATTTTTGTTGTTGTTTACATTAACATGTTTTAATTTTTAAATGTTTTACTAACTTGAGTTTAACATGCTCTTAGGTTGCTGAAACCCTCTTTGCCTCTCACACAATCGTCTTGAGACGACTTGTGAAGGTAAAAGAAGCATTGAAGCATATGGTCATTAGCCCCTAATGGGGCGTTTGGAAGAATTCCAATACAGCAAGGGCTTTAAATGTGAGAAGAATGATACTAGATGAGGACTGGTGGGGTCTTGTAAGTTATGTGTTGGAAATCACCGATCCAATAATGACAATGCTTCGCTTCGCAGATAGTGATGAGCCATGCCTTGGGGATATTTATGATTCCATGTATAGTATGCTGGAGAAAATTAAAATGGTAAGTTTTACGCTCTATTACAACAATTTTTTATTTGAGAGATATCTAGATTCTAAAGTTTAAATTGACATATTCACTAATTATAATTATTATTCATATTTCATATCTTAGGTCATGCAGAGGAGGGAGAATGATCCTGAGGAAACCCTTTACAAGAAGGTGGAAAAAATTGTTCATCATCGATGGAACAAGATGACCACACCTTTGCACCTCCTTGCATATGCTCTATCCCCGAGGTACTGTAGATCTTATCAAATGTTTGTGCTATTGATATTTGATAGTGTTCAATTGTCTTTTGTTATCCCCAGGTAGTATAGTGCAGATGTACTTCGCATTCCAGGTAGAGTGCCACCATTTAGAGATGCAGAGGTTGCAGATGGGTATAAGAGGGCACTAGCTAAGATATTCCAAGATCCAGAGATTGGGGCAATTATGAGGAGTGAATTTGCTGCTTTCAACTCAGGTGAGGATTTCCACCCTATTGCCATAGCAGACCAAAGCAGGATGGGTGCCATCAAATGGTGGTACCTTCATGGGCAAGCCTTCATGTACCTCCAACCTCTTGCCATAAAGGTTCTATCCCAAGTAAGTTTGTAAAATTAAGCTTAACATTCTCAATTCCTTGAATTTATTATTTAATTTATTTATCTTGATTGTTGTACTGATAATTTTTAATTTCTCTTTAGGTTGCCAGCTCTTCTGCAGCTGAGCGGAATTGGAGTACTTACTCCTTTATCCACTGAGTCAAACGCAACCGGTTGGCTCCAAAATAATTAGAAGACCTTGTGTTCATTCACAACAATTTGCGCTTGTTGTCACGGAAGGATCCCAAGTACAAGAAGGGGCCCGAAAAGCTTTGGGATGTAGCACCCGAGACTCCTGATTTAGATATGACCATCCGGGATCTTGCTAGATCCACTTTGATTGATGTGGATGATGATGAGGAGGATTATGAGTTAACAATCCCCTCTACTACTAGTGGTTTGGATTCCTCTACTGATACGGATGCAGCTCTTGCAGCTCACTAGTACCCCTCTGATGTGGATTTTCTTGAAAATCCATTTGATGATTAAATAAAAACTTTAGTGTTGACTCTTTACTCTTTTATGAGTAAATCATGTTATAAACTTTAAATTTAATGATCTATATTTTGAATGTTACAAACTTTCACTTTCAGTAATTCAATGTGAATGTGTTGATTTTCTTTATAATCGTGAAAATAGATTAATTATCAATGTCATTGATCAAGTATACTAGATTCATAGATGCATACTAGAATCATAGATTCATACTATGAAATGATTTAGTTTTAGAATTATGCATATTTCTCTTTTTTTTAGTGTATATATATATATATGCACGAATCCTCCACGAATCATAATTGGGAAAAAAAAAAATCCTGAATCCACGGATCCGATTCACGTGCCCGAATTGGATTCGTGTCACGAATCGGCAACTATGGGTAAAGTAAATGAACGCATACAGACAATAGAATATAATAGCAGAATATTATTCACAATAGCAGATGAATGATGATTTACAATGATCCCAGACGGGATATAAATACTATCGCCGAACCTTCTCGAGGGAGTCCGTCAGCCACAAATATTCTATCCGCTACAAACTATTTACCGACGACGTCGGCTACAGAAACACCGTTGGAACCATCCAGTTGGCTAACACCATGCCCCCCAAAAAAACAGTCGTCTCCTGACGACTAACAAAATTAGGAGACAACTTACAAACCGCAGAAGAAATACTAGAGAGAAGGGGGTGTCCCAAAAGTGTGCTGCTGGCGACGTAACTCGTACACCTGCTCAGTCCTGATGCGAAGATCTGTCTGAATCTGAGAATTAACTTCGACGGCCTCCTTTAAAAGAAGCGCCGCATCCATGGCCTGCGTCCTAGCTAACTGCATCTCGTGCTCAGCCGCATCCTTATCTCGAACCGCTGCCTCCGCACCTTGCTTAGCCACGTCCCTCTCCTGCACCGCTGCTGCCAAATTTGCCAGTAGTGCTGCCCGCTCTACGGCCCATGCTGCTTGCTGGTCGGCCAAGTCGGCGGCTAGCTTCTGTCTAGCCTCAGTCTCAGCTGCCAATGAGCTCTCTGCTGCAACCCTGTTCGCCTCCGCACGCCGACGACCATAGTTAATATCTTTGTATAGTCCCACAATCTCATGTGCCAGCTTCATCATAAGAGTGTCACTGGGTCCCAACTCCGGCTCAGTGGCCCAATCTGCCAACATCTCAGCTGTCTCCGTTGCCGGCCAGCCTCTGTCTACAAAGAAAGTCTGAAATCGCCGAGGACAAATCCCACGGATATACGCTTTGATCAAGTGCCACTCCCTCCGCCGAGTCAGGGCCTGAATTGCTACATCGTGTCCCTTCTTCAATGCAGACTTCATAGTCCTGAGGTAATCCCGGCATCTGTCCTCATCCGACCCATAGTCCTCCTTGGCGAAGGCCTCCAACGACCATTCCGCATCACTGTTCTCCTCCTCATCAGTGGGAGCCATGCCCCCATCCGGTGCCGCCCTCTCTGCTGTTGGTGCAACTATGGCATGTGGCATTCCCTCCTCCTGAAGCTGAGGCTCTGGTACTGCTGGTAATGTTCCTGAACGCCTAGGGGACTGAATGGACGGACCTCACTTCGCCGGAGTGAGTCGGAACTGCTGCCTCAGAAACTCACTAGCTCTATCCATCACCTCCGGTTGATCAAACTGCGCAAGCTCCATGTTCGCCTCCGATACTAGCTGGGCTGACTCGGCCTCTGCTACAAAGGATGATGAAATGGTGACCATTGCATCACAATCAATGACCTCCAACCAAACCCCCGGCTCAGACTATGGCAGTGGTAACTGTGCTCTCGGTGGGACTGTGACGGTGACATCCGCTGGTACAACTGGAATCACCTCCGCTACAGCCGTCGGCAATGACTCGGCGACTGTCTGTGGAACAACATCCGTCACTGCTTGTGGGACCACCTCCGTCAGTGTCCGTGGGACATCTGCCTCCGCTGGAGGAGTCATAAGGACCGGGGCACGGCGCTGACCAAATGCTGGAATGACTGTCGGAAGGGTAGTCAAGTGCGTCGAAGTTGACAACTGGGGAGGGGTAAAGAATGTGGGCCCACTACCTGCTGCCTCACCGTCAACTTTAGCCGATGTGCTCTCCTCTTCTTCCACGGACTCAGCCCCGTCACTCATCGAAGTGCCCTCTCGTCCGCTATCTGTCTCTCCGGAAGAAGCCAATCCATGGAGTACTTTCTTGTGACCTGTTGCTGATCCTCCTGTATCCAAGTGTCGCCAGTAGAATATGGGAGGCTCCCCGTCTGCCAACTTGCCCCTTGGAGGAGCCTCAAAGCCATCCATTGGAATCTGGCTAGCTACAGCCTCTAGAAACAACCCGATGGCATGGTGCGGCATGAAAATGTTCGGTGCTGAAGCGTCATGAATTCCTCCATCCTGTCGGCAACTGAGGCCCAATCATATACCACTCCCTGCATGATACCATTCATAAACACAATTTGCGGCAATGCTATATCTGAGGCTCGGGTGGCGCCTGTCAACCTGCTCTTAATGACTTCCATGATACACCGCCAATGACCCTCCTGAATAAAGTCTCTGCGAAGCCCTCTGCACTTTGTGCCTTGAACTGCTGTCTCCCTCTCTACGGGTGTAAGGTCCCTGCTCACCATAGCTATCCAATGCTCCTTCCGTTCCCGTGACAGTTTATGATTCTTGATTTCCACTTTTCTCCCATCGAGGCCAGGGATGCCGAAAACCCTAGTGAAATCCTTAGGTTTAAAAGATACTGTCATCTGATTCTCTTTGTACAGGAATGTACTCGTTCTGCTCCCGGCATTATAAGTCTTTATCATAGTGCACAATATTGATTCAAACAACTGGATGGAAAAGATGGGAAGCTGAATAGCCCAATGTACTTGTGCCCGCATCAAAATCTGTTTAATTTGGTCTGCCGCAGGGGTCTCCTGCCACCACTTCCTGCATTCGCTTCCACTAAGACTCTCAAACTGGACGGTGAGATAAGTGAGTTCCTCCTTGGTCTTCTGTTTCTTGCTACTGGAACTGGAAGGGCCTGCAA
Source organism: Cupressus sempervirens (assembly GCA_028749045.1). NCBI lineage: Eukaryota > Viridiplantae > Streptophyta > Pinopsida > Cupressales > Cupressaceae > Cupressus > Cupressus sempervirens. The sequence continues at coordinate 512,367,700 of CM053784.1, forward strand.
CTCGAATCCTCGATGCCAAAACTCTTGAATTCTTCTCCATGCTAGCTACCAACTGACTCTTCCACGGCTTCCGCTTACCCGCTGACTCCATGCAAAATGGTATCGTCTTCCCTATATAGTCCCTCCTAACTCTCCGTGGCAGGCAATGGAAACGGTCGGTAAATCCGCGAAAAAGAATTGTCCGCCCAGTCCCCCCGTGGGAGAGAAAAGTATCGGTGCAACCCATCTAAATAGAGAGGAACAACTTGACCAAGAAACTCCTCAATAATGATGATTATGAAACTGCTACCATCTGATCATTCATAGCTTGTGCTCGTGTATTATAGATGTCTTCTTAGATATGAAAAATCCTTGCACCAACGGTTGCTATGGCAACCTACCATGCTCTGAGTTGAGCGATATCCATACAGGAATATATCGAATACCAATTACCGATTCTTCACTTGCCCTGGAGAGCCGATTGGCTTGTAAATATGTGTGTATCAACTGTGAAATGCTGTATGGCTGTCGTTGTGATTCATACTGCAATTACAAGCTTACACAATGTCCGTGCGGCCTCACTGGATGATAATAACAGGCACGTCTCCTTGCTCTGTAGATTGCTGCAATCTCCTAAGAATCTTGCTCTCCTTCACAGACGTTGGCCATGCGTTTTGTGTTGCTGCAGAATAAAGCTTAACGGCGGAGGTCTTTTTGTTTTACGCCCGCAGTCTTTTCCCTTAGCGTCTGAGACTATTATAAATTCTGGCAGAAATGATTTTAAGCCCGCGGGCTTTCTTTGGGGGAGGATGTTTTATTAAAAGTTTTATGCCCGCGGACATCTGCCCGTGGGGCTTTTAACAACCTGCGGATAGACTGTCTGCGGGGACCTTCCGCTTCTCTGCCCGCGGGGTCTTTTTCTGCTCGTAGACAGGCTATTGCCCGCGGGACCTTCTCTACCCGCGGACAAGCTGTTGCCCGCGGGACTTTCCAGTCCGCGGGCCTTCCTGTCCGCGGGGCCCCCATTTTTTAAAAAAAAATTTTAATTTTAATTTTAATTTTTTTTTTGCTTTTTTCTAACACATCAAATAACAAAGGTACCTTCAGATGACGTCGCGGCCAGAGAGTCCTATAATGACGACGATGGAGGATTCAATGACGGCGAGAACTTTCTTGCGCGATATGGTTTCAACTTTGATCCGTTAACTGACTGAGCCATCTCCTGTCCATCCAAGGTTGCCAATTTGATTGCCCCAGTGTCGCCAATTTCTCAGATCTAATATGGTCCAACCCATCGCACTTTGAATTTTCCCGGCTTGATTTCATTACGTCCATCATACTTCAGTACTAACTGTCTCGGCTGGAATTTGCTACGTTTCAGATGCTTATCATGTGTAATGCCCCTTTTCTGATTTTGTATGATATTTCCAACCTTTAATCAGATCTTTAAGATCAAACAACTAATATCACAAAGATCCTCCAAATTTCTCAAGAAACCCCAAATCGGGTATGCCAGAAATGGTGCCAAAAGCTTCACAGCTTCATCTATTATTAATAAATCTGAAAATGGCCATTTTTACAGAAATTTCAGCAGCATAACAGCCTACAAAATGAAATTTCCAGATCTATATAGACTTTACACAACAGCTCACAAATGTAGGACAAAAACTATGCTCATCGGGCTCCCGAAATTAACACAAAAATGCCCGGAAACACCACAAAAACACTAATAAACTATCTCAAAAGTTTAATCACGTCCCAATACATATATTCAGCTCTATTTTAATAGCTTAAAATCTGAAATACAACAGCAACCAAAACTGATATGAAATGCTCAACTGAAAACACCAAACTCATGCAAAAAACACACCCAAAACCCACAAATCTACACTGTTCAGCACAAAGGCAAACTCTGTATGAGCATGCACATGGAATGGCTTCAAACTCCCGTCCTTAGCCTTCCTGGAAACCTGCAAACTCCCGTTCTTGGGTCTCCCTGGAAACCTGTAAACTCCCGTTCTTGGGTCTCCTTCTCCACAGGTTTGGCAGCCTCTGAAGAATAACAAAGAATGAGCAAAAATCCAGTTCTCGAATGAGCCCAAAATGCCTCCAAACTCCTTAAAAGAGGGCATAACTGTAACTCACGTCCAAGAGAGGTTAATGAAACATATTTTAATAATAATTTTCATTAATTAGTCCAACAGTTTTCAAAGATTAACCCCCTTTTTCCGAAACTTCACTTTCTTGGGCCTGCCTTCCTTAGCAAAGATTATTATTTTTTAATTATTTGAAAAGGGGACATGACAAGTCCTCCCCTCCCAAACATTGCTTGTCCTCAAGCAATGGCTGAACAATAAACCAATCAATCCACCTGGATCCCAAATGTAGTCATGAACTATACTACTACCAATTAACACAGGCTCCTGCAATATGATCAAGAGGAATCCATAATCAAAATGACAATTATAGCTCAACCAAACTCCAAAATCACCACTACCACAATCAAAGACCCATGAGACACAAACTCTTAGAACATCAGAACCCAAGTAAAGTGGACAAATCAAACTACCAACATGGTAAATACCATCAACGCATCCCACTGGCCTATACGGAATGTACAATCCAACTCTGCAACAATGGTGAACACTCTCGAATGAAACTGTACCAAGTATGGAGAATCCACACACTATACAACTCCTGCAGTCAACACAACTCTGCAAATCACCGGCCACTATCTCATAACCATAACTCCCATGCACTGCTGATGGTGAAAAAACATTACAAGATAAAGAGTAAGAAATGGAATCCAAACCAAATTTGCCTGCCATCAACTCCTCAAAACAAGGATCAAATGCTAACTGATGTACATACCCTGCAATATATTGTTGATTAAAAAAACCAACCTCAGTTAATAGCTCACCATGAACAAGTGATACAACCCACTGTGACTGATCACTAGCTAAGTCAGGAGATGTCATAGCCAAAGGAGTAGAATCAATAACAACACCCACTGAAGCATCACTCCCAAACTCCTGCTCTAAGTCACATATTATCAAGCTGTCAACTGCAGAACTTATCACCATGTCATGCCCATCACAACTCTCATCTTGAGGCATCAAACTGTCCCATAACTGATGATAAGCACTAGGAACCAAAGTACATCTCTGTATCATCATCTCATCAACATGGTCATCAAAGGTAAATCGATGAGCGTACCTCACAGTGTAATGCCGATAGAATTCGCCAATCTCAGTCAGTGGCTCAGACTGTAATCTAGATGAAACTAACTGCAATTGATCATTAACCATGTTGGAACTGACTACTACCTCCGAAGATATCACCAAGGGAGTAGTATTACTAGCAGGAACGATGCTAACTGCCGACTCACCAACATCACACATGATCTTTGATACATCTCTAGTCTTCGTGCCATTAGTACTAGAGGCCACCACCATGTCAGGCATACAACAATCTGCTACAACACCCAACTCAACTGAACCTGACTCTAGTGGGAATGAACCTGATATGCCAATGTTAGTATCAAGGATGGATGCATCCCCATCTCCATTGTCTCTGACAATCTCGGCCATGGACATCCTCAGATCACCAAACACCATAGCTTGTGATTGTATAGAATCAGGTAAAGACTTTAGTCGCTCTAACTCCATGGTCGCCTTAGCCAAATGAAACTGACTCCTTGAAAGCCAACTGTGTACTCTCAAGAATCTTAGAAGTCACCTCAAGTTGCTCAGTAAGCTCACTCACCTCATCTTCCTTGGCCGACAATGCATCATATGCTGTACTGCCCCACTCCATAAGATAATCTCTGTCGGCTACCAACTGCATATAATTCTGTCTCAAAATCCGAATAGCCTCCCATAAAGAGTGGATCTCTGTCAAGGAAAGATAACTGCCTTCCTTCTCATCACTAGTAGGAGAACCCCATCCATAAACTTCTAATAACTGACGAGTAGCATCGAAATGCTGGCAAGTGATAGCAATGTCTCAGTCACTAACTCTCAACTGATTAGACATATGATGGCACTGGCTTGACTGTCTCCTACAAACCTCCTCTGATGCACTGTCTAAAGGAGTATCCTCAAAGTTACTAGTCTCTAGAGTATTACCATCCATGTCCTGTGAATCAACTTTAAAGCTCATATCAACATACGGAGTATAAAAAACTGTAGCACTGCTGTCCAACTCCTCTGTACCCAAAGAAACTAAGTCTTCAAAATTGCCCACTGCATCCTCCTGGATGTCATCAATGCCAATATGATCTTGGGACTCATCTGTACACACTGCCAAATATGAAAGATCATCAACACATTCCAGCAAGTATGGTCGACTGGATATATGAACAAAGCCCAACACCGGTGTATAAAAACTAATACCAACATCGGACAAGCTGCTAGCACAAGAAAAGACAACACCGTGCAATCTGCTAATCAAATCCATGATAGCACCCAAACAAAAACTGCTACCAAAAAGTGTTAAAGATCTCCTGTCAACTGAATCCCAAATGCCAATATAACAATCTTGAGTCCATATCTGTAAACTAGAATCAGCTGGTAACTCAAGCAAAATCCTCACTTGAGTAATATGACCAATACCAACTAACTCCACATACCTATCATGATGAGATAATGAAGTCAAAATACTAGCTTCACTCACCTTCAACTGGCGGGATAAATCATGTGAAGTACTACCTGCCTCAACCTCATGTGATGAAGCATCTAACTGTGCCTGGTACTCTTTCTCAGCAAAGTCATGAATGCTCAATGTCTGCTCATCTCTACCAGGTATCTCACCATCCTGCACAACAACATCCTCATAATCATCATCTGAACCCACTACACTGTAGTCACTGCCTGTTGTAACTATACCATCATGAATACCTGTGGCATCACCCTTTGACGACCTGTAAACAATTGTCTCAATTTGAGTATCAAGTTGACCGTTACTATCAATCTGTGTAATATCCTTTCCCACCACCTCCTGTGGCAAAGTAGAATTTGAGACCTCTACCTGGCTATCAGCTAGTTTCTCAAACTCCTCATGCAAGTTCTTGGGAATTGTGTCATCTATCCTGTGAGAAAATCTACCAAATAGAAATCCAGTCAACTTATCCACCTTAGCTGGGTCAGACAACATGTCATTCATTATACGGTGGTGCTCAACCAACTGTTCAGACATGTCATGGCTTATTTTCATAAGTTTATCTCGAATGTCTAAATAACCATCCTTTCTACTGTTTTGACTCTGGATATCAATTGTCCAAGATCGTGTCCTCTGAGACTCTGTACTATACCTGTCCATTCTGGATAAAGTAGAGTGTAACCCCAATAGGATATAACTTCTTCAAACACCAAGAACTAACATGCAAATGATTAGAAGTAGCATGCAACCATAGATTTTGACATGCAACTAATTAGAAGCAACATGAAACCACCAAATTATGACATGCAAGATCTGGGTAGTTGTCAAAACTGACATGCAAAATCTGGGTAGTTGTCAAAACTGACATGCAAGATCTGGGTAGCTGTCAAAACTGACATGCAAGATCTGGGTAGTTGTCAAAACTGACATGCAGACTTCTACAACCACCAAATTCGCCAAGAACTAACATGAAAATGATTAGAAGTAGCATGCAACCATAGATTTGGACATGCAACTGATTAAAAGCAACATGCAACCACCAAATTATAACATGCAAGATCTGGGTAGTTGTCAAAACTGACATGCAAACTTCTATAACCACCAAATTCACCAAGAACTAACATGAAAATGATTAGAAGTAGCATGCAACCATAGATTTTGACATGCAACTGATTAGAAGCAACATGCAACCACCAAATTATAACATGCAAGATCTGAGTAGTTGTCAAAATTGACATGCAAGCTTCTACAAACCCTCAGGCTGGCAAGATCATGGCTCTGATACCACTGTAATGCCCCTTTTCTGATTTTGTATGATATTTCCAACCTTTAATCAGATCTTTAAGATCAAACAACTAATATCATAAAGATCCTCCAAATTTCTCAAGAAACCCCAAATCGGGTATGCCAGAAATGGTGCCAAAAGCTTCACAGCTTCATCTATTATTAATAAATCTGAAAATGGCCATTTTTACAGAAATTTCAGCACCATAATAGCCTACAAAATAAAATTTCCAGATCTATATAGACTTTACACAACAGCTCACAAATGTAGGACAAAAACTATGCTCATCGGGCTCCCGAAATTAACACAAAAATGCTCGGAAACACCACAAAAACACTAATAAACTATCTCAAAAGTTTAATCACGTCCCAATACATATATTCAGCTCTATTTTAACAGCTTAAAATCTGAAATACAGCAGCAACCAAAACTGATATGAAATGCTCAACTGAAAACACCAAACTCATGCAAAAAACACACCCAAAACCCACAAATCTACACTGTTCAGCACAAAGGCAAACTCTGTATGAGCATGCACATGGAATGACTTCAAACTCCCATCCTTAGCCTTCCTGAAAACTTGCAAACTCCCGTTCTTGGGTCTCCCTGGAAACCTGTAAACTCCCGTTCTTGGGTCTCCTTCTCCACAGGTTTGGCAGCCTCTGAAGAATAACAAAGAATGAGCAAAAATTCAGTTCTCGAATGAGCCCAAAATGCCTCCAAACCCCTTAAAAGAGAGCATAACTGTAACTCACGTCCAAGAGAGGTTAATGAAACATATTTTAATAATAATTTTCATTTGTTAGTCCAACAGTTTTCAAAGATTAACCCCCTTTTTCCGAAACTTCACTTTCTTGGGCCTGCCTTCCTTAGCAAAGATTATTATTTTTTAATTATTTGAAAAGGGGACATGACATCATGCCAGAGCTTGCGTCTGTTCTGTGCCACTTCCGTTGCCCATTGTGCCAACAACCGTTTCTCCTCTAGTTTATTCAAATTATTCAATCGCTCTTGTAAGCTTCCGTCATCATCCAATTTGTTTTCCAACGCTATTCGTAGACTCGGAATCATGAATTCCGCTGGGACCACTGCTTCCTGTCCAAACATTAACTGGAATGGTGTGTGCCCTGTCGTCACCTTGTATGCCGTGCGGTACGCCCACAGGGCAGCGGGTAAGTTCTCCTCCCAATCGGCACCTTCCACCGCGCAGGATTTGTAGATGATGGATACTAGAATTTTATTGGTGGCCTCTGCCTGTCTGTTTGCTCTTGGATAGTACGGACTCGACAGTGAATGATAAATCTTGAACTGAGTGGTGAGCAGTCGAATAACATGATTAACAAAATGACCTCCCCTATCACTTGTTAATTGTAACAGGATTCCATACCTTGTGATGATTTGTTCATAGATAAATTTTGCGGTGCTGACGACCGAGTTATCTGGTAACGCACGGGCCTCCACCCACTTGGTCAGGTACTCCATTGCAACAATGATGTAGCGGCACCGTCGAGTCTTGCTCACCCTCAATGGTCCAATGAAATCTAGTCCCCATCTCTCAAAAAGTTCCTGCGCATGAGAGGGTTGAAGTGACATGAAATCTCTCTTTAGCGGCTTCTCGGCCCGTTGGCAAGTGTCACATCCGACGACCCATTCCCGTGCATCATTGTACACCGTCGGCCACCAGAGTCCTCCGAGTAATATCTTCTGTGCAGTGGTGTCGGGTCCCATGTGTCCTCCCGCGGGACCCTCATGTGCTTCAACACCTGCGGTATCTCTTCTTCCAATACACACCGCCGAAGAATATGATCTAGCCCCATTTTGTAGAGCAACCCATTGATCAATTGAAACGTACGACTCCTGATTATCAACTTGCGCCTATCATTTGGTGACATCCCTGTGGGAAATTGTCCTGTTGACAGGTACTCGCCAATACTCCTGTACCATTTCGACAGTACGCCAATCTGAAACAGCTGTGCATCAGGGAAGTCATTATTCACACCCTCCGCTGGTTCCCCTATTCTGATCCGCGACAGGTGGTCGGCATTGACATGTTTCTTTCCTGGCCGGACAATGATTTTGAAAGTGAATTCCTGCAACAGTAGTAGCCATTTGCTGATCCTCCCTTGGATGACGGGTTTGTTAATCATGTACAACAGGGCTTGGTGATCAACATAAAATACAAACGGTGTAGCAAGCAAATAATGACGGAATTTTTGCACAGCATAAACCATTCCCAAGGCTTCTCTTTCAGTCGTGCTGTAGTTCTGCTCGACCTTTGAGAGCAACCGGCTAGCGAAGTAAATTGGATGATCCAGTCCGTGATTACTAGTCTGTGCCAGGGTCGCACTGATCGCATAGTTGGAGGCATCCACATGAACAGGAAACTCCTTATTCCAGTCCGGATATGCTAGGATGGGTGCCGTAGCCAGTCGCATCTTTAGCCCTTCAAATGCCTCATCCTGCTCTTTATCCCATCTAAATGATTCTTCCTTGCAGGTTAACTTATCTAACGGTTGGGACATCTTGGCAAAATTTTTAATAAATCTCCGATAATAACCTATATGCACGAGAAAAGATTTTACCTCCATCACATTAGTAGATGGCTGCATTTCAAGAATGACTCTCACCTTGTCGGGATCCGTCTTTAATCTTTCCTTACAGACAATGTCTCCGAGCAGTCTGCCGTGCGGAACCATGAATCTGCACTTCTTGGGATTCAATGCTAGCCGGGCCCTGCGACATCTCTCCATACACTCACCAAGTGCTGCCAGGTGTCCGTCCTCCGTGCTAAATATTGACCAATCATCCAAGAAGGCTTTGAAATTTCCCACAGACATCTTGTCGAAGATATGCAGTATAATCCGCTGGAATGTGGCCAGTGCATTACACAACCCAAAAGGCATCCGGTTGTACGCGTAGACCCCATCTTCGACAACAAACGTAGTCTTCAACTGATCCTCCTCCGCTATAGAAATCTGATTGTATCCGGAGAACCCGTACATAAAAGAGTAGATTTCATGTCCTGCAACCTCCTCCAGAATGCTATCTGTGAAAGGAATCGGGAAAGGATCTTTGATCATCACTGCATTCAGGCATCTAAAATCAACGCATATCCGGATCTAGATAGTATCCTTCTTCAATGAAATGACTATCGGTGACACCCATTCGCTGGTCTGTACCTTGAAGATAATGCCAGCTTCCAGCATCCAGTTGATTTCCTCTGTAACCTGTGCGGCATAGTTCTTGTTCATCCTGTAGGGTCGCTTTTGTACAGGTATAGCTCCGTCCACCAGCGTGATGCGGTGCACACACAATTCCGGCGGTACTCCTTTGAGGTCCTTGTATGTCCATGCAAACACATCCTTGTAGTCCATAAATATCTTGAATGCCGCGGCCTTGAGTACTGGATCCCAATTATCTCCGACTAGTATGTTCTTCGGCTCTGCCTCGTCCCCCAAATTCATTGTTTGCAGTGTAGCTTCATTATACTTGATTTTCTCTCCTTCACTGAATGCATGGGCGGGTGTAACATCCAACGGTGCCTCCCCCTCCTTTACTTCACTAAACTCCTTCGGATATTCGTTTTCAATTGACAGAACATTGCATTGTGAAATAATTCATAGTCCTCCATTTGCCAGTGGTAGAGACCGTTGACGGAATCCAAGTCGTCATCCGTTGTTCCCCCGTCCAATCGAAGGACGCCCTCCTGATCCGGTTCCATCCGTCGTCTACCTTCGTCCTCCTCTCCCTCAAAATCTGACGACAGGGCCTCTTCCCCTACCATTTGGGTATGTAGATCAATGACGAATCGACGGCCTTTACTTTCGAGGGATAAAGTGTTCTTCTTCCAGTCGTGTCAAGCTCTTGCTTCGATAAGCCACCTGCGGCCCAGGATTGCGTCATAGCCTTTCCTTTTCAATGGAATCACCACGAAATCCATCAAGAACGGCTGAGTGCCAATGGTTACCGGCTGTGCCATGAGAATACCCAGTGGTTTAATACCATGTTGATCGGCGGTCAGTAGTTGAAACCTTGGGGGCCACAATGTCGGCTGTCCAAGTTTCCTCCAGGTTTCTTTTGGCAATACATTTACGCCGGACCCTCTGTCCACTATGGTGTCTGTGAGAACATGTCCAAGTATCCCCATCTCGACAACTGCAGGGTGCCGTCCGGATGTCAGCGCCAGCAACATCTGATCTTCTCCTCCCGTAACAATTTCCTTTTCTTTTCGTCGACTCAGTTCTCCCGGTGACTTTTCCTTCTCGAGGCTTGATTCTCCTGCCATATTTGAAAGAGTAGATCGAAGTTGGGGCATGGTGAGAAGCAAATCACTTACCTTTACTTGCACCTCCGTTTGCAAAATTTGTTGTACTATGTTTTGTTCTGCGGAATTCTTGGCTGAAGTGTCGGCAGTGTCCGGAGGTGTTACTGCTTGAGATACTTTTCCAACCTCCGCCCGTGCTGCCGCAAATTTCTTCTTTTCTTCGGTGGGGTTCGGGTATTCTTTTGCTTGTTGCTGCGTAATTGCCAGAACTTCTTCCTCATCCGCTCCAATAGTGATCAAGTTCACTTTGGATTTTGGACATTTTGAGTCGTCGTGATCGCCGAGTCTGCACCATCGGCACAATAGTTGAGGTGTATTTGCTGTTGGACATTCCCGTGCAAAATGCCCCCACAAGTTACATGCTCGGCACTGAATAATCGGCCGTCCGTTTGCATCATACTGGATCCGGCTTCTGCTCATATTGGTATTGTTATTGTTGTTATTCTGTCCACGTCGATTATTCCTGTATCCTCCAGATGTAGCGCCGACGGCATTCGTGTTTCCGTTACCACCTGACGAGGAAGTCTCCTGTGTGAGAAGCACTTGCAGAGATCCTCTTGTTTTCATGTTAAAGGGGTAGTCTTTTGTCGAATGTCCCATGATCTGACAGATGTCACAAAATTGGTTCTTCGAACATGATCCTTTAGTATGACCGTCGGTCTTACATTCCGTGCACCACAGTTCACTACCTTTTGGCTCTTTCTGCATATTTTTAAACTCCTTCATCATTCGAACCATATCCTTCTGTAAGGCATGAACCTTTTTGCTACTACCTTCGTCGTCGCTGCTATCATCTCCAGCAGATTCGTCGTCATCAGAGTCAGAGGAGCTAGTTTTCTTCTTCTTTGTCTTGTGCGCACTTTCAAGGTCTAGTGCTCTCTTATAAGCATCCACATATGATGATGGTGGCACAATTTTCATTTTCCTCCGCAACTGCGAGCGTAGGCCGTCCACAAACCACCTTTTTTGCAATCTGTCTGTCGGCTTGCTTTCCATTTTGTTTATTAAGTCTTTTAATCTCCTGACGTAGACGCGGACAGTTTCGTGCTTCCCCTGTTTCGTATTGAAAATCTTTGCTACAATTTCATTATCATCCTGCAAGAGTTTAAATTCCGCTAGGACCTCCTTTTTAATCTTATCCCAGGTATCCAGCTTATGCGGATCCATATCCGAAAACTAATCAATCGCGACACCCCGTAGGGTTGTCGAAAATTGCCTGACCCATTCGTCGGCATCTGTGATTCCATTTGCCCGCTAGATCGTCTCACATGTCTTACAATGTTGGATGGGGTCGGCTGTACCATCGCCTTCAAATTTCGACAGCTTCTCTTTGGGTCCCGCCATCACAACACTGGAGGTTTGCACTGTCACACTGGAGGTTTGCACTCCTACACCGGTAATCGGCACTCCCGCGCCGGCAGTCTGAACTCCCGCACCGGCGGTCTGCACTTCCGCACCGGAGGTGTCGACAGCTGCGAACCTTGGTGAAGAAGAAGGATCCTTTGAAATTGTTTCCCGCGGAAGTCTCTCCTGGACGAAGAGATCACCCTACGCTCGTGCTCCGTCGGCACTGTGAGCCGTGCAAGTTGATGCTCTTCCGTCAGAGTTTTCCTCCCTTGGCGAACACAAGTTCAAGAACTCCTCCCATGCTTCTTCCACCAATTCCACCTGCTGCGCGAGTCTCCTCCAACAATTCTTCCGCGCTCCGGTGTCCGTCGGCAATCTTCTGAAATCTCCGTCGGCGTTTGGCTTGCTGTGCCAGAATTAAATTCTCTTGCGCAGTACGGATTCCATCTTTTCCCTTCGCCTTATTTCGATCCTTGTTAAGCTGATTTGGCATTAATCTTCATTCCTCCCACCTTCCAGATTCATAAGGCAACGGCGCCAAATGTTTATCGTACAGGTAAAGTAAATGAACGCATACAGACAATAGAATATAATAGCAGAATATTATTCGCAATAGCAGATGAATGATGATTTACAATGATCCCAGACGAGATATAAATACTACCGCCGAACCTTCTCGAGGGAGTCCGTCGGCCACAAATATTCTATCCGCTACAAACTATTTACCGACGACATCGGCTACAGAAACACTGCCGGAACCATCCAGTCGGCTAACACATTGTTAGATGTTTGGTGGGTTCTTTGCAAGCACATTTATTAAAGTTTGGCATTTAGAAAGCAATCAAAATTTAAATATGCAACATATCTCTTGCTTGCAAAGTGTTTGAGGAAATGTCAAACAAGTGAATTAGAGAAGACTTTGTGTTTGATGAAGTTATAACCTGTTGGGGTTATTACATTGGTATCAGAGCTAAATCCTGCCATCCTGAGGGTTTAGCAATCACATGTAGCCACTTGGGGTTGGCTTTCATAGATTTTACACTCGCAGGTGAGCTTTGTTTGACAGGGAACAAGATTTTGATAGTTAGCCAGACACCATGGGTAATAGGCAAGGGCGTAGCCCACCAAGAGACCATAGGAATGAGGATCAGGAAACAAGGGAATTTTTCAAAGCAATGAATACAGGACAAGAGTGGATGGCTCAGGCTTTGTAGGCACTCACCACCATAGTTGAGCGCATGAACCCACAAGACAGACAAAATCAGGAACAAGGGGATAACAAGAGTGCAGTGGGATCACCTGGAGCTCATAGAACGCTTTCCAGAACAGGCCTACACGTCCTACCTTTGTTAGAGAAGAACCAATACAGGAGCTAGCAGAGGAAGTTGAGGATGAGACATTTGTAGATATCCTAATGGCTACTAATGATGAATGAGAATTATTGGCATCGTACGTACAGGAGAGAATGACTTTTGAGAGGTTTGTGAACCAAAGAAGAGAACACTATCATGCAGTCAGACAGAATAGGAGACCTTGTGGTGAGGATATTGAATTAAAGCGGGCTACAGGGAAGCTTTCCTTGACTACACTTGATGGGAGTAGCAAAATGATAGTGCAAGGTTGGATTCACAAGCTCGATACCTTCTTAGCACTGAGACCTATGATAGAAGTTGAGGCAATAAACTATGCCACGCTACTTTTAGAGGGAGCTGCACATGATTGGTGGTACCATGGGATGGTTACCCTTCAGCATAACCAAGTGATTTCATATCGGGACTTCATGGACAAGTTGGTAGAGAGGTTTGATAAGAAGGATCTAGAAGTCTACTTTAAGGAGTTGGCACAGTTGAGACAGACAGGTGGATTGGAGTATTAAATTAGTGACTTCAGATGCTATCCGTTATGGTGCTAGATATATCAGATAGGAGATTGGTTGTTTTGTTTAGTGAGGGATTATCTGAACCACTGAAGGGTTGGGTAAAAGCTTTTGATCCATTCAATTTGTAAGAAGCGATTAAGAAGGCTAGAAGTATAGAACAAGTAGCCCTAGTAAATAAATTTCAGTCAAAGGGTGCATCCTCTAGCAAAGACAAACCATTATTCAAGAAACCTGAGAGGAATGAAACAAAGGCTGAAAAAATTGGATAGAGAGACATTGAATGATTCAAGGAAGAAAAAACTCTATTTTTATTGCAAAGGACCCTATGACATGAACAACGATTGTCCCTTGAGGCCAAAGGGGAAAGCAAACAGGTTTACGTGGGCTTATTATGAGGATTCTGATTCTGAAAATTTAGACCAACAATCTGAAAATGAGGAATCAATTGAAGAAAAGGAAGACACAGATGATATAGGTGATGAGAAGACTGAGGGTAGACTTAAGGAGGTCCGTCTCACTAGTCTACAACAAGAGGAATCATTCAGGATGAGAGGGGTATTGGCTGGTCAGCAAGTTATTACTTTGCTTGATACAAGTGCTACTCGCAATTTTATTCATTCCAGATTGATTGAGAGGTGTGGAATTCAGACAGAACAATTTTAGGGTTTGAGAGCGAGGGTAGCTGATGGCTACATCCTCAAATGTGATAGGAAGATTACAGGTCTACCCCTAAAGACAACAACTTTATTTTCAAAGAAGATTTTTATGTTGTTAACATGGGTGATACAGATTTAGTTCTTGGCATGACTTGGTTACATGATATAGGGGAGTTCACTCTCAATTTGAGAGATATGGAGATGAGGTTTCAGTCAGAAGGGAAGACCCATATATTTAAGGTCATTCATGACAGTGGGTTTAGGATGATGTCTTGCAGACGCATGGAGAGCTTGTTGAGATATGACCAGGTTGAGTGGGCAACCCATTGCACTTTAATGCCATCACAGGGGTAGCAAAAATCAGAATATCACCCAAATATACAGGAATTGAGAATCAAGCACTACAAGGTTTTCAGTGAAATACCACCAGGTAGATCTCTAGATAGAGGTATTGAGCATACTATTGACTTAGAGGAGGGTGCTAAACCCATCATGATCACACCCTACAGGCATCCAAAGAGATTGAAGGATGAGATCAAGAAAACCATCAAGGAACTACTTGCTATGGGACACATTAGACCAAGTAAGTCGCTTTTCGCTTCTTCTATGGTTTTGGTGAAGAAGGATGGAACTCTTAGGATGTGCATAGATTACAAGGTCTTGAACAAGAAGACTATAAAAAATAGGTACCCCATCACACGAATTGATGAGTTATTAGATGAGCTACATGGATCATGTTTCTTCTCCAAAATTGATTTGAGATCAGGCTATCATCAGATCTGAGTCAGAGAGCAGGATATAGAGAAGATTACATTTAGATATCATTGTGGCCATTTTGAGTTTGTAGTTATGCCTTTTGGGCTAACTAGTGCTCCAGCTACTTTTCAATCCATAATAAACAGGGTTTTCCAGCATCAGTTGAGGAAATTTGTGTTAGTCTTCTTTGATGACATTCTGGTGTATAGTAGGACATAGGACGAGCATGTGCGACACTTAGACATTGTGATGAGAATTTTGAGCAGGGAGTCCTTGTATGCAAAGGAGTCCAATGTGATTTGGGATTATTAGAGTTATTATATCTGGGTCACATTATCAGTGCTCAGGGAGTATGCATGGATCCTGAAAAGATTCGTGCTATTATTGAGTGGCCTACTCCAGTGAACCTGACACAGTTGAGAGGATTTTTGGGGTTGTGTGGGTTCTACAGGAGGTTTGTTAGTGTATATTCCAGGCATGTAGCACCCTTGATGGACTTATGAGAAAGGGGCCTTTCTTATGGACTCTTGAGGCACAAGAGTGTTTTGATAAATTCAAGGAGTTGATGACTTCGTGTACAGTGCTAGCATTACTAGATTTTAGTAAACCTTTTGAGTTGCATTGTGATGCATTTGGTGAAGGTGTTGGAGTGGTGCTTATGCAGAACAAGCACCTGATTGCTTATGAGAGTAGGAAGCTCATGGGGCCTGAGAGGAGTTTCAATATTTATGATAAGGAAATGTTGGCCATAATGCATGCTTTGGCCAAATTCAGGCAATATTTAATGGGTAGCAAATTCAGCATAAAAACTGACCACAATAGCCTAAAGCATTTCTTGGGGCAGCAAGATCTTAATGATAGGCAGTAGAAATGGGTAAGTAAATTACAAGCATATGATTATGATATTACCTATTTCAAGGGGACATAGAATGTAGTAGCGGATGCCTTGTCACGAAGACCCTGATGGAGCTTGAAATTTTAAGTGTCATCTCCTTTTATGAGGTTATATAGAAACTGAATGATGAGATGGTGTTGTCAATGGACGGAACAAAATCTAGAGGACTTCATTTTATTCTTTCCCCAGATATAAAGTTTATTACCTTTTCACCATAAAATGTCCAGAGTAATTTTCTTATGATTCAGCTTGTTGCTTATAAATGTAAGTGCTGAGATGGTCAGCACATCACAAGTGGAGGAATTAATGCAGCATGTTAAGGGACCTAGCATAAATATTCTTAAGAGAATTGCCACAACGGGAATAGTAGGCTTTGAAATCAAAGGAAATAAAGGACTGACTTGTTTCAATGGATGCAGAAGTGAATTCGAGGGCAGCCTATTATTATTTATGTGCAAAACTCAGTATGCTGAGGGAATTTGGATTCCATCTTGTCCTTGCTGGAAATTAGTAAATATATTGGCAAAAGGATGAAAATATATTAGAGACTGTATTCAACTCAATCTTGGAGTATGGTATGCTATTTTGGATAGATCCGATTTGGCACTTCAGCATTTGATGAGATTACTTCCAGGTAGTCATCAACTAACAGTAACTTAAGAAACATTTTTGAAGAACTTCTTGCAAATTTTTCAAAGCCTGGAAGGGAGTGTAAACGTTAGTCGAAGATTCTGAGACATTGAAAATGATCAAATACGAGTACAACTACATCGTTCTGCCTTAAAGTTATAGAAATTGAAAAACAAAATCATGAAGCCAAAATAGACATGGGATCAATTTGGTTCAAACCTTTCTCAGACGGCTTATTGTGGATAACGTTCCATCAAATCTTCTTGTTCACAAACAAAGTGGAAGAGCAGCTAGCATGCGATTTGATTGTGGCATCAGATAGTACACTTGAGCAGCTAGATAGATGTTTTAGATGACAATGGGAATCCAGTTTAACTTGATAATGTAAGAGAACGTGCTCAGAGATTGCTCCAGTCTCGCTAGTTTGAGAGGCAACCTGTTGATATAGATAGTGCTTCAACACTTGTTTCACTCCCTCCTGATCTTCGTGCTGAAATTTTTGTTGACATCTCCAAAGGTTGTTATTGGCGAATATGTTTGAGTCACTCGTTATTGAGGCCTGGAGATTGCGTCAAAGGTTCAGGTTGGTAAAAAATTTTGCGTGGAGTAATGGATGCAGGGCATTCGCAGGTTGTATAGCCCATAAGCCCGCAGACATAAACCCAGGCAGATGTTCACTAATTGATAGGAGGTTCAAGAAATAGAGGCAGACATCAGTACTTGCGAAGAAACAACCAATGAAGAAAAGGCAAGCGCTGGAGTTTATCAGCGTGGATGAGATGCCCATGTTCGATTTTGGATGATTTAATTAGCGGACAGTTGCTGAAGAAGGCACAGGATACCTTCAACGATAGAAAGAATCTGAAATTGATTCATGCACAACAATATCATATCAGAAGAGGAAGAGTTTATACGTGTGGCAAACAACATACCAGTTAATAAATTTTCTTTCCCATGGAATTCTGTCTTGGTTCTTGGACGAGAAAAAGAAGGAATTCCTGTTGACGCTGCGTATTAAGGGCAAGCAATAAAATCAAAGACGTGGATGTGATAGGCTGTCTTAGGGGAATGCCAGAATCGAATATTTGAAAAATGCGTTGTCATGGTATCACGCTGGCAATGACCAAGCATTCGGGTTTCATGAAGACAACGAGTATAACAAGCTTCTCTGCAACATATCATTGCTTTTTTGCACGGTGAAATTGAGGAGTCTGAGATTTGCTTGCTACGGGCTCTCGAGTAAATAGGGATGTCTGAGGACAAGTTTCATATTCGCAAGTATATAGTTATTAAAATTCTTAAGCTATGACTATTATTTAATGGTTTTTCATGGCTCTTTTGATATTATTTATTAGTTATTATTTGAATATTTTACTTATGATTGTTTTGAATCTGAAACAGTGTGTAACAATGCAAGGACCTGAACATATTTACGTAAGGGAAAGAAATTTCAAATGCCGCCAGTCTTTTGCCTAAACTATAACAAATCTTTTGATTAGTTTTATTTCTGAAAGGTTGTGATGCTTGGTTAGACCAACCGACATCCTTTCATGCTTATAAATATAGGATGTAAAGTCACAAAAAAAAAAACACAATTTTTTGAAGACAACACATGCTATTAAAATTTCCTTTCATACTTCGAGCACACATTTTTAATCTCTTCAATAAGAAAGGGTTGAAATATTGAGCAAAGCAGGATAAAGGTTGAGAAATATTGAACTTAATTTTTAAGATTCCCTGTGGTTGGTTTTTATTGGATAGAGCTCCAACAAGTTTTGAGAGTCTTCAATACGAATTACTTCTGCATCAAATCAGTAAGAAACTTATTTTTTTTTAGAGTTGGAGAGTATATGTCTTGTCCTTTATGATTTTGATGATTGTATGTTTATAATTTGATATTTCGATTAGTGCATTGAATTGTTCAGATATTCAGATTTGATCAATCCAAATATTGTAGGACATAATCTTTCCTCTATTTGTAGCTGTTTTATCTAAATTAAGGTTAAATTATTACAGACTGATCTGAATATGCAAAAATGAATCAATTCGTGGCATTGCAATAATCAAGTTATTAACATATATAGTATCATTAATATCATTAAGATGTATGTAAAGAATATACGTTTGACTCTATTACCCATTAAGATTTGGCACTGATCATTAATCCGTTCATAAATCCTTAGACTTATACGCTGGCAATCTTTTAACTCTTTTCGTTTGAAGGAAATTAGATCATATTCATAACAGTAATTTGTTTTAAATCTTTTTCTTTTCAGCAATATATAACATCTTAAATAAAGTAATTGAAGTTTGAAGATAAATAATCCATAATGTTTCCTTGATGCTTGCCAATTGAGGAGTTTATTTGATTGCTGTAACCTGCTATAAATCATCTTGGAATTGAGTTTTGCCATCTAGGATTTAGGTAAACAGGCCTTGGTCCAGTGGAACCAAAAGCGCAGAGGATTGGAGTCAATTCTGTCAAGTTGGCCAAAATCAGTTAGATACCTAGCATCAAGCAAGCAAGGCTCGTAGGTTTCTAACCGGTGATTTTGATAACCAACAGACCCCACTTGAGCTTGATGATCAATATATTAGAGGATTGGAGACATTTGATTCTTGCAGAGTATGCAAAGGATACATGGGCATCGGGATTCATAGATGGATTGATCCAGAATAGTGATTTCACCCTTGTGAATGAGATCATCATTTACAAAGGGTGCATTTATTTGATGCCAGGGTTAGAGGTGAAGAGGATGGTGTTGAGAGTTTATCATGACTCACCTATGGCAGGACATCCAGATTTTTACAAAACCTACCGGCAGATTCATGAGCATTTTTCTTTAAAAGGGCTCAAAGATGAGGTGTTGCAATATGTTAGAGAGTGTCCTACTTGCCAGCAAAATAATCAGGAGCACTCTTACCTAGCTGGCTTACTTAAGCCACTTTCGATTCCTGACAAGGAGTGGGAGTGTTTATCCATCGACTTCATTATAGGACTACCGAGAGCCCAGGGTAGAGATTGTATATATATTGTTGTTGACCGGCTTACAAAGTTTGCCCACTTCTTCCCAATCAACACTACATACACTACTACACAGCTGGCCGATTTATTCTTCAGAGAGGTATTTAGGTTGCATGGTTTACCTCGGAGCATTGTCAGCAACAAGGGTAGTAGGTTTATGAGTCACTTTTGGCAGGAGTTGTTCAGATTGTGTTGGACAAAGCACACTCCGACTACTAGCTACTACCCCCAGACAGATGGTTAGATAGAGATAGTGAACAAATGGGTGGAGGGATACCTCAGGAATTACATAGCAGGGCAACAAAAGGCTTGGGTTAAGTGGATATCTATGTGAATATTGTTATAATTCCACTTATCACATGTCTATCCAAATGTCACCATTCATGGCATTATATGGATATGAGGCACCCAATTTAATGGATTTGTTGTTATTAGATAGTAGAGTGCCCAGTGCTGGAGACTTATTACAGGAGAGCAAGGACATTGTGAAGGCTCTTAAGGTTAATATCACTAAAGCACAAAATCAACAGAAGCAGTATGCTGATCAAAAGAGTAATGAGCAGACTTTTGAGGTAGGTGATATGGTATATTTGATGCTGCAGCCTTACCACCAGTCCACTCTCAAGAAGAGTGGTGCCAAAAAACTTAAGCCATGTTATTATGGGCCTTTTAGGGTGATCATGAGAGTTGGAGAGGTGGCTTACGAGTTGGATTTTCCGTTAGAGAGTAGAGTCTGATGGGACTAAATTTTGGCAAAATTTAAGACATCCATTTATGAAATAATGCTGGAGACTTGATAAAAACTTGACAGCAATGTTGGTTTGCTGAAGAAAGGAAAATTTAAAGATGCAGTAATAGTGATGATTCTTAGTATGCTGTTTGCATCGTTCAATATAAGTCTACAAAACATGGATTAGTGTTTAGTGTGATGTGCGGCATAGAGATATTAATCCACAAAACATCTACTATGCAGCTAGAGAGGATAATCATGGTAGCAGGAACAATCAAAGCACATGAACATCTTTCGCCTCAGCAATATTAATGACATCTTTGACACATGGCTAGGATTACAAAGTGTTTTGTCAATTTCATTTGGCCTCCTATTCTGCCATAGAAAATACCCACCTCCAAATAAAATGCCAGACTTGCAGTCACATATTGTATATGCATTAGGACATCTTGCATATGAAGCTTCTACCTAAATTTTTTTTTATAATATGCACATATGTCAATGAATTAAAAACTGTATGTATTACACTAGCATGAAGATTTTCTCGAATCCATTTATCTGCCAATATAGGTCCAGTCACAAGAAGTGTTTTAAAGATTAAATAATTTCAGATAATTTGCATGGAGCTGTTCAGCACTAAATTTGCTTGGTTGAGGATTATGAAAGTGATCACATCTATTATTTAAAACTGTTTTGTCAGAAAGATGGCAGGAGCTAGCCAAACAAAGGCTCACATTTAAAGTACCTATATTCAAGCCTTGTCCTCCACACTACTACATACAGGGAATCTCAGACAGCTGGTTGCAAGCGAATGTCTTCTCTCAGCAATTGTACATACTTCACATACTAAACTTCTTGAAGCCCCTTGGCAACCATAACTATGAGGAAATATACATCTTCTCACATTTCAATCATTTTGAAGCTTAGGCATTTCATATCATATACCACGACAGTCTCCAAATGGGAGAACGATATCTACAGGATTGATGATGCTTCACCTTTTCAACACTCAACCAGACATTGAGGTTATTGCACCAGTTAAGACTTGACTGTTCGCCTATGTTGATGTAATATTGTCATCAAAAAAGCAGTTAGAGATTCATTGAACTCACGTCCCAGACCACACGCAGATGATGTCAGGGCTGCTGATGTAGGAAAGAGACTTGCAGGTCAAGAGGACGATACTAGAGGTGAAGGCCCTAAATAATTATCCACTGTGGAGGCTCGAAGAAGGCCTAGGCTCAATGCTTAATGCCTCAGAGAAAAGTGAGATGAGACCATCGTCTAGTCACTTTATGTCATTGGAAAATAGAGAACAAAGAACAAGCATAGCACCAAATACATTACGCAATGGTCATAGTTTCACTGCCGTAGGTGTTGGAAAGGACAGAAGAGTTCGTGAACATGATGAGGAACAATCCCTGTGCATTGAGACGAGTTACGCAACCAAATGCTATACCGAAACAAGGGTCAAAAGTGATGCCGCTGGACATCCTTGGTGCTGCTTGGATGGAAGACAAAAGTCACAAGAGGTGCTTGCAATCTTATTCATCTAGACGCGATAGTTCCGGTTACACGATATTCAGATAATAAAGTTAAAAAGTATTATGTAAAATTAAAAATAGGGATACGATTAGTTTATAACTTTTCATTTGAAAAGTCATGACTTTAGAGCAAGATAAGATATAAATATGAGTTTATTAGGAATTCAAGAGGGAAGGAATAGATCCGAACATTCAGATTGAGAAGAGGTATTTCATATTTATATTTTATTGTAAGGAGGAATAAGAGTTCAATATGATTTTATAATAAAATTCCATTATTTTATTATTATAAAATTATTTTATTTTAATAATAAAATAAAAATGTTCTTTGTTTATCATTAATGGCATGGAGATTTAAAACTACAGGCGAATCGTCCTTCATAATTATATTTTAAAATTCTGTATATGATTTTGTTATCAGATAAGTGGACATGGTTAGTTAGCATTTTAAATTTGATTATCATAGGTGTTGTGAAATATTTAATTGTTTCTGCAGCTGTGTCCAGTTTGTCTTAGTGGAGTTAAAATTCAATCTGGACTAATTTAAAAATTGTGTTATAATTTGTCTGTCGCATCTGGATTATCAAAATTATTGGTAGTACAAGTGCATTGAACATTATGAAGTTGTATGTAAAAGTTCATCGAAGTTGACTCTATCGCTCGGATGAGCAAAGGCACTGGTCCTTTTATTGAAGTCAGAAAATCTATATATTCCTCTTGCAAGCATCAAATTTATTATTATTATTATTCAATTGTTCAAAACATTTAACCATTATCCAACATTTCAGTTTCATTTTGATCGAGTTCAAGGACCTTGCCAGCCGAGGAACTCGCAAAGTTTAAATTCGCTACAGAAAACCCTTGAATTGAGTAGTCAGTGTTCAAGGTGAAGGTTTGCCCGCCTGGGTGTAGCGGAGCCCGAAGTGCAGGGGAATCTAAGCGATTTTCATTCGTTGGCCAGAATTTGATTGAGAGATCCTACCGGAGAAGTGGCAGGCTCTTGGATTTCCAATTTGCGGTTTTGGGAACCAACAGAGTCCATAATATTTTTCATGTGTCACGTCTCAAAAAGGCATTAGGACACCAGATTGTTCCTTCTATAGTGCTTTCACCCTTGGACGATGAGGGGAAATTGGTTTTAGTACTAGAGGCTATCATTGAGTTCAGGGAGAGGTATATGAGGAGACGTACTATCAGGGAGTACTTGGTGAAGTGGAAAGAGCTGCTAGTAGAGGATGCCAATTGGGAGAGTGAAGAAATTTTGCAACATCCAAAGTTGAGATTGCTTGGGGACAAGCAATTTCAAGAGGGGCGGATTGTAATGTCCCCATCTTTTTAGCATCTCAGGGAGTTCTTAGCCTTTACATTCTCTGAAGGCTAAGTGGAGAAATAAGGAGAAATTGATTAAATTAATTTCTTATAAAGTCATTAAATAAATTATAATTAAAAGGTGACTTTATTTTTAATTAATTTAATTAAAAGTGAATGAAGTTAAATAAATAAATTAAGAGAATCTTCTAGGAGAAATTTAATATTATTTTATATCTTCTAGAAGGAGGTCCATCTATTGGAGGAAAATAATAAATAGGGAGGGAAGCTTCATTGTTGAGCATCGAATGTGTTGTCATCTACTCTTCCAAATAGCTTGTGGAGCCAAGGGTTTTTGTAGTTGTTACATTGATCGTTGGGAACGAACACTCCCATTGATTTGCATAACTAAGGTGGTGAAATATCTTCCGAAGGGTTGTGACTGTTGGAGAAGACAAAGCAGTCTTTTCATTGTGCCGAATTTGTGGCCTAGGGCCAGATTTGTGGAGAAGGAATAAGTTGGATATTGCTACAGTACCACTGCTATAGTGTCGTCACTATAGTGATTTGCTATAGTAAATTGCTACAGTGATTTGCTATAGGAAAACTCATATTTTGGGAGCAATTCGAGGTTTTTATCTACTACATTTTGCATTGTTTGAGAGTAGATATTTAGGGCATTGGTAGGGTTTGTAAAATCTGTTGTAATCTGATTATATCAGAGTTTTATCAGAATTTATTGCCCTAATGTCTTATTGATGTAGATGCATATTTTCCTATTTGTAATCAGTGTTATACAAAAACAATTGCATCTTCATTGTTAGATGTTTGGTGTGTTCTTTGCAAGCATATTAATTAAAGTTTGGCATTTAGAAAGCAATCAGAATTTAGATATGCAATATATCTCTCACTTGCAAAGTGTTTGATGAAATGTCAAACAAGTGAATTAGAGAAGACTTTGTGTTTGACGAAGTTATAACCTGTTGGGGTTATTACATATGACTCCATTAATTTAAGTGAGCTATAGCATAGGAAATTCGCTCACTTGCACTTAAAAGCTCTTCCATCCTTGAAGGAGATGGTTTTTGGTTTACCAAGGCTCAGTCAAGAGCATGATGGCATTTGCAAAGGATGTACACTGGGTAAGAATTTTAAAGGTTCTTTTCTCAATAGTGAAAGTAGATCAAAAGGAATCCTAGATCTGATTCATTGTGATATACGTGGACCAGTGCTCATGACATCTTTGAGTGGATTTTGGTATTTTGTGATTTTCATCGATGACTATTCTTGAAAGACTTGGATTTATTTCTTGAAATCTATGGAATCTGATGAACTACTTTATAGATTTGAAGAATTCAAAGTTTAGGTTTTAAACATGTCTAGAAAAAGGACCGAGATTTTGCAATCCTATATTGGAGGAAAATACCCTTTTGGAGGCTTTCAAAATTTCTTCATTAAGACAGGGATCAAGAAAGAGTTTTATGCCCCCTACAACCTTTAGCAAAATGAAGTTGCAAAGAGAAAAAATAATCGGTAGTTGAGGTAGTCAAAGCCATGTGATTCATGAGCAAAATCTACAAACTTTTCTTTGGATAGAAGCTTCCAAAACTATTGTGTATATTGAGAACTAAAGCCCTCATCAAATATTAGAAAATATGACTCTTGAAGAGGCCTTGACAGGTGTCAAACCTAAGGTTAGTCATTTAAGAATTTTTGGTTGTCTTGTTTATATTCATGTGCCTAAAGATAAAAGATCTAAACTAGAATCATTAGTCAAGAAAGGAATATTTGTGGGTTATAGTGAGTCTTTAAAGGCCTATAGGATCTATATTCCAAGGTAGAGATAAATTGGGATTAGTAGGGATGTATCTTTCGAAGAGGTAGTAGCCTTCAAAAGATCTAAAGAATCTTCCATGGAGATGGACAACAAAGAGCAAGAGGCACCTCAGGATATGGACATTTATCCCAATCATCTCCCAAGATTCAGAGGGAGTCTATTGAACTAGAAGAGACTTTTGAGTCAATAAATCCCATAAAACCAATTAATGGACCAAGTAATATTTCTATAGGTAGAAAGAGACCTCTATGGGCTAGATAAAGTATACAAGAGGTAGAAAAATATGCAGCTCTACGTGGCACTTTAGAGAAAGAAAGGGACTACAACAATTTACAAAATATGTGGCATCAGTGAGTCATATCTTTGAGCCAAAGCCTTCTAGCTTTGAGGAGGCATCCAATGAACAAGTGTGGGAAGATGTTACGTTAGAAGAATAACAATCTATCATCATGAATGTTCGACATGTTGTACCAAGGCATAAAGAAAAATTAGTTGCATCTTCCAAGTGGCTTTTTAAGATCAAGCATGCAACTGGTGAAAGTATTGAGAAGTACAAATCAAGATTTATGGAAAAAGGTTTCTCTCAAATGAGGGAATAGATTATGAGAAGATGTTTGCTCTTGTTGCTCGTTATGCATTTATTAAGAATATTATTGCTATCGCACCGGCTAAAGGATGGAAACTACATCAAATGGATGTAAAGATTGCATTTCTTAATATTGTAATTGAAGAAGAGTTCATTGAAAAACCAGATGGTTTTGTGATTCATGAAAATGAGTCTCATGTATGCAAATTGAAGAAGGCATTAGACAACCTTAAGAAAGCACTTGATGTTGGATGTGATAGAGCTCTAATTTTTGCAAATTAGGGCCTCCATTTGAGCAAAAGTGCTAGAAGTCAAAATCATCATAGATCCGTTCCTTCAACAATATATGATAGTTACTAGATACCAAACATATCATGGAAAATTTCCAAATCATTGTCTAAGGATTCAAAAGAAGATTTTGAACAATGGGGTACCAATATATCAGGGCCTAGTTCAACAACATCCAGGTGGCTACCAACATGCCTTAGGGGACAAGATGTGAAGTGTGGAGAGACTCTTGTTATACATTTTGTTAGAATGTTTAGAATAACTGAGAGGGGGGCTGTGAATCAGTTACTCAAAGTCCATAAGTACCATTTGAACAATCAAAACATTAAACATTCACTATTTTACTTATCTTGTTGTAGCTCAATCTCTACTGAATATTGATAAACAAAATTACTAGTAGTTCATTGTCCTATTATAACAGACTTTGCTGAATATAAACATATAAATGCATAACATCATAGAACATTCAGCACAAGTTTGACACTAGGATTTTAGGTGGAAACCCAATTTGGGAAAAACCACCAACAACATGTCACCACTTTTTCACTCTTTCAAAGTGAGCTTTGTAGGAGCCAAGCTTGTTAAAGGTTGCAATACACACTATTAAATGTGACATAGTAAGAGGATTTAATCACCCTGTTAGGAGTGGCCTTGTCAAAAGACTTTGATGATTCCATTTAGAATGTCACCTAGCTAAAGGATTTATATAGACTGTTAAGTCCTTTAATGACTGTTAGGTCAACCTTTGATTAAAACGATTTCAATACAAACTGTTTACAATGATTAGAAAGAAAACAGTAGGGTTTTGATTTGTATGATTTACAACTCACTTTTGCAGGTTTAGATCACTGTTCGACTCATGTGTTGATTCACTGATAAGTCCCCCTTGTCAACTCTGTCTCTTAACTTGCTTGGCAACCCTTCAATCAGTTAATCTTCTCCACATCAAACTAAAGCCTTCTGCTCAGATTCACTTACCAACTTCAACATTTGTGCAAGCATTCCTTTCTATTGCTTCACTCTCACACTTACTTTTCTTATTGACTCTATGCCTCCTTAAATAGGTAATTCTGGTCTTTTGTCATTTTCATGATCATCATAGATCTTAGGGTTTATGATCTGGTTCATCAAGTTCATTATATCTGTCCATCTTCTTCTTTTCTAAAAACTTCTCATCCATCAAATTTGATTTTAGGTATTATACCTAATCCTCTCCTTGAATTAAATGATCCAACTCATCAATCTTATCTTCAACACGATTTCCATATCCCAAGAAATCAATTGAGTCAGTTGGAAATCACGATTCCTCAAACACATTCAAGATACTATTACTCGACAATAATTAAGTTCTGGCACTTGGTCATCACTTAATTGAGTGCCAGAACTTAATTGCTTAGTCGTTGTAGAGCTTGACATCAACTATCACTCGGTCGATAATGATGCTCGGTCAATAATGATGCTCAATCGATACTAATGCTTGGTCAATACTAAATTTTCTCGGCTTGTACTGAGGCTCGGTTGACACTAGCATCACTCGACATTCCTTAGTCTTTTACTCTATTGCTCGGTCAAGCTTTACATCAATGATATATCTTGATTTATACTATAAAGACTTAAACATCAATATGATATGAACGATCACTTTGTCTTATCAAGGTCTAACTAATCAAATGTCCATTGCAGCTTCCTTTTATAACTCAACCTTTTCTCTAGATGCTATTGTTATGAGCAATCTCTCAAATCCTCTTCATCTATCAAAATAGATATGACATTTAGATCAGATAGCAACATGTCTCATTAGTAGATTTGACATTAATGACATTGTTCCAATTGTAGTTTCCAAACATATTACTATGTTATTCCTATCAATCTCTTGTGAAATTTTGAGTTTTGATACAATTGACATGTCTGGCAAGCATGGAGTAAATTTGATACAAATATATGGAAACTTAAGATATACAATGATGGACATATAATTGGACTTGAAAACATATCTGATCTTGTCGAAAATGAGCATTCATCCCATGATCACAATGGTGTAACTAATCATCACAAGGACAATACATACACGGATTTGGAAATGATCCTAAAAAATGGTAAAGGACCTCTAGCATGCACTATATGATGGTGAAGGATATCTTTTTTTTGGTGTTCTAGATGTCTAGAGGGTTTCTAGAAACTAAAGCATTTTAGTACATGGCTTGAATATTGTTATTGCTCAACAACTGTTTGTGGATGCAATACATATCAATGTCAATCATTGTTCATGATCTTTTGTTTGGGCTAGAATACCCTAGAATGCATGATCCACTGGACAAAACTGTTTGCATTCTTCGACATACCAATGGAACTTTCAAATGTTATTTGAAGGTTGTACCTACTGAATACAAGTATCTATCTTGGGTAGTTTTACAAATTAATTTTGTATGAAAGAGTACTTTGTCCCAAGGAAGGAGTATGAAAGGTCCTAGCCAATTGTATACTTTTTATATGACCTTTCTCTAATTACTGAAACCATCAAGCATGAATCCGGAAGTAGTGGGAAGTCCCGGATGCATGAAGAATGTTTCCCGATTATGATAAAAGAGCTAAGTGTTTTAACATAATCCCTGATTCTTTTTTCATCCACAATGATGGAGGTTTTAATGTCCATGGTTGCCCGTGTAGGTGATAGCAAATATATGATTTATTATACCCAATGACAGAGATAAAACGTTCAGGTAATGAATAGAAAATTGACTAACCTGGAGATAAATTCTTAGTGCTCGACATTTGTAATCTTTCATGTCATCCACATCAGAGACTAATTGATATCCTTGATTGTGCTGCAACACTCATTTGAAGACAAGAAAACAGTTAAACATGGTAGTTATATGCTACTGATTCACTGAGGGAATTGTTGAAAAATCTGGCAGTTGCTATAGGTTTTGGTTTTGTGAAGCAGCATGATGATTTGTAGTCGCACCCTTCCATTCAAATATAAATACGAGGTGCTAAAACGAAAGAGAGGAGATGGGAGAAGTTTTAACTAATTTGAGATTTTAGCAGTTTAGAAAAGATAAAACCAAAGGATTTCATATCGTTGGGATATTTGGTGATGTACATTGATACATGATCTGTATGAGATATTGTTGTTCTTTTTCTATTCATAGGCAAGGAGTATATTACAGGAGGGTCTGTCCTTTATAGTTATAAATAAATCTATTGAAACAGTTCTCATTTATTGTTTGTGTAAAAGTTATATTGTAGCATTCCGAGTCTGACTATCAAGGATATTGTGAAATATATTTGTCTTTTCCACATCTTTGTCTAATTGCTCTTCTCACCAAAGAAGTTAAAAGTTTGTTAGACTGACATCTAATTGCACATGTGATTAGTTTTCCACATTCATAAAGTTTGGAACATTTGGATATCGAAGTATACGTATATAAAGTTGTACTTAAGAAACCCTCACCTTGATAGACTCTTTTGACCAAAAGAACAGGGCACTGATCTTTGTGATCTTCAAGACATTGTCATCCGATTTACAATCTAGAGATTGGGGATTCATCTTGTTTTTCCTTTTTGAATCAACCCACTCATTTAAACCCTTTTATTTTCAAACATTTTCAGCTAGGAACAATTACAAGCATTTACAAGTTCAGTTTTTGGAGTTTGCATACTAAGGATTTTCTAATTACTTGCCATATCGAAAAGAGTTTAGCTGTTCTATTTAATCAAGAAAATCTGGTATAAAAGGCCTAAGACCTAGGGGTTTGGCTTAGGATTAGGTGTACCCGCCTTGCTCCTGCAGAGCAAAAAGTGCAGAAGATTGAAATCATTTTGATCAGTCTTGTCAAGTTGGCCTTAACCGGTTGGATATCAATTGAATTGGCAAGGTTCATAGGATTCCAATCTGCAGTTTTGGGCACGAACAATATGAAAGGATTGATCAATACTTGATGAGCATGAGATTCTCTAAGAATGATGCAGATTCAAATCTTTACTTCAAGATAGATAGTGGTAAGATCTTAATATTGGTTCTTTTTGATGATTTATTTCTTATTGGAGGAGATAGTCTCATTGTCAAATGCAAGAAAGATTTAGCCTCTGAGTTTGAGATAGAAGATCTTGGTCTTATGTATTGCTTTCTTGGACTGGATCTGTGACAAAGACCCAATGAGATTATTCTTAGTCAAGGGAAATACAACATAGATATCTTGAAGAGGTTTGCGATGATGGATCTCATGTCCATGTCTACACCCATGAAGACAAATTTGAAGAATTTGAGTGCTGCTGCAGCTGGCTCAGATTTGGTAAATCTCACTATGTACATACAACTGATTGGATCTTTGATGTATCTGGTGAATATTTGACCAGATATTTGTTATGCGGCGAGTGCTCTCAGTAAATTGATGTATGAGCCAAGGCATTCATCTAGTTGCAGCCAGGCACGTCTTGAAATACTTGCATGACATAGTGGGATATGGCTTGAAATATATTTCCTGATGGAGATCTGAAGTTTTAAGGTTATTCTTGTTGATGTTTGATAGCTTCAGTCGGATAAACTTACTATATATATGTGTTATATTTGAGATCTAAGATTATTGTTATTTGATTAAAAAATTATATATATATATATAATTAAAAAAAAAAATCAAATAACAATAAGTTTATTATTATATTACTTATCTGATTAATGAATAGACATGTCCTATGAAGGGACATGTCTATTCATGGCCTAGTCTCTATATATAAATCTAAGAGGATGTTGCATTTGGAAGATACACACCAATCAAACAGTGCTATTACATCTGCAAGCGATCCTCATAAAATTAACATGGTATCAGAGCCTTACTTGGAGATTTAAATTAAACACAGATAGTGGACAGGGAAATAATATTAGAGCTTCCATAAGTGTAATCATTGAATGAGGTGCTTGAATTAATATATGCTTGGGAATCATTTTTTTGTGGGTTTGGAGTTTGCTGCCATGGCTAGGAATGAACATCATTTCACAAAGATTT
Organism: Cupressus sempervirens; assembly: GCA_028749045.1. Classification (NCBI taxonomy): domain Eukaryota; kingdom Viridiplantae; phylum Streptophyta; class Pinopsida; order Cupressales; family Cupressaceae; genus Cupressus; species Cupressus sempervirens. Next base: position 512,398,434 of record CM053784.1, read on the forward strand.
AATATATTTGAATTGTTTTTGGCAAGCACAAAAAAAAGTTAGATACATGCTTATTTGATATATGGAAAACATTGCACTGTGAATGTCAAAGGTGCATAGTAAGCCAATAGTTGCTGTTAGTCTTGCTGTTGTGGATTATTAATATCTGTGGGGAGATAGTCATAAGACTCCTTAGCTAGGAGTGGTGATCACATAAACAACAGGTAGCATTAATTCTGGTCGAAGCTATACCTCTTCATTTTATACGGCTATAATAGAAGTATTATACATTCCAAATGTTGAGGTCACTTGGCTTTATCCATAGCAGATATTACAGAGATTAGTGGCAGCCTAGATGAGGAACATAATTTTTGTTCTTGGAATCTTCAATATATTCAGCAATTCTCCAGCACAATTATATTTGGTTTTGAGCATGAGCAGTAACTGTTATTGTATATGTGTTGGGTGGTCAGTGATTTTCAGGTGGTTTGTGTTACTGCTCCAGTTGATTGCTACATATGGAAGAGAGAAATTTCATTAATGAAGATATATTACAAACAACATAGATATGAATCAATTACAAGAGGAAATATCATACCGAACAAAGAGAATAAACAGTAAAATGTCAATTAATGAAGAGACATGATATAAGTAATAATTAACTCTATCATAAGGGTGGAAAAGGGATCAACTAAAAAAATATTCAAACACCTGCCCACCATGGAATCCTCCGACATGGTCTTGCTGATAAAAAATGTCAAAAAAGTGCTCGCTCAGGAATTGGTGGTGGTGATTAATGCATGTGTTGCGGTTCAATTTTACACTTTCGTGTGTTGACTTGCTATCCGTAGTTGGACCTGTGTTGATTGAGCACGAAATGTACTAGAGATGGGATGAGGCTCGCATTGGATTCTTTGCCACTTGGAGGTACTATGAAAACACATTGCAAGTTAAATATAAATTCCATTGCCAGCGAGTAAAAGATCAAACCTTTTGATGTACATCGCAGATATATTATCGTCAAAATCAAATAAATTTTTTTTTGCCACGTAACCCACAGAGGAATGAAATAATAAGGCACTCATACAGATAAGTTATATCAATATAAAGAAGGCGGGCCCTCACTAGCATTAAAAAGCTTTGGGTCCTACACAACATGGGAAAGAGATACGAAATGATCCGAACCATGAAATGGTGAATAAGGGCGCAAATTAAGTAGTGATTAAATGTAGCATATCTAATATGAAGTGATCCATTGTGGAATATAAAATGTAAGATCAATGATTATTAAAATTTGATATTATATCTTATTTTTCTTCCTTTTATTATTGAAAATATAAAATGAAGAGTTGAGTTTTTGTTAGTAATAGACATGAGTTAAATTACTAACATCTTAATAAACATTCATATTTGTATTTCCATATGTAATATAAGAGTTATTTACCTTGATCTTTTCCTCGGAGAATTTTATTGCAGGAAGATGGAGATTGAGATTAAGAGGGAGTTTGACATTTCATTAGAGGCAACCTTGAGAGAAAGGGAGCAAATGATTCAGTCAACCTTCGGTGATCTTGGTTTTATTGATTCAGAGGTAGTAAACCATGTTGAGATGGATTCTCTAGTGATCAATAAGCTGTAGAAGTCAAGAGGACTGTGATTCATGAATATACCTTGTGACCATGTGATTTTAATGGGCCTACCCCCTGTGTACATCATGAAGACGTGACGACTTCCAAATGATGTCACTTGTATTTGCAGAAGTTATTGTAAGGTGACGATCTTACAATAACTTGTATTATGAGATCAAACAATTGAGTATATGGTGAATGTCTTGCATCTCAACATTCTAGAAGGCCATTACTCAAAGAGTATTTTGCGAATATTATTGATTTTCAAGGAGGCCAATACTCTTTAAATCATATGTGATATCAAACCTTATTTTGAGTATTTGGTGAAAATCATTGATATTTTGGGAGGTCAATACTCTTGATATCAGATGTGATATCAAACTTTATTATTATTTTCTGGTTGGTAATAAGATATTTTATTAATAAAATTGCCTAGTTACATAGAGAGGCTAATATTTAAAATTAGCCATCACACAAATAAACACCTTGTATTTTACTACATTTTCAAACTTCACTAATTGAGCACATATATGCTTCACCTACTTTCCTCCTTGTATGAGGTTCTTCCAAAAACAACTAAGATTTATATATTGACTTTCTACATGATTTCACACTGATAAAAAACCCTAGTTTCGACCTAAGACAAAAAACTACATTGGCCTTGCAGATTTTAACAAAAATTGTTTCACCTTCATTGTACCCTTTGATGGGGCTCCAAATTTTAGCCAAATTTTAGCCCTAAGTATCATGGAAACTACGTGTGCTCAACCAATATGCTTCAAGTATTAAAAGTCATGAGCAGGGCAGTTATAAGTGGTTCACGGAGAATTAAAGAAAGAACAAAAAGACAAACAACAACAATCCATTAGTGGCAACAAGGACAACACAATGGTTTGAGAGATAGTGTAGTTGGAACAAATTGATCATGTACAACAAATAGATTTTAGATTCCAAATTACAGAAATCAGTGACAGTTACATAATGATTAAACAGCATATACCTCATAAAGCAGCTCCAATACAGAAGACTAATACAGTGCAAGCAGAAAGGGATAATGATAGCGAGCAGTAATCAATAGATATGCTTATGCAATGATTATTCATATATTGCTTGATATGTTTCAGGAAGAGCCTGCAAATATAAGAACGTGATATAATGATCACAACGGGAACATTTTGTGTTGTTTAGAATAGTTCAGTTCTCCAGAGACCCCTAATTCAGAGAAATTAAATAGTATTGGACTAGATGATATCTTAGCATCTATAGCTGACGGTTATATAGCAATGTTTCTCCTGATCCAGAAATGGGTGTAAATCTGACACACAACAGATGGTAAATGTGCGCATATGGGGGTTACCAAATATAGATCTATATTGAGGAAAAACGAGGAACATTGTCCCCAGTATAGACTGCTGTATGCATCCCCAATTTATAAGGAGATATTGCTCAATCTGAGACTTTTATGAATTGAGAGTAATTCTTCTAGTTCTGAAGATATTGCCAGCTCTTCATGTCAAACAAAGGCAGTTTCTAGAAAGAAAAGTCTGAGCTCATTCAAGCTTGTGACTGCAAAAGGGTGCCTGGACATATTACTCTGAAATTACAACATGTTGCACTCAATCTTCATGCTGGTTTACAATTCAGTGAAATGTGTCAGAGTACAATTTCATTGCCCCAACTTATGGATGTACTGAATAAGCTTTTTCTAGAGCAACAACATCTATGATTGACAAGGATGTCATCCAGGTTGAAGAAAATCACATGCAGCAGGCAAGATCTTCAGATACTAACTACATTGAGCTTAGGTTCCGGATTCAAATTCTCATCCTGCATTTAGGGAGCTCCGACAAAGTAATGGTCTTTTGCTGAGTAGTACAGGAAGAATTACGCATGATGAATAGAGTTCTGTTTCTCAAGACACCTTCCCACCTGAAATGAATTAAAATTCTTCAGAGTCTATTGATATAGATCATGATATCCAGATCCCTGGATCAGAAAATTTTGTTCTAGGGAATTCAAATGAACGTGATACCACAGTAAATCAACTTCTTACATGCTTGGATGAATTTGAAGGAAGAGGAGACTGTTCTGTTACAAGTGATGATGATTCTGAACTTGACAGGCGATAGCCAAAATTGCTAAGCAGTCTCTAGAGTTTACCTTTGTTGTGATTTAGATTTGGCAGAGTATTCATGGAGGCAGCATCAAAAGCTTAAGCCATTCTTATGCCTTGATTGTTTAAGCAATTTTTATATGAAATCTCCTGAAATTTGTTATCAAATTATTTTGAATTTTGTTCATTCATTTTATACCTACCAACACTCTGATTTTGTTGCAGATTATACGCAATTGTGCAATAGAAGAGTTGAATGTCTATGAGATTCACGATTTCAAGGCACATCACCAGTATTAGCAACTGAAAATTCAATCTTCCAAAAACTCGAATCCATGGCCAATTGATCGCTCTGCAGATTTTTTTAAACTTGAGGAATCCGGGAGATGCAACAAATGCGATGCACATATTAAACGAAGCATTATCAATCAATCTGCATTCTGAGCGTTTGCTTAAATTAAAAGCTCGTGGTTTCTCATATTCACGGAAATTGAAGAAGCCATACAGGAGTGTGTTCGGGCGTCTGTGAAGTAGAATGCGAATTTCATGAACCGGTGGAGTCGCTGATCATCGCTAATGGTAGAAGACACAGTGATATATGCAGTCCTTTGATCGAATTTGCAATTACAAAATCTTCCGGGTGCGTTCAGATATTGGAAACGTAATTTTCTTGGCATCAACGTCTTCAGCAATGGAATGGGCTGAGCGTCCAAGTCTCTGCGGATTTCACCATGTTGAAGAAATGTCTCGCTTCAGAAGAAACCTTTTTCTCCCGCTAGGGTCTTGACCAGCAATCTCGCGATATATTTGGGCCATTGGGAATTATTATTTCGCTTGTATATAGTTAAAATAATTATTTGAGATATATGAATACCTCTAAAAAAAGAAATTTTAACATTGTTTAGTTTTTATAAAAAAGGGTCGCAACGTTTGGAAAAATAACTGTTTCCCTTTTGGATGCTTATATGTATGTGATGTAAAGAAGAGGCTCGGGACAATTCATATTCATTTTTAAAAAAAATCTTACAATTTATAAGCAATTGATATATTATATTCTATTGGTGAAGAATGAATTTTTGAACTAAGTCTATGGATGCGGATTATTGAATAAATGTATTTATATGCGACTTTGGAGTCAAATGCATTGGATGGATCGTCTGTAAGGATTGTCTACAGTGTATTTTATTTCTGGCATGATCAGTAAGAAGTATTTATTTATTCTATTTGCTTAAAGTTTTTAGAAGTCGAGAATACTATATAGTTCGTCCTTTATGATCATTTCTCAATTTTATAAATAATTTATTGTCAGAGTAAGTAGATCAAATCAATTGTGGCTATTTGAATTCGACAAGTACAAACATTGTGAAATATTTTAATTGTTTCCTTATTTGTTTCTATTTTGTCCTAATAAGAGTTAAAATATTATAGACTGGTTTAAATATGCATAAAAACAATTGATTTATCGCATCCTGATGACTAAACTGTTTATAAATTCAATGTACATAACATCATAAAGTTGTATGTGAAAACTTATAGTTTTGACTCTATCACCCTTTGGCACTAGTCTTTATATTTTTTCATAATTCAAATCTATAATTGGCAATTATTTCATATCCTTCCTTTAAAGAATTAATATATTCATTTGTTGCAATCATTATTTTTTATTTAAAAAACATTCATATATTCATTTATTATTCCTAACCCGTAATTTGCAAACTTTAAGTTTTCTATTAATCTTGCCATTTGGAAACTTTCACTATATTTGTGCTCTAACCAGTCTACTATAAGGATCTTGGATGTAAGGCTGTTGTCCAGGATTAGGTACACCCGCCTTGGTTTTGCAGAGCCGGAAGTGCAGGGAACTCGGACCGTGTTGTTCAGTTCCGTCAAGTTGGCCTTAACCAGTTGGATATCCTAGCATCGAGTAAGCAAGGCTCATAGGATTCCAATCTGCGGTTTTGGGAACCAACACCCTTCAAAATCCTTCCTCATTTTAGGTTTTCTCCATGATCTGTTCATTTCTTAAGCTCGTTCCCCTCATAATTTTTCTTTCTTATCAGGAACATATCCATTATTTGCCATGGCTGTCGGCTTTAAATTTTTATTCTGCCATTCCCTTCCATTTGTTGAAAGCTTTATCCATGTTTTCTTAAACAAAAGCTTTACATTCCAGAAAAACTCCTATTGTCCACCTTGGAAAAAAATGTAGGACTATTTTCCTATAAGCAAAAGGCTAAAAGCAAAATTTGATCATTTGTTCATTTCCCTGTACACCTTCATCGAAAAGACTATCCTCACCACCATTCACCTTTATGGCCACTTGCAGTGCGACCACGGCACAGGTGAGGAACTTGAAAACCTCTAACCATTCTTCCTGCCCTCTCTTGGAAAGAGCGGATCTCCTCCACCAGTTTGAGCCATTCTACTCTGATTTTTTCCTTATAAGCTTCCTTATTCAAACTGTTTGCCCACCAAATGAAACCAAATTTCCCCTCTTGCTGTAATGTCCCCTTTTTTTGGGACATTATAATTCAGTGTTGCCGGCTCACTTCGCCTAGGTTTCAGGGCGAGAAGGTTTTTTATGGGGTTTAGTTCAAGATTTGGCCTAGACATTTTCAGTTTTGGACCCATCAGAGTAGTTATGGCAGGTTGTCTGGTTGCTTACAATTTTTAGTAAGTAAATAGAGCTCAGTAGTCATGATATCTTAGTGTTGGGTTGGAAGCGTCTCACCGAGAGCTTTCCAACGAGCTATTGCACATGCTTATCTGAGTTCGTTTGGTCAGTTATTTTAATGCCTAACGATTATATGGTTTACTGGCTAAGTGACTTTAAAAGTTCATTTAACTTGTCACTTTATTTAAAAAGTACTATGTTCATTTAAGTGACAAAAGGACAAAAAGGTGCTTTGTCCCACATTGAGAAAAAGTGATAAAGGTACAACGGACTCTACATGGGAGGATATATGAAGAATATAATATTGAAATAAATATTAATCTGGGAGCTGGAAACAGTTGCTGGTTATTTCTTCGAGGACGCAAACCCTTGAAGGAGTATTTGAAGGTTGGACGCAAACCTAGCCTTCCTACAGGTTTTATCTACATTGCCAATTTGATTGTTATTTCTGTTAATAAGATTGGATTTTCTAGGTTGTTGCTTGTTATTGTATTGCTGATGTATAATACAGTAACGTTATTTGGCAACTATTTGTATTAACTGCTGGTTTATGTATGAACTTTCTGATTATTGGAGAAATAAAACAAGTTTTTTAAGTTTCTTTGTATACAAATCTGCGGGTTACAAGTCATTTAAGGTTCTGAAATTCGTATCAAATATTGGTTTGTTGTTTGGATTTTAAATCTGCATGTATATATCACGGGTTTTTGGTAAGATATCCGGAAAGGGATATTACAGTGTTATTAGAGCCAAGAATCCTGCCATCCTGTGGAAATACACAAGAAATTTATGAAATTAAATTCTCTGAGTTTTGGTTGCATTAATGTGACTGGGTTCTACACTGTGAGGACGAAACCCCTCCAGTTATCTATGAGAAGAGGTTGGACGTTACCCCAACTTTTTCTTTGGTTTGCTATAAGTTAAATAGTCATTTTGGAATAAAGAAGGAAGCAGTATTACCTTTGAGAAGTCACACATAGGAAGATGTCATTTGAAGGTTTATTTCCACAATCAGTTTGGCAGTAATGTGCAGGTACGGATTGAAAGACTACTCTTGTTCACCAGTTAGATACATTACAGAAGTTAGATTGTGGGCAGTCTGTGTGGGAAAAATCTTAGAAGGGGCTGGTGAGTTCATCCGTATGTATTCATAGGAAACAACAGGTCGACATTTGATTTAATTGTTCCATGAGTTTCTTAGCCGCAAGCAAAGTGTTGAGCAGGGAGATTGGACGGGTTTGTTGGAACCTACAAGTTGAATGTCGGGTGTATGAATAGTAGTGGGTAGTGACATTTCAAGTCGGATATCTAACACATGTTGGTTTGAGAACCGTTTTTCAGTCGTATTGCAATAGAACTCAGGTGTATTGCAAGGTTATTCTACTCCCTCACGTCCAACGTTCACATATATATAGTTTGGAACATCATGAATACACTTATCTGGGTTGCGTTAAGGATATTCCAACCCAAGTAGGGCACATTCGTGTCAACAGGCGTCTTATGCTGCAACCAATACTTTGTTGGGGTTGTGATTCAACACCAGTCAGGACATGGAAACGAGAGTTGCTCCTAGATTATTTCAAGGCCAAATAATAATACGGGAGGAAGATGTGTTTTCCTTAGTAAGGTCGACTCAACAGATACCTCCACTCCCAGTCATGCTTTGTTATTTGGAGGACACTCACGTAACAGCCAGAAGGAAAACCAATAGTTGTTGCCAGAGAATATGTTCAAACTCGGCGTCAATTTTTTTTTTTTGAGGATCATGTGAATGGTAATGGTTACACATTTCCAGCAGTGAGCCGAATTGCATTGAGTCGTCATTCTCCATCAACAAACAGGTGTTTTCCTGCACGTAGGGAGTATGAATGAAGTGAAGGGAGCCGACTGATTAGAAGGCACTGTGAGTCTACATTCCTCCATCATCGCTAGCAACTCGGGTAGGATTGCAAACTTGTCCATTTAGGGTCATGTCTTCAGCAGTATATGAGGCCACGACAGTTTTCAAGGAGTGCAAATGTGGTCAGTGTTAAGGAAATACTTGGCATTATATCCGACAATGGCCGGTTAGGAGTAGGAGTGTAAACCGGAAGTGATATCCCTGGGCTGATCAGTTCTGAAAGGATTCTTTATTATTCACGAGTTTGATACTATTCTTCCCTTACATTAACTTGTTTCATTCCCAGGCTGTAAGCTGCCGTCCATTCTGAGTTTGATGACGGTTATTTTGATACACTTCTGCTTTTATAAAGAATGTTAAATGCACATAACCAGTCTGTATATGTGGAGTCATAAGTTGAACTCTGTGGTTGGATACAGTGAGTTTACTACTGTGTTTAGTTTATACTGTAAACTTGTAATGAAGAGTACGGGGATGTTTCGAAGCTATTGATAACATTTACCTAGTACGGATTTAGAGCTCTGTGATTAAAAATTAGTCCTCTATTTCCGATTGGTGAACTGGATAGTGCTTGAACTGTCATTGACTGCAAGGCAAATATTTTAATGCTATTAATACATGAAACAGTAAACCATATCATATCCTTCTTGGTTACATTGCAAGTGTTCGACAAAATTCCTATCAGTCTGGTTTGGATTTATTATTCAGAATAGCAGAGTTTACATACAAGGGGTAATAGACCTTATTTAGGTTGTTCGAGATCTGTTTGACAAAATCCATCTCAGCTATATAGTCAGCATTTTGATCATAAAATTCAAGTTCAGATTATTACAGTGAGTTTACAAACTCATCCAAGAGAAGGTATGACCGAGTGTGGTTATAACACAACGGCATGAGCTCATGATACTGTGGCCACGTCCATTAAATCGTTTCACACCGGCAATGAAATCTGTGATATCAGATGCAGACATGTGAAAGGGGCTAGGATCAAATTTAAGCTATCTTCTTCATACAACAGTGTTAGAATTTAAAACTCAGAACAGTCGGAGATCATTGCAACATTTGAATCAGTTAGTTAATCATGTTTACTCCAAGTAACCAGAAGTAGTGGGACAAGAGTATGGAGCAGCTTAAACAAAGTTTGAAAAGGTCGGATGAAAATAAAAAAGGATGAATGAATTGATTTCAGACCCTGCAAAACTAGATAAAGTGGCACGAGGTATAGTTTCCATTGTTAAGAGGACTACATCACAGAACAAAGAGAAAGAGGAACAAGAGGTCTCTATAGTATCTAGAAGCTTCTATGATGAATTCCCAACAGTTAGTACCATCGTACAGCTGACCTTATGGAGAGCAAAAATCAGATCTTGGAAAAGGAATCAAAAAATTCATTTGATGACAATGAATCCCAAGATCATAATGTGGATGGACATGCAACCACCTTGGAAGTGGAAGAGTGTGAAGATATTGTTATATCAATAGTTTCTACCTCGTTAGTTGAGCCATCCTATGAGGTGCATAGCAACAAAACCCTAGATATTGAGGAGTGCCTAGATGATAGCATACACGATGCTGCTTATCATATGGTGAGTGACATTGATTCAGCTTCATATCACAATGCGGATAACAAATTGGAATATTTGTGTGGAATTGTTTCGTCACAAGGGGATCATCATTTAGCAAGCCAATTGAAGGTTAATGACAAGATGGTTGCCACAACCGTTAAGCATTTTGATGTTGCTCGTCATACGTTGGCCACCTATGGTTGGAGTACTCCTTTGATAGGTGAACATGGTGATAGTGTTTTTTCCCTTGCAGAGATACATGTACTCCAAGAAGCATTGGACTGATGAAACAAAATTACCTACAACTACTTGTAGATAGAGATTTTCTTCTTGAGTGGGATTGCATTTGTTATGTTGCATTGCAGGGAAACGAGGAGAAGGTTGATAAGCTCACTCATGAGCTTGAGGTGACTATGGACTCTTTGCAGAGTGCCCAATTGGCCCTTCAAGAGTCACAATTACAGATTGAGAAGCTTACAGAGGAGTTGAGTTTGGCACAGTCTCCACCAATTGCAGATATAGTACAGTTACATACAGAGGCAGTTGATAAGAATTTTATATCCATGGGTTGTAGTGGGGATGTGGTTACATCTATCACAGATATTTCAGCTGGGACGAGTACCTTGGTGGAAAACAGTAGAGAACCACTAGTTGTATCGAGTTCTCTTGAGGTTAGCGCCGTGATAGTTGATACAAGACAATTTACTGGTAGCTCTTGTGTCACAATGGTGGATTCTCCTGAGAGTTGTGAGGTAGTAAATGATGCTACTCCATCATCCGCATAGGGCATTCACAGAGTGTCATCCGGTTGGGAGTATAACTCTCATCTTGATCTGTTTCCATCTCCTTGAAGCAAGTCTGTCACTTCATTCCATGCAGCTGATTTTGGATGCTGGCTTGTTGATTTTCAAAGTTAGAGGGATCAGTTGCTTGATTCAAGTGTTTTTAGCGATGAGCCATCGATAGAGGTTGGAGCATTTTACCGCGAATACGTAGTGAGGAGTGCTCATCATTTTTCTTTTGACCCATGCACAGAGGACTTGATGATGCATCGGTGTGGGTTGGTTCCAGAATTATATCATCCTTTGTGGGATGGGTATTCACCATCTTCGGAAGGTGGGATTAGCGGATGCAAGCATCCAACATAGCTGTTTGTGGGGGATTACTTGTAGGGAAAGTTGTCGGTTATACATCATGCTGATATGTATCCAACATGGTTTGCTACTTCTATGTCACAAAGTTCTCTTATGGTACATGGTTACAGGACAACTATGGTGTTAGTTGGCATGACGGTTTGGTTAGTTATCACAACCATGGGAGTTTAGCGGGAGCTGTAGAGAGATGTTGTGTTATAGACGCTACTAGGTATTTTTACCTCTATATGGCGAGTGGTTGTGGGGTTCGATTGTTTTGGGATCCAGGTGGCGATAGGTTTGACACGATGTATTGGTTGATTGGGGATCTAGTTGTTAATAGTATCTTACATCTAGTAGATTATGCTGTGACTATGATTTGTGTGTTTCAGCCTTCTGACACATCAAAGTTCCAGAGATTAGGATTACTCCGTTTCCACCAGGGTGATATAGTGGCGGAGTCAGATTGGCTGGATCTACCATTGCCATCAGTATAGAAATTGCTGGAGTGGTACAGTGGTGCAGATACTACAGGAATTGGTCAGTGGTATCTCAGACAGCACACGAGTTTTCACTTGGGATCCAGGTGGAGCATCCCTATGTATTGCTTTTTATCGGGGATCTTGTTGGAGAGTTGGGTTGCTATCATCTTGGGGTGGATATTGGTATATTGTTGAGCTCCCATCTTCACTTGACAGTAGAGATTCATAGGGTCACTCATGGAGGGAGGCTTTCATCCTGACTGAGGGTATTGGCACATAGGGCAGCAACACATGGCAGTTGGTGTCCATTTATGGTGAGACTTGGAATCCTGGCATTTAGTTATTTGGCACATTGATTCCTATTGTACTGTTTCACCATTTTGAGTTTGGGAAGATGCATGCCGGGGTATATCGACTGAGGAGTAGAACCTTATTCTCGAGGCGAGTATGGGATCCTGGCATTTGATTTCTGCAAATATGAGCGGATTGCTTGAGGGCAAACAATCTTTGAGAAGGGAGGCTTTGTAATGTCCCCTTTTTCTAGGACATTATAAATCAGTGTTGCCGGCTCACTTTGCCTAGGTTTCAGGGTGAGAAGGTTCTTTATGGGGTTTAGTTTGAGATTTGGCCTAGACATTTCCAGTTTCAGACCCATCAGAGCAGTTATGGCAAGTTATTTGGTTGCTTACTATTTTTAGTAAGTAAATAGAGTTCAGTAGTTGTGATATCTCAGTGTTGGGTTGGAAGCGTCTCGCCGGGAGCTTTCCAACGAGCTATTGCATGTGCTTCTCTGAGTTTGTTTGGTCAGTTATTTTAATGCCTAACGATTATATGGTTTATTGGTTAAGTGACTTTAAAAGTTCATTTAACTTGTCACTTTATTTAAAAAGTACAATGTTCATCTAAGTGACTAAATGACAAAAAGGTGCTTTATCCCACATTGCTTAAAGATGCGTGCATCACATTGGGAAAAAGTGATAAAAGTACAACAAACTCTACATGGGAGGATATATGAAGAATATAATATTGAAATAAATATTAATCTGGGAGCTGGAAACAGTTGCTGGTTATTTCTTTGAGGACGCAAACCCTTGAAGGAGTATTTGAAGGTTGGACGCAAACCTAGCCTTTCTATAGGTTTTATCTACATTGCCAATCTGACTGTTATTTCTGTTAATAAGATTAGATTTTCTGAGTTGTTGCATGTTATTGTATTGTTGATGTATAATACAGTAACGTTATTTGGCAACTATTTGTATTAATTGCTAATTTATGTATGAACTTTTTGATTATTGGAGAAATAAAACAAGTTTTCTAAGTTTCTTTATATACAAATCTGCGGGTTACAAGTTGTTTAAGTTTTTGAAATTTGTATCAAATATTGGTTTGCTGTTCAGATTTTAAATCTGCACGTATATATCACGGGTTTTTGGTAAGATATCCGGAAAGGGATATTACACTTGCCTCCCCCCTACTTCATCCTCGAAACATTCACTATAATTAAAGCCCATCCTCGACTATGCCCACTCTAAAATGGATTCAACCCCTACAATCAAGTCTTTTGGAAACGATGATGTCATCACCTACTCGACCTCTACTTCCGGAAAGGCCAATTCTAGCCCCTACGCCATAACCATTAAAGCTATATCCACATTTATTTTCCAATGATGGGTTGAATTCTGAAACAACTCTCCTACCGTTCCCTTCACCGCCTCCATCACCCCTGGCGTTGGGCAAAGAAGCAACAAGCAGAGTCAATGGTTTTGGACAAGGCCATAGAGCGCTTTTTGCTGTCTATCCGTCCAAAAAGTAAAGGTAGCCTCCATTCCTATACAAAGTTGCTTTCTTTTCCTATCAATTTCCAAACAGTTTTGCATTTTTTTAAATAAAACCTTTTCGACTGCCATATTTTATAGCAAAGTCACCTACCTCCTTGCTTAGATCACACACTTTGATTTGACATTTTAATTCGTCACTCATCATCTCTTCGTCCTTTTTAGTTAAAACATCCCTTTTTATTATGTGAGCATTTATTACATATTGCCTATATGTTTTAATCATTTCTCCAAATTGACAGTTCACCTCGGTTGTCACCCTCCATTTATTTATTATATAATGACTTTTCTTTTTAAGAATTTTAAGTTAAACTAAACACCTTAGCTCAATGGCTACACCATTCAAAACAAGCTTTCTCTACCTCCAAACAATTTGCCGCCCATTTTGATAGCTGATCAGCTTCACCATTTGATTCCTTGTATAGATGACATATTTTGAAATCTTCCAAAGATTCCATCTTAGTTACAGCTATCAAAAAAATTTCTAAATGCCAAGCCAAGATCTGATTTCTTCTAATTGCCTCTAACACTACCATCAAGTCTCCTTCCACAATCACTCTACCTCCTCCCACTTTTTTTCCACACTAAATTGCTAATTATGCTGCTTGGAACTTTGCTTCATTATTCGTGCCATCCAATAATCTATTTGCCCCGAAGGCCAGAGTTTTCCCATATTGATTCCAAACTATAAAACCTGCCCCCGATTTACTAGGATTACCATTACCAATCGCATCCCCATCAAAATTTACCTTAATCCAACCTTTCTTTGGAGCTCTCCATACTGACTTTTGTCTCTGTTCTTTCTTTGATTTATCACTACTTAGAGCTCCTGCTTGTCTAATTTTAATCCTTGGCCATTCTTTTTGAATAGTTCTAGCTTCTTTTGTAAACACACACTTCAATTGATCCTTTCTAAACACAACAACACTGACTACTTCTATGGAATGGTCAATCCTTCTCAAGAGCTATTCCACCGGTTCAGACAGCTCTTGAAAGATTCTCCCATTTCTCTCTTTCCACACCTCCCAAATTACAATTGATGGACTTATACTACATACACTTTCAAGCATATTTCTTTTACTCATCTGTGGCCAAGATAAAAAGTACTCTTTTAGAGAAATTCTCCAAGGTCCATGTAGCCCAACTTAAATTGCACTTCTCCAACATTTCTCTGCAACTTCACAATTTAACAGCAGGCGGTCTATTGATTCTTCCTCCTTTTCACACATCACACATTGTGCTAGACCTTGAAACCCTAATCCCTTTCATCTTTCCCCTGTCAGATTTTGACCTTGAACAACTAACCAAGAGAAAGTCCGTGCTTTAGGAAAAATCTCTTTATGCCAACACAAATCCCCAGCTTCAAAGCTATCTTCCATTCTATGTGACAGTAAGTCATAGCCTAACCTTACCGAATACTCACCCTATTAAATTCTAATAACTTGATCATATTAATGTTCTGATTTTTCAGATCAGATAAATCTAAATGCATGTCATTTCCTTTATATATGGTCTCATGATAATTACATCTCCTTTAGAACAGATTGGCGATTTGCTAGGCATATTTATATGCCTTCTATTGACTATTGTAGTTAACTAAGTATTAACTATTAGTTAATGAGAAAGGGCGCCGATTTTTGGAGGAGTAGTTTGCTTCATGGAGGGCCGACCTAGAAGGGGTTGTGTCTATTTGAAAAGGCAAGACACTTGGGTAATATATAAGTAGGAGCAAGATTGTGGATAGAAGACACATAATACAATCTTAACTCTACTTTTCTAGCAATCTACTCCTTCGCTATTTAGTGCAAAAATAAAATATTATCTCCAAAATTTATTGCACGCTTCCAAAACAATAACATTCAGCCTAGAATTATAGTAGATCGATTTGTAGCAAGGTAATAATACTACATCATTATTATATCTTCAGAATTTGTAGAAAACTTACTAATCTTGTCAGGAAGAAGCACATTGGCTAATCTTGTCACTTCTTTCTATTAAACAAAATTTTCTTTTTGAGAAGAAATTTTTTAGAAGTTGTTGCTGGAGAGGAAGACCCTCCACCCTCCAATCCTTCCAAACCTAGGATTTACCCAATAGTCCATTAGACTCTATCATGTAGTCTCTAACCTTACAACTCCACAAGTCACATAGTTTTTGTTTAAGGTCTCTATCCTGGCATTCCTCTTCAAGAACCTTATATCCATTCCAAGAGTCCTCCCAAAGATTTTCTTGACCCCCATCTCCGACCTTCCATGAAATGTGATCAATGATAACACATCGACATGAGATAATAAACTTCTATATAGTCAATCCTCTTAAAGGATTTTTGAATTGTCAAGATCCTTGCTTCATCATTAGAATCCAGGTATTTGGCTCTTAAAATTTTAGTCCATAACTGCTCTCAATCTGAAACCATTTGCCACACCAACTTTGCACCTAAAGCCACATTCATTTGATTCCAATCTCTCAGGCTTGCTCCACCATACTTTTTCGGCGTACAAATCTTATCTCATCTTAACAATGGGATTTTATCAGTTCCCCCTATTCCACTCCAAAAGAACCTTTGCATTTGTTTTTCCATACTATTGATCACCTTCTTAGGTATATTTAGACACATCATCGAGAAAATGGGGACATCAGACACCACCGATTTTAACATCAGAATCCTTCCAACCAAAGATAGTCACTTCCCTTTCCAACCCTCTATCTTCTTAAAACACTTCTCTACTAGACACTTCCACACCTCTCCCTTTTTTCTTCCTTGAAACAGTAGAATCCCTAGATATCAACTTGGGAATAACCCCTGTTTAATATTTAGAATTTTGCTAATTGCTAGTTTTTTTACTGATAGGGGTATTAAAGAAGAAAACTTCAGATTTTAGCCAATTAATTTTCTGTCTTGAAACTTTCCCATAAAGCCCTAGCATCTTCTTCATCTTTCTGGCTTCTCTCTTTGAAGCATCCCCAACAAGGAAAGTGTCATCTAAAAACTGAAGGTGCGACACAACTTCTACTCCATTAGCAACCTTTACTCCTTTCCATTGACCTCTATCTCTTTTACCCCTAATCAACCTTCCCAATGCTTCAGCTAAAATGATAAAGAGAAAGGGAGATAAGGAGCCCCCTTGTCTAATGCCTTTCTCCATTTCAAAAAAACCTTGTGGACTTCCATTAACAAGAACAAGGAACCTTGTAGAACCCATACAACCATCGACCCACCTTATCCATCTTACAGTGAAACCAAACTTTTTCAAAAATTTCAGCAAAATATCCCTATTAGCTTCATCATAAACTCTCCTAATATCTAACTTTACCATCATTTTACTAAGTTTCTTGACTCTAATTGAGTGGATCATTTCATGAGCTATTATTACACCTTCGAAAATGGATCTACCTGGAGCAAATTCGCTTTGTTCCTTTGAAATCACAACATTTAACACCTTCTTTAGTCTATTTGCTATAACCTTTGAAATAGTTTTGTAAAGAGTATTACATAATGAGATAGGCCAATAATCCTCAAAAGTCCTACATGCATCCTTTTTTGGCACCAGTGCTATGAAGGTGTTGTTCGAGTCTTTCAAAACAAACCCCCCTTGTCTAGATTCCTCAACAAGTTCCCATACTTCATGCCCCAAGCAATCCCAAAAAAACCTGAAAAACCTTCTTGTAAACCCATGAGGCCTAGGACTTTTATCCTTTCCTAACCCCCATAGAGCACTTTTAATTTCTTCCTTTGTCACTATTGCAAACATCATCCTATTTTGTTCTTCTGACACACAATTTGGAATGCATTCCAAAACTTCAACCTCTGCTTCCCCTCCATCTTCATCCAGCCTTACCCTATTTTGATAAAAGGAAACAACCTCCCTCTTTAACTCTATTGGGTCCTTCACCAAATGCCCTTCCGAATTTTCAATAGAGAAAATCCTATTATGAGCTCTTCTGACTTTTACCGAATTATGGAAGAACTTGGTGTTTCTATCCCCTTCATTTAACCATGTCTCTCTAGATTTCTGTCTCCAAAACACTTCCTCTCTGGACAAGATCTCCTCATATTCCTTTTTCAGCTTTTTCTTTTCTTGAAAGTCCTCCTCCATACCCTGTAGAATCACTCTATCATTTAGTTCTTTTAAAGAAAGTTCCAGCTCAACTTTCTTCCTAAGAATGTTTTGGAAGGATTCCCTATTCTAGACCTTCAACTTCTCCTTTATGAATTGTAACTTTTTAAAAACAACAAAGGCCTTATTTCTTGAAATATTTGGGACATTTCTCCACCATTGCTCTACCAAATCTTTAAAACCATCTTCGCTCAACTACATTGCTTCAAATTTGAAAGGGCATCGATCCGGTGAAGATTCTTCTTGAATTCTAAGCCCAATTGGGAAATGGTCCGAATCATATATAGGAAAAATTTCAGCTTCTACCATCCATTCAACCTGAGTCTAGTCGCCCCCCATTAGAAATCTATCTAGTTTTTCAGCAATATTTACAAACTCCGGCCTTTTATTAGTCCATGTAAACTCACCTTGCTTAAAGGGGATATCCACTAGATTATTTTTTGTTACAAAGGCCGAGAAATCTTCCTGATTTACCATTTAGCGCCTAACCTCTGTATCCTAGCCAGAATAGTTGCTTAGCTTAGTTATATTCACATAATCTGATCAAGGTTTTGAATCGGTACTGGCAGATGTAGAAAAATACTGTGACGAAGTAGAACTCGGGCTATTGAAGCAAAGAGTTTGGAAACAATGGTAGAAAAGAAAGTGAGAATGTGGACAATGGTGTCCGACTCCCTTCACGGTTTCTTTTTAAAAGTCTAGCAGTGTCTTCTCGGCTTCCATTTGTTTAAAGATTTTAAACCATTCGAATTCCAAGTATTAAATCGATTATGGAAAGAGAGGGAAAGAAAAAAAAAAAAAAAAGTTGGAAAGAACTGGAAAGATTATAATTTTCAATTGTTATTATAATATATAGTCATATACGTTCATGTAAGTATATTAGTGGTGTGACATCATTAAATTATGATATTATAATTTATTGGTCCCATTTCATTTTTATATTTATATGTACGTATATAAATATTTATTATAATGATATGATGAAGATCAATTTAAAAATCCCTTGAGGTATGTTTTACATTTTTAAATTAGATTATTTTACGTTTTCTTAGATTATTTTCTCAATAGCTCGTGTGGGTCCCAAAAATGTATGCTGTGATCAGGTCATGTCCTTTCCAAAGAAGTTTAAGGCCATACCTGTCGATCCTGATGACTAAACTAAACGAACATCCCATTCCGATAATCCCGTTTAGCAATGCTTCCCCCCTTCTTCATCTTCTCCTGCAATCACCCATGAGAAACACCTCTGCCATAATAATAATTCATTAAAACATAATAATTGTTATTTAAATCAAGCAACTGCTAATCATCTAATAATAGTTAAAGGTTAATGACCATCTTCATTAACAGTTAATACAACGTATATAAGTAACTACTATTTCACGTGATCATGAAATCATAATTCGTTAAATCCAGTGGTTATGAACAAGTTTAAAATTTAGGGATGCAACATACCCTCAAATTTTTCATCGTACCCGATGAATATCACAACAAAACTTTAAACAATACTTAATTAGTTTAATTTAAGAAAGGAAATGTTCAGTTTCCAGCCCAAGAGAAAAGATGAGGGTATTTTTGAAAAATTTCATGATAATCTTCTTAGGTAGCATTATCCTTTGCGTACTGATCCCACTAGACCTTGCATTGTGTTACCTCCTGATTACGTAAGCGTAGCTTACGCACCTCGAGTATTCTGAGTGGTTCTATTTCTACCACCCCTGGTTCTCGCACCTGTAATAGTTTCCAATCAATTATATGATCATGATGGGTAATGTACTTCTTAAGGTATGACACATGGAAGACGTCATGCATCCTGGCAAGGGCTGGTGGTAAAGCAATTTTGTAAGCTATTGGGTTCCCAACTTCCAATATTTCAAAGGGTCCCACATACCTTGGGGCTAACTCGGCATTCTTACCAAACTTGATAGTACTCTTTTGAGGTTTTACCCTTAATAGTACTTTTTCTCCCACTGAAAATTCTTTAGGTGTCCTTTTTGCATTTGCATAACTTTTCTACCTATCATTAGCTTCCTTGAATCTTTGACAAATCTGGATTATCCATTCATCCATCTCCTTAAGCATTTCAGGTCCAACAATTATTTTGTCTTCTAAGCGATTCTAGCTCATAGGAGTTCTACATTTGCGGCCATATAGAGCCTCAAAGGGAGCCATTTTAATGGTGGATTGATAGGAGTTGTTATACGCAAATTACACCAAAGGTAAATATGTTTCCCATTGGTGTTTCCGATCCATATAGTATACTCTCAAAAGATCTTCTTATACTTGGTTTACTCTTTCTGTTTGACCATTTGTCTCAGGATGATAAGCTAAACTGATGTTTAGTTTAGTACCTAATGCTGAAAATAATGTTTGCCAAAATCTAGAAGTTATTCTAGCATCCCTGTCTAAAATAATTTTCTCTGGAATTCCATGCAATCTAAAAATTTCTTTTATGAATTTATGAGCAATTTCTGGTGCTCCATCAGTTAGATTCCCTGGTATAAAATGAGCAACTTTTGTCAATCTGTCAACTACTACCAAAATGGTATTGTGTCTATTCCATGTCATAGGTCCATGGAAATTATCTACCATTTCCACTCTGGTACCTCATTAGGGTGCAAAAGGCTTGCTGGGTATTGATGTTTTGCCCTTACTCTTTGGCATTCTAAACAACCTGCAACAAACTCTGTTATCGCCCTTTTCATTCCTTTCCAAAAATATAGAGGTTTTATATCAGACAACATTTTAGTTACCCCAGGGTATCTTGAATATGGAGTTGAATGAGATTCTTCCAGAATCATTCTTCGGAGTTCAGAGTTGTTGGGTACATAAATCCTATTATGATATCTTAACAATCCATCCTCTTCTAAACTAAATTCCAAATACTTAGAATCCTGTGGATCTCTAATAAGAGCTAGGCTGATTTCTGCATAAAAATTGTCATGTTCTAGATGTTGTAAAATCTGGTCTTTTAATCTGAAGTTAATAATAGCCATTGCAGAAATGTGTCTTCTCCTACTTAGGGCATTTGCCACTTTGTTTTCCTTGCCTTTAATATAACTTATGTCAAATTCATTGTCTGCTAAAAATTCTAGCCATCTTCTTTGTCTAGCATTTAGATTTGGTTGTGTGAAGATATATTTTAGACTATGATGATCGGATCGAAGTTCAAAAGGTTTTCCAATTAAATAGTGTCTCCACATCTGAAGAGCATGCACAATAGCTACTAATTCCAGATCATGAGGTGCATAATTCTGCTCATAATTCTTCAATTTCCTAGATTCATATGGAATTACCTATTCATCATGCATTAGCACACCTCCTAAACCTTCTCCTGATGCATCTGTTATAATTATGAATTGCTTTTGTGGGTCAGGTACTTTTAGCATGGGCGTTGTAGTTAGCTTTTCCTTCAAGTATTCAAAGGCTGATTGACATTTTTCTATCTAGACAAATTTCTTTCCTTTTCTTTGAAGTGATGTAATCGGATAAGCTATCTTAGAGAAGTTCCTGACAAATTTTCTATAGAATCCTGCTAATCTCATAAAACTTCTAACTTCAGACACATTTTTAGGTATATGTCATTCTTAATTGCTTTAATTTTTGATGGGTCTACGGCTATGCTCTGAGCAGATACAATGTGTCCTAAATACTGAATTTCCTTTTGACAGAAAGTGCATTTAGACAATTTTCCATATAATTTATGTTCTCTTAACCTTTGCAAAACTGTTTCCAAATGTTTTTGATGTTCTTCCTCGTTCTTTGAATAGATTAGAATATCATCAATAAAGACTAGCACAAACTTATCCAGGCAATCTTGAAATATGCTATTCATTAAGTTCATAAAAGTTGTTGGTGCATTGGTTAACCCGAATGACAATACTATAAATTCGTAATGTCCATACCTAGTTCTGAAAGCAGTTTTGTGAATATCTTTGTCCTTGATACGAAGCTGGTGATATCCCGACTTCAAATCAATATTTGAAAACATTGTCCTGCCCTTCATTTGATCAAAAAGATCATTTATTGTAGGAACTGGATACCTATTCTTGATGGTAACCTTATTGAGCATTCTATAATCTATGCATAATCTCATGGTTCCGTCCTTCTTAACAAACAACATTGGGGTTCCCCATGGTGAAACACTGGGCCGGATTAATTTCTTGTCTAACGTGTCTTGTAGTTGTATCTGCAACTCTATTAATTTCGTGGTTGTCATTTGATTTGGTGCCTGAGAAATGGGTTTTGCTCCTGGTATCAAATCTATGGTGAAATCAAAGGCTTGGGAAGGTGGTAGGCCAATGAGTTCTTCAGGAAACACATCTTGATAATTCTTTAGATAGGGATATTTTTCTTTGAAAGATTCCTTTAATTTTTCTCTGATTTCCCCATCTTCAAAAATGTAGTCATCTCCATATGTGGTGTTTTTAGGTTCTCTCATATCCTCAACCCTGATTGCAAAGATCTCATAGCCTTTTCTTCCATATTTCTTAAGCTGCATGGCAGATATCTGTTTTGATTTAATTTCATGTTTAACCCCTATAATGCTTGTCAGCCTACCTCAATCATCCAAACAATTTACAGTTTTGGCAAGACAATCCACCTTGGCCTTATGCTCACTGAGCCAATTAATGCCTATGATAATGTCGTAAGACCCAAGAGGTGCTAAATTAAAAGTTCAATTGTGTTGAAATTTTTAGAAAATCAACCTGAGCCTCAAATAGACACTGCTCTACCTTAGCCCTTAACTGGTGTGCATATTCGACTATCCATGGTTTTTCCATAAAAGTAGATCTCTTCGGAAATCTACTTAACAGTCTAGATGATATAAAACATTCAGAAGCTCCAGTATCAATTAAAATGGAGACAAAGTTCCCGTAGATCTTACTCGGAGTTTCAATTGGGCCTATTTACTATTCGGCTTGCCTATTGTCTAGGGCTGCATGGATCCTTTGCTGATAAATTTGTTGTTGTTGTGGAAGAGGTGGTCGTTGCCGCTGATTGGTGTTGGGTTTGATGGGGCATTTATTAGCATAATGATCTCCTCCACAAGTGTAACATCCTGAAGGTGACCCCTTTCTTTCATTACTCTTATTACTCTTATTTGCACTAAAATTACTTTTAACATCCTTGACTCCGTTTCCCTTTGACTTTGGCTTGCTCTACTTGAAATCCTTAAACTGTCTTTTCTGAGATCCAAAATCAACACCCTCCGTATTCCAGTTTGTTTTCCTTTTATTGTCCCGGATGGGGTCATCTTTCTTGATTTTGTATTCTTGCTGAACATCCTTCTCTCGAGCTTCCTCCATAGTTCGAGGAGTGAGAACATCAGCTGCTCCTATTTTGTTGTTTAGACCCATAATGAATTTCCTCATCTTCAAATTTGTATCTTGCTGATATGGTGGTACATACTTCAACAATCAGGTAAATTTCTCCCAGTGCTTATGTACTGTCATATCTCCTTGCTTCAAGTTTTGGAAGTCTAAAAGTTTATGGTCATAAAAGGTTTGGGGCAACCAATGATTTCTAAAAATGGTTACAAACTTTTCCCAAATAATCTTAGTGGTTTTAATGTTTTGCTCGACTTTGGTGTTTCCCCACCAGGTTGTAGCTTCTCCAATAAAGGAGTATATTCCCCAAATTGCTTTTATGGTTTTAGAAAAGTTTCTAATTTCAAAGTACTGTTCCATTTCAGTTAGCCAAGCTTCTGCTTCCTCCCTGGACTCAGAACCAACAAACATTGGTAGTTTGATTTTCTTAATATCTATTGACAGATCAACCACTATTTCTTGTTTCTTTTGTTTTTCGGTTTGTTTGGGTGAAGAGGTTCTCTTGTTATATCTAGAGACTTTGTCTCTGTTCTAAGAGGAGGTGATGATTGTGTTTCTTCGTGGTTATGCCCTATCTGGGCTGCCATCTCATTCATTCTCTTTCCGTGTTATCCAACGTCAGTTGTGTTTCTTGCAAAATCTGAAGTAACAAGTCATTGGAAGATTGAGTGTTTTCACAGACTATGCCCTGATCTGCAACGTTCTCATTGCTGTTCATTTTATTTTTGTCTAATGGTTTCACCTATTAATTTGCAAAATTTGTGTCAATTTATTGAATTCATACATATTTAAGTATTTCCACAACAGAAAGAATTTGTGAATGCATGAAACACATGAATTAAATAGATTTAATTAATTAACTTAACACTTTGCTGCTGCACTTATAGCAGCTTATTTACAAAAAAAATTTCCTCTATTGAGGATGTTATATAAAAATATTTAATCTTGCTTTTCCGCATTTAGTTTTGGCTTAGATTGGTACATATCCCACACCATCCAGGATCTGTGCAAATGTAAAAGAGAGTTGCCTTGTAGTGCGTTCCAATTTTGAATTAACTTGCTCTTATATACTGCTTTACTAGCAGGGGTCCACTTGACTCTTTCTTTCTTCATTCGTTGCAATGCTTAATTCAGAGTTTCGTTATCTTGGGGCATGGAGCAACAAGTATAATCATATTTAGGCATGTTTTTAATTAAATAAGAGAAAATGAGATGTTGAGCCTTCTTGCAGGGTGTTTTACATACTTGCATCTTGTACAATCATTCTTAGAATTTTTCAGGTTTACATGGAAGGTAGTGTGCCCTAGGTTCAGTGTTGAACCCAGCGCTCTGATACCATATGTGACAAATGGATTTTCCTATCTAATTCATAGACGGTTTTAACTAAAAACTCCCAGCATTTATACGTAGATAATTGAATCCCTTTCACATGATATTAACTGCTTTTAACATTTAACTGAAAATAACTGTAATCATATTCAATTGAAATAACTAGATCAACGGTTAACTATTCATAATTGTAATTCATGATCAGCTGAAATAAATAGATGAACGACTAACTATCGTAATTGTATTCATGATCAATTGATTAATAATTAACAGAAAATAACTATAATCATATTCAATTGAAATAACTAGATCAACGATTAACTATTCATAACTGTAATCATGTTCAGCTGAAATAACTAGATTAACGTCTATTTATCATAATTGTATTCATGATCAACTGATTAACAAGTAAAGTAAATGCTCAACAAAAAAAGAAGGGAATATACAAGCATCATTGGAGGGTCTTTAGCTAGTTGTGCAAGCCTTGGCTTTTGTGAGAGGAGAAGCATTGACATAGAGGGTATTAAGATATTATCTCCTTAGTTAAATACTTTCTATAATGGTCAACTACTTGTCTATAGTCCATCTTTCAGTCTAGATAGGAATGTTTCCTATCTTGTCTTCAGTTTTGTTTTTAATTTCGTCTTCAGTGTACGTTGTTTCTTTTAGAAACAACATCCTTGTAATTTTTTATAAGGAACACATTTGTTCCTCTGTCAAAAAATCAATCATCCAGAAATCTATTAATCTGCCAATTCTTGAATCTTGTAACATGGTATCAGAGCCAATACTCCACATTTTTTTGAAAAATCTATAGTTTCTTTCGAAATTATTTGCTCAAATTTTTCAAATTTATTTTTGAGCTTTTCTCTATAACCCTTCTAGGGTTTCCCTTTTTGTGAGAAATTCATAGCTAATCGCACTGCAAATTGTTTTTCTCTATAATCGTTCTAGGGTTTTTCGATGAGAATGTCCGTAGTGCAAATCGTGACTTCTAAAATTGCACCAATTATTGCTCGTGTTTTCTGCTGGTATGGGGGGCTCGGTTTAAGCTACACATTGTGAGTCTTTGGTGATCACGACTCCTCTGTGCATGACTAGACATCAACAAAAATCGTGAGTTTGTTTTAGTGACTTTTTTTGCTGAACCGAGCGTCATTTTTCTCCAAACGTGCGCCTATTACACCATTCTTTGGTGTCAGTTCTTCCCTCTTTAACAATGTCCGTCCGTGTACATCCATTCTTGAAGAAAGCCCGATATTTATTTACCAGAAAACAACTTTTTTCCCTACAACTTTGACCTCCATGGCTGCTGACTGGATTTTCTGCTTGAAACCCTAATTTTTGGGGTCGGAATTTTTTTTGATTGTAGATTTTTGGTGGGACTTTCGAGAGCGCAACTGGGTTGTCGTCCATTTTTTTGGGTGCCTCGTTTTTCGTGCCTCAATTTTTGAGCCAGCGGATCCAAAAACCAACAACAAATTCCTTCTGGGTTTTTCGAGCTCTCTTCTGGGTCACTCTCTGATTCTTCTAGGTCTTCTGGAATTTGCCTTGAAATCCATGGCTGTTGAATTTCAGTCTTGAAGTTTGTACCTGAATTTTTCGAAATGGCATTTTTGACTAATTTGATGTTGGAGGGCACTCTACGATTCAATGGCCGCAATTATAACCACTTGAAGTAGCGCATGTTAACCATCTTCGAGTATCGTTGTTTGGGTGAGTTTGTTCTAGGCACAAAGACTCATTCGACCTCCGACCAAGCAGAATAGGATTAGTTTGATGATTGCAATCGAGAGGCTGTTATGCTTCTTAAGCTCTCTATTATCGATGATCAGCTACTGCAGATTCCTTCCGGCAAGTCAGTTGCAAAAATCTGGAAATATCTGAAGGAGCTGCATGAAACATTTGACAAGAGTAGGGCATTCTTTCTGAAGAATCAGCAGTTCTCCATTATGATGGATGAACGTATGTCCTTGCAAGAGCATTTGACAAAGATTAAGGACATTTGCGATCAGCTTGAAGCTATTGGTCGGAAAATGGAGGAAGAGGATATGGTAGTCATCACTCTGAAAAGTCTACCATCGTCCTGTAAGCACTTCATAGAAACACTCAATATTATGTCAACTAATGTTGATCTGAAGTTTCCAGAATTATGCACCAAACTTCTGCAACAGGATCGTTAGAAACAACAGTTTGGCAGTAGTGCTTCTACAGTCTCCTTAGAGCAAGCATTTGCTACAAAATCCTTTCAACAGAACATCGACAACCATTAGTCTTCTAAGCCTTTCCAACATCAACCTTCTACTCAATCCTTGGATGGCTCTACAAAGCAAAATGTAGTGTAATTACTGTCACAAGGTTGGCCATATGAAGTTTGAGTGCCAGAAACTTTTGGCTGCCCAAGCAAGGCCAAATGCTTCCCAGCCAACAACATAAGTTGTCAAGCTTCCTGATCAAGGCGAAGCTGCATTTTTCGCCGTTTGAATCTATTTCTGTTTTTTTGGGTTTGTTGATTTTCTACTTAAAAAATATTTCATGTTGTCTGTAATACGCAAGGTTGTGTGAGATTGTGGGTTTTACCGTTTTTTTCCACAAAAAAGAAGTTTTGTAATTGCAATCTGGTTTGAGTCATTGCACTCTTCAGGCAAAGCTTCTTGGTTTCAACATTCTGTAGATCCAAGGAGGGTCTCAGTTATCAAAGAATGTTCTGAAATCTGTACGTTGACCATTAAGGGAGGGTATTAAGCATGGTTACCAGGAGACCCGTCTCCCCCCTAAAAGTGGCGTCTCGGAGACCGAGACGCGTCTCGGAGACTTTTCGCGTCTCCGGAGACCTCAAAAAAGGTTGGAGACTTCATGACGAAGTCTCCTGAAGTCTCCCCGTCTCCTAATCCAAAAAGTGAAGTCTCCCCGGAGTCTCCTAATAAAATATAAATGTAAAATATAATATTAAATAATTTTATATATTTTAGCCCTCATTTAAATGTTTTTAATGCAAAAATCTAAGGTACTATATGAATTCCGTAACAACTGCTTGGTGATGTACATCACCTACAGGAACACGATACAAGTCTAAGACAACATATTGGAAGACAAGAATAGATTTCCACAATCAGATAAAGTATGAAGATGCGCATTCTAGATTCGATTGTGTGCCATTTTTTGATGCAAAAAAATGGCACACAATCGAATCCAGAATGCGCATCTTCATAACATATTGGAAGCTGTACAGGATTGCAGTAAAGATCCCAAATCACATAAATTTATGCGGCTGAGGAATTAGGGTGCAAAAACTGTTGTTAGTGCATTAGAAGATAGTATTACATATGTTACAGAAATCTGATATGCAAATGCTTGATAATAGTATTATTCCTCATGAAAACCAAGCATCTATTTGCTGATAAAGACTCAGCGATAACAGTGATAGACTAGAGGTTTTATGTATGTTAACATGAATGTATTTGGTCCCATATTTCTGTTTTTTCAAGAGGATATCATGTTTCAGTTTGATGTATAAGTCGTATTTGTTATTCGTACCTGTTTATCTGCTGTTGGCAATATCCTAGTACCAATATAGGAATCTTTGTTAGTTGAATCTGTGTAACTGGAAAAAAAACACTATTACAAAATGATTTACTCCCTTTTAAACTAAGCAATCCTAAATCTTAGTTAGAAAATAGAAATCCTAAGTGTGTCTCTATGCATGCATCAATGTTGAATAATTCAATAATTTTCACAAATTTTTTGTAGCAATGCCAATTTGTCAGGTTTTAAAATCTATTTCAGTAATATACTTCTGTATCTGACCGCTTATTATTATTATAATCTTTGACAGTTTGACTCTATGAATCTATTTTAATTTTTAATGTGACAACACTAGTATTATTAATTTATTATTTACTTTAGTCTTTTAGTCTTACGGTATTACTATTTTGAAATTTTGAAATTCTGTATTTACTTTTAGTATTAGACTCTTTAAGTTTAAACTATTAAAAATTTATTTAAAAAAAAAAAAAAAAAAAAATTGCCGTCTCTAAGTACCCTCGTCTCCTATTTGAAAAATTGCCGTACCGGTACCAGTACCAGTACCGGAGACCTCAAAGTCTCCCCGTCTCCCGGTGACCTTGGTATTAAGATTTAATCTCCTTAGTTAAATACTTTTTATAATGGTCAACTACTTGTCTATAGTCTATCTTTCAGTCTAGATAGGAATGTTTCCTATCCTGTCTCTTTCAGTCTAGATAGGAATGTTTCCTATCCTGTCTTCATTTTTGTTTCTAATTTTGTCTTCAGTCTACGTTGTTTCTAAAAGAAACGACGTCCTTGTAATTCTTTATAAGGAACACATTTGTTCCTTTGTTAAAAAATAATCATCCAGAAATCCGTTAATCTGCCAATTCTTGAATCTTGTAACAGACTTAACCTCCCAACCTCGAACCATACTTATCCCCACACATTCTATTAAATTAGAAAGGACCTCCCTACCTCGGGATCGGGCTTGGGATGTTATTTAGTCCAGCCACCTGAGCATCCTAGTATTTTGAATGTCCACTCAGTTATGAAATGAACATGCTTACGATGCTACTGACATCAAATGATCATTAGATGGCAAACATGTCTATAATCTACATTGGCCAAGGATTTTCGATGGGTTCATTGACCCGATCACCATCACTCGACTTGACAAAGGTTTCATTATAGGGATAAGCATGAACTATTGAGCATATTTCTTTTAAGTTATTCATGTTTGATTTCCTCTTTGTTTTCTTGCAGATTTATTCCACCTCGTCACCATTCCATGGCTACCAGTTGGTGAGTCCCAGGTGCATTAAAAATTTATGAGCACTTTGCCCCTTTTCACCTCTTCACCATTTTGTGGCTTCATTGCCGATGATTCCTAGGTGCATTGGATGAGCATTCTACTCTTAATATCTTTATCATAGTTTGAGACAGAATAAATATTGCTATTGATATCAGTATTATTCATGATGGTTCTTACAACATTATGAGACTCATTTTTCAAAGTTACCACTCGACTTCTTTAATGATGGTTCAGGATACAATGAAAATAAAATGGGAAACTCAATATAACTCGCAGGAAATAATCAGCAAGTTACATATTATGATCTCAATCTTAAAGAAAGGACTGCTATGCCTAGCCGATTGCAGTAGATCTTGCATTCAAATGAAGGAAAGAAAAACGTAGGAAGGTATTTCATGACCTGATATGTATGGTTTGGAGAACTTAAATTCTGATCGGCACCCTCTCGTCCCTTAAGACGTCACTTCAGTGCCTAACCTCTGTATCCTAGCCGGAAAACTTGCTTGGCTCAGTTATATTCACACAATCTGATCAAGGTTTTGAATTGGTACTGGCGGATGTAGAAAAATATTGTGATGAAGTGGAACTCGGGCTATTGAAGAAAAGAGTTTGGAAATGGTGGTAGAAAAGAGAGTGAGAATGTGGATAGTGGTGTCCGACTCCCTTCATGGCTTCTATTTAAAAGTTTAGCCGTGTCTTCTTGGCTTCCATCGGTTTAAAGACTTTAAACCATTCGAATTCCAAGTATTAAATCGATTATGGAAAGAGAGAAAGAAAAAAATAAAATAAGAAGTTGGAAAGAAGAATTGGAAAGATTATAATTTTCAATTGTTATTATAATATATAGTTATATACGTTCATGTAAGTATATCAATGGGGTGAGATCATTAAATTATGATATTAAAATTTATTGGTGCCATTTCATTTTTATATTTATATGTACGTAGATCAATTTAAAAATCCCTTGAGGTATGTTTTATATTTTTAAATTAGATTATTTTATGTTTTCTTATATTATTTTCTCAATAGCTCATGTGGGTCCCAAAAATGTATCCTGTGATTAGGTCATTGTATCATTTCCAAAGAAGTTTAAGGCCATACCTGCCGATTCTGATGATTGAACTAAACGAACATCCCATTCCGATGATCCCGTTTAGCAATGCTTCCCCCCTTCTTCATCTTCTCCTGCAATCACCCATGAAAAACACCTCTGCCATAATAATAATTCTATAATAATTCATTAAAACATACTAATTGTTATTTAAATCAAGCATTTGCTAATCATCTAATAACAGTTAAAGGTTAATGACCATCTTCATTAACAATTAATACAATGTATATAAATAACTACTATTTCACATGATCATGAAAGAATAATTTGTTAAATCCAACGGTTATGAACAAGTTCAAAATTTAGGTCAAAATTTTGGGATGCAACACCCTAATTTCGATATGTTGATTATCTTGTTTGTCACAATAGGTATTCTTATCGTTGTCTCTTTTTTTGCATTCCATTAGCGGCAGGAAGAATTTTTAAAGTCACAGCAAGAGGAATTCGTTAAGGTCATGATAGGAGTGCTTTATGTCATTTCATTGTATAATAGTTTCTTTCATCCTTACGAATGATCGACTCTTCATTATTGAGACAATGAAGATTCTGACCCTTCATATCCTAGACAAACTTTTACATAAAAGGATATATCATATTTCACATGGCTGTTTGACATTCTGGACGATAATTGTATTGGAGGAATTGGTTACATAGAAGAGTTTATCATTGCTTCAATTTCAGACCAAGTTTTGGGAAATGTATAAGATTCTGCATATATATATATATATACAAGTGATTGTTTTGTGGCTTGGTTTTTCTCCCTCAGGTTGGAGAGTTTTCCTAAGGTATTTTTTGTGTCATTGTGTTCTTGGTTTTTGTTTTGCTATTTGTCTTAAATTTTGGTATAAAATCAATATAATCAAACGGTGACAAATTAATAGAACAAAAGTAAAAGGCTAAACAATTCCAAAAGATGAGAAGATCAAAGAAAGAGGAGCACAATAGTAATTGCTTATCAAAAAGGCTAGAGACATAAACTCACAAAGCATACAAGCTATGCTTTTGGGCAACACAATGAAAGTGTTTTCCAAGCATTCCATAACTTCACATCATTTCCAATCCATCAAGAAAATACATGGAAAAAAAGAAGAATTAATGTGAACCACAACCAAATGTTCAAAATCACTGGTGTTGACACATATCACTAATGTTGGCTTTGTATTACCTACATGCTAACTAAAGACAATTTTTTTAGAAAAGTAAAATAAAAAGCATGGAAGAATCATCTCCTTTCACAAGATAATTCCCATTCCAATCATTATCTCAATGCACTTGTACTCAATCCTTGAAGTTTTTTGCAGTAAAGCTTCTTTATTGCCGTGCATTTCTCTGACAATTATGCTAGAGAGAGATGTAGTAATTGATCTTGAAACCCATCACTATTGTTTATCTTTCCTTGAAGAAATATGGGCTTGTAAGCTTTGAACTGTTTTTTTAATCTCCTTGAAACCCAGTAACTTGATTACCCTTCGAGAAAATAGTAGATTTGTGACAGTTATGTACAATATTTTTTTTTTCCTCCATAAATTTTAATCACCCTTTCTATACTAACAATTAATTGTGTTAAGTATTTGATGGGGGTTCTTCCTTAATATATCGACATTTAAAGAAATAAATTAAAGAGTTAGAGCTATACTATGGGTGAATATATTTATGGCTAGTTGGTAGTTGAAATTAATATGAGAGTGGTTTTTGGAAAAAACATTTGGTGAATCCAATTTTTCCTCAAGTTGTGGAAAAACATTGGACAAGCTTTTGAAATAAATATTTTCCTTTTGTCACCATTCCTCATTGGTGACTTTGTTAGTGTATGAATGATTACAATAATTGCTTCAATAGTACGCCATAGAGAAGACAATTGTGTAACTTCTAGTAGCAAAGGTTATTCTTTGAAATCAAAGTTACCAATTCGAAAGCGGGATGCAGGATTTTGTTTCTTTTTTTTCTTTTGGGGGGCGGGGGGGACGCAGATGCGTATGGATGTGTGCTTGCGTGTGTATGTGTGTGCGTGTATATATATATATATATATATATATATATAGTTATACTACATATACACAAAGAAATGAAAGAAATATACAAGATTAAAGCATTTAATAGCTTGTAACTTCACAAATACATATTCAAATACTCAATATGGTTATAAAAGATAATTATATAAACCATACCAATGATAAGAATATCATATGCATCTATGTTCATGATTTCAGCAAATGATCACAACTACAAAATCAAAATATAGTTTATTCATATTGTCAACTACAAAATCAAAATATAGTTCATTATTCAATGTTTATCATTCCAAATCCATTCCATAGGGATTCACAAAAAACTCATCATCATTTCTTGGTTCCATCTCCTCCAACTTCTTCAAGTTCAAGACCATTTGAAACCAAAACGGTTCCACTTGTGGTAGATACACCATGTGTCATGATGTTATCAGCATCATTATCCATGATTGTGGGATGTAGAACCATTTCCTTCCAATATGGTGATCTCACCAAATTGAAAGGGAGACTGTTGGCATAGAGACATCATGCAATGACTATTGGCAAGCTCTCTTGCCGCATCAACTTTAAAACTTTTAGCTGCTTGGCCCACTGAACTTTGACTACTGGTGGTGGTGATCTATAAGAAATTAAATAATTTTACATTTAAAAATTAGAAAAAAACTATCAACATCAAGCATATAAGTGCAAGAAAATGATAGAAAACTACTTAATAGATTGCTAAGCTTCTTGCTTTACTTTGTTTTTTTGAAAAAAAAAAAAAAAGAACTTGAAATTAAATAAATTAAAAAACTATGAATATCAAGCATACAAGTAAAAAACAATGATACAAAGCCATTCAAATAGATAACTAAACTTGTTTCTTTATTTCTTTCAAAATTTTTTTTTGTAAATTTCTTTCACAAACTCGGAAAAAATCATCAAAATATTCAAGAATAGGATCAAACAGTTACCTTAAACGCTTAAAACTCTTTTGAGGAAGCTATCTCTTGCCCTCTGTTCAATCCTCTTCGAAAATGCTCAACTTGCCTTCACAATGCAAAATGGAGACCAAATGAGAAGTAGCTGCAAACAAAGTTACAAAATGACTTGTGAATGCTTCAACATTCACCTATAGGGTCGTTTCAGGGTTTCCTTGCAAAACAAAACCTTAAAAAACACTTTAAAGCACATGTAATTTAAAAAATATAAGTTGTTTCATGTTTTTTTTACTTTTCTGGGGGCTGGGCCTGCAGTTGCCTCCGGATGTGACAGGTAGCCTGTGGATGGCTTCCAGAAGGCATCCACAGGGCTACCGATCACATTCTGCATCTGCACACGCTTCCACTTCCACATCCACCATATGCTAGGATGAATTGGTATCTGAGTTTGCAATGAAATATTGTTGCTGTGAGTGATATTTGGTATCCAGGAATATGAAAACAATTGACAACACAAGCTGTGCATAGGTGCCATGGAAAAACAACAATGATGTGATATAGGATTACTGTAATAGTTGAAGGTGTGGGATTTTAACTGAAGCTGGCTCTCTTTTTGGGGTTTGATGGGAATGCAAGATTGCCACTTCACATGGAGATTTGTATTCAACTTATTCTAAGGGCAGACTTCCCTTAGCATATTGACGTGTCTATGCATAGTTATTGCCGTTAGTTTTTGTTGCGACTTCAAAAGCCATTGGCTTTGAATGGGAATGCTCAGAAACTTTGCAGAATAAGAATGGATTCATACTTTCTCAGAACCATAGACAATAGTCCTGTCTCTTGCTATTGAGAATCATTATGCATTCATTGTTTGCTTTGGGAACTTTGATATTGTTTCTTAAGTCGTGACATGGGAATAATTCTTGGTTTTTTTTCAGAAAGAGTTGGGTAGTGAGTTTATTGTACTAGACGGGTTTAGTTACATATGGAACTTGTGCACAGAGAATATTGTGCATGGAGAATATCTTAATGTTATTGTTTGGAATGCCAATATCAGGAGCATTGGACAAACAAATCCTGATTGGTGACTTTGTTAGTGTATGAATGATTACAATAATTGCTTCTATAGGCTGCCATAGAGAAGACAATTCTATATCTTCTAGTAGCAAAGGTTATTCTTTGCAATTTAATATTGTGGCTGTGAGCGATATTTGGTATCCAAGAATATGTAAATAATCGACAACACAAGCTGTATGTAGGTGCCATGGATGAACAACAGTGATGTGACATAGGATTACTGTAATAGTTGAAGGCATGGGACTTCAACGAAAGCCGACTCTTTTTTTTGGGTTTGATGGTAATACATTGTGCAAGATCGCCACTTTAAATGGAGATTCATATTCAACTTATTCTAAGCACACAAATCCCTTCGCAGCATATTCACGATCCTTGTCTATGCATAGTTATTGCTGTGAGTTTTTGTTGCGACTTCAAAAACCATTGGCTTTGAATGGGAATGCTCAGAAAAGTTGCAGGATAAGAACCAGTTCATACTTTCTCAGAACCATAGGCAATAGTTCCTTCAGGAGCTATCGAGAATCATTATGCATTCGTTGTTTGTTTTGGCACTTTTGGGAACTTTGATGATGTTTCAGGAGTCAAGACATGGGAATAATACAAGGTCATTTTTCAGAAAGAGTTGGGTAGTGAGTTTATTCTACTAGATGGGTTTAGTAACATATGGGAGTGGTGCACAGGGAATATTGTGCATAGAAAATATATTAATATTATTGTTTGGAATGCCAATACCAGGAGCGCATTAAGAATGCCTTCATTCATTAACACATGGGCATTTTGGGTGCAGAAAATATTCGTACGCAGGTTCATTTCTAGCTGGACATTGGCATTAGCCTATGACTGGAGTTTCAGTGGGAACAATATAAACCATTATCTGAGGTCACTCTAGCATTTGCATGCACACATAGTCCAATACCTGTCCTGTAGCCTGTAAGACATTGCGATACCAGGCACATAACTTGAGTCCTGTTTTGGAAAAATAAGCAGGGAATTTGAGACATGGCTCTACCTTGATATTGCTAGTGAGTAATCTGTTGGAAATAGGTTAGTGTTGATATTCCCTTGATTGATATTAGTGTGTATTTGTGATGAGTACATGAAAGATAATTTTTGGTGAAATTCCCATCAGGCATAATTATATCTGAAATTTAATAATATCATTTCATATGGTTCATTGCATTTTAATTTTCCACGAAGGCATAATAGTAGATTTCACTACAATGCTGTTGGTTTTCATTCTTCCCTTATTAGCATAAGACTGTTACATTCTTATTATTGCAAAGAAATGCATACATCAAAGCATGGTTCAAAATATCTCACATATATCTGTGATAAGTCTACTTAAGACAATATTTTTTGGCTCTCAAGAAGTACTGCCAACTTATCTTGGATAAGACATCAGAAAGAAGTTCCAAAATATCATGGAGAACTTGGTAAAGTATCAGCAATATTTCTCTATTTTATCACGATAAATAGCAAACTTATTGCCCGATGACCCAAAAAAGGAAAAAACACATTTTTTTGATTGGAAAAACAGATTTGGAGAGGAGAGAATGGGCAAAGATGGGAAAGAAGGTTCCATTCGGTTGGAAAAACAAAATTTTGACTGGAAAAACAGATTTCAAGTTTCTGATATATTCCTGAGAAGTTTTCGACTTATCTTTGATATTTTCCAATATCTTTTTTTTGGCCCTCGGCGATAAGATACCGATAACTACATTTTGAACTATGCATCAAAGAAACATTTGAAATACATGTTCTACAATTATTAGAGAAGATGTTGACAGGATAGAAGATACGAAGGGTATTGGGATAAATTATTGGAGTGTAACAAGGTAGGACAATACAGTAGTATAAGGAAGGGGCCAATAAAGATGAAGATAATGGTAGAATACATCAGTGATCCTTTTTGGAAAAAATTTAATGATATGTTCACTGATAATCAGTTAAGGGATTTACAAAAGAAAAGGAATTTGGAAATTGGCTCTTCATAATTGGTTTACAATTGAAGGCCATGAAATTTCCTAATGGTGTTACCTCTAAGTCGTAAGAATTAGACACAATTGTCCAAAGTAGACCAGTCAGATTGGAGGCTTCTGAGTTGCACTTTGCAACCTCAATGCTTTCTCTACTCCAGCACAAGTATATGGAAACATCCATATGAAGAGGTGAGACTGGCAGTTGCTTTGTGTCACAGTGAGATCATAAGGATAACAACTCCTGTAGCACTCTATAATGATGGCATATTGAAAAAGGTCCTATAACTGATTGTTGAGAGCCTATTTGGGTTACATGATGTAAAACTCCTATTTTTGGTGATAGGGCCAAGATTTTAGATGTTATGGCAAGAATGAGATCATTTGTCATTACATTGGATCTCAAATGTGATGAGTTGATTTTTCAAATGTTTCTAATTTCAATGCCTTTTAACTAAAATTAGGAAACATCTTCTAGACAATGTAAGGGCATGTGTGAAAAAAATTATATCTTCAATCTTAAATGAGGATGATGATATTTGCAAGCAGCTGCGATCAAAGTTCTTGTCCATTTGTGGAAAGGAGCATAATATCTCACCTATGGCTTATGAGTTCTCAAAAGGGTTGATTGAGCAAAAGTTTGAAAAGTTCAAGAAACGAATGACTAAAAATGAATTTATTGAAATGGTCTTGCAGGTTGTAGGGTTTCCCAAAAGAAGTAAGAACCAAATGAGAAGGGAGAAACTTTGTTTTTCATGTTAGGACAATTGTTCACTTGGTCACAATTATGGGGCTAGTCAGCCAAAGAGGTTTGGACCTGCGATGAAGGAGACAAGAATCTCACAGTTTTGTTTCAACAAAATAACACAAATTCTTGGGAATAGATTGATTCAGCTGTTGTTATAATTAAGGGATATATGAATCTCAATATTGGTGACTTATAGATTGTCATAGACAAACATTTTTATGAGGATGGTCTTACTCAAGGAGAGAGCATGTTGGAGCCTCAAGATGTTTCCAATGGAGTGTATGAATCTCTACATGATGAGACTTTTCTTGAAAATGATGACACTGCAGTAGTTTTGACTTTACATGTAGATCAGTCAAACATGGACTTGGAGGCCTATGATGACAATGACAATACCTATGAAAGGTATAACGAATGATGTGTTTTTTTATAGCAACAGTTCATTTATGCATGATAGTGTTTTCAATAGAAAAACTAATAATTTGAAAAGTTCCCAATTTGGTGAGCATAAATGTCACTGAGGATGCCCATTTGAAAATCTTTGAAATGGCTAAGATCAATCAACATGTTGTTAGAAGGTCTACCTTATGAATTTGAAATTGTTACAACAGATGGTGAATTGTCTACTGACCAAAGGGCTGTTCCTTGTAATCTTAAAAATTATGAGAATTTGACTCTCAAGGAGCCGATTTGGACTATTCTAAGAAGGCATTTCAAGATGATGGTGTTGAGTTACATACCTTGAAGGATCAGCTGAAGATCAGCGATGATATGGTTGTTGCAACTTAGATACCTAATGATGACACTCACAGGATCATTGAAGATCTCTGTGGGGAGGCTCAGATTGAAAGGAGACAAATGGGCATGGAAGGTGATTCTTATTTTGCTGACTTGCAAGTGGTCAAAGTATTCCTTGAATTAATGAGATCTGATTATTTGTGTTTAATTTCAGACAGGGATCATATCTTAAAGGTTGCTAAAGTATATGCTGATAAATTGAAGAGGACGGAAGATAAGGTCAATAAGCTCATCATGAAGCTTAAAGATACGTATTGGAGAATACACAAATGGCTCATCAAAAAGCAAAAATTAGAATATTATCACAAACCATTTCAGGGAGCAGGAGAACACAGGAAACACAGAGTTTTTCGAGGAAGTGATTGAAGAACTTGACAACATACAAAACTAAGAACTACTCAGTAGTTGAACTACAAAACCGATCCTACTCATTTGTAGATTAGAACTCAAACACGTGTAAACTGATTGAAAGGTGCGCAACAGTACCAACTCTAGAAATCGATCTGCTCCTCCAATCCTGTGATCAAAACTCAAGACTACAAACTATACCTAGGTCCCAAATCCTGCAATCAATTCCATCTCATCAATGGAATCCGAAAAAAAATTCCTCATCAAACTCGAAGAGTGGATTTATAAATGTCCAATCAACATCTACCTCAAACAATCAAATTCCATCTCATTACTGGAATCAGAAAAAACTTCCTCATCAAGATTGAAGAGTGGATTATCGGATGTCCAATCAACATCTACCTCAAACAAAGAATTGTCAATCAACTAAATATTATCCTTTACTCCCGGTTCTAGCTGGTCTAAATTTTTTAATACTTGATCTTTTGTGATGGGTTTTGTAGTTCAAGAACTAAGTAGTTCTTGGTTGAAGATTGATGATAGATATGGTATAATCATAGGAGATGGATTTTCAGCTACTTTCTTAGTTATGATTCCTATGTATTCAGTGGCATTTCAGATTGATTACTGTTGTACTAGTTCCTCTGCGCTGTTGGTGTTGACCTCAGCCTTTGAGAAGTTTGATATTGTGCACCTGCAGACTTCAGTGCGGCTGGTTGTAGGACAGCTTGAGGTTTTAAAAAATTTACTTTAGACTATGACTATAGATTAGCAACATGAAGAACATTTTTTGAACTTGCTTGTTTATCCTTACCTTTTTGAAAACTTTTTTCTGTTGAAAGTTTATAGGACAAAATGATTGAGAAGGGGCATCAGAAGGTCCATATTTAAACAGATTAGCCTTAGAAAGTCACAATTTTATTTTCTTACATTTTTACTAAAATCAATGAAAAAGTCATAAATACATAGATATACTATCAAGAATATCTCTTGAATAGTAGATAGTAAGCCCTTGAAAGGCCTGCTCATTTGATTCTGGTTTACATTCCAGTGAATCTGAATTTGTAACCTTAACTGTTTTAAAATTTAAACTAAAATTACATTGAAGTGCCACACAAAAGCATTTTCCAAATTATTGAGGAAATATGTAGAACCATGATGACGAGAATGAAGTCCTTAGCTGCAAAATATTTTAGTTTTTTGGAAAGAGCTGTGCAATAATCTTATCCTCACGGGTTCCCTTAACCATTATGTATCCAAAGATAAGGAGCCACAATACACACTGGAAATAAATT
This sequence comes from Cupressus sempervirens, assembly GCA_028749045.1. Classification (NCBI taxonomy): domain Eukaryota; kingdom Viridiplantae; phylum Streptophyta; class Pinopsida; order Cupressales; family Cupressaceae; genus Cupressus; species Cupressus sempervirens. Next base: position 512,437,624 of record CM053784.1, read on the forward strand.
AGCAAGAACCTCACATGAGAGTGAATTATGCTTTGCATTCTTTTGTGATATTCTTTTGATTACTAGGGGCTAATTTTTACTTAGCATCTTATCAAGTCTTTAAAGAGTGACATTAATGGTAGAAGAATAAACATTAGGAACAATTCAACTCATTTTTGCATCTCATCAAGTCTTTTACAAATGATATCTATGACAGAAAGATGAACATTTGGCGGAATGGCAGAAACGGGCTTTGGATGTAGCCACATTAGAGATGATGGGAGGGGTATTGACAAGTTGGAAAGTAATGAATGAAGGTGGATTGACAATATGAGAGGGAAAAATGGTGGTAAGTTGGAATGATAAACAGGCATAAAGAGAGGATTGGTGGTAGGGTCTATCAAGCATGGATATCTGGTAAGGGTAGACACATGTTGCATGCTTATAATGGCAGAAGTGCTAAAAGACACAATAGATGAAGAGGCATGTGAAGGAGTAGACACACGTTAAAAACTTAAAAGAACTATATGGGCTTATCTTTTGACCTGTAGACTGTAACACTTCAATTCATGTGGTTTTGTTGTCAACAAATATAAAGACACTGATCAAATCTATAAATGAGTAGCATGATTATCCAAATTAGCAAGATTTGATGGAATCTTTTGTGTAGTAAGAGTCATGTCTTGCCTTCCCATTTCTGCAACATGAGCATCATGGTCAAAAGCATCCTCCCCATTAAAATAATTAGAGGTATTCAGATAGTTGACCATATCTTCCTTACCTTGAGTCAAGGCTATTGTAGGGTTGAGTGTAGGCTTCTTAGTGGAAAGTGGAAGGTAGATTGAGACCTTAGGCATACAAAAAAGGATAGAGCAACTAAAGACAAAGAGAACCAGTTTTCCATGAGTACGTGTCCCTTGTAGGGGGACATTACCAAGAGTTGGGACTTGGGGAAATGGTCCCCCACAGAACCACTGCCCTTTCCACCTTTATTGAGGATGCAGCTTGGGGGCTTGCCTTATGACACATGCCATTACTTACTAAATTCAACCTCAAATTTCAGGAAACCAATTTACCTTTCATGGGGCACTCATAGGGCTATTATTGCAGATTTTTCCTTGAATATTCAATTCACCTCAATTGTATATCAGCACCGCCTCCATCACCACTTCACCGCCAACATGCACCGTCTCCAAAGTTAGGCCCATGGTCTTACTGTCCCTGAAATCCATCCTCACTTCTCCTCACTAGGAAACTATGTAAAACTATGAAGAAAACAAAGATAGGTTTAAGGCCCGGTCCTAAAATTTGATTCTCATAAAAAATCAAATACAGAAAAATCAGAAAATATTAACCCCAAGCCCAAACCCTGGCAATGCAGGAACATTGTGTTCACCAATTTATAAAGAGGTAAAAATCCCTACAGTGAATATCTAGGCTAATAAATGTATCAGTTAAATCAATTTAGAGATCAACCTGTATAAAATGATAGAGTCTACACAAGCACTGCAATAAATGCTTAAACTGACAAAGTTGGATAAATGCTTTTATCTCTGTGCAATAAGGAATATTCTGTTCTAAGTTTGTAACTTTTTCTCTATGTCATCCAACTTATAAATTTGATATCAGATTTGCATTAGTGGAGCCTTGAGAACATGATTTGTGCTCTGTCCAGGCCCTACAGTGAATATCTAGGCTAGTAAATCTATCACTTAGATCAATTTAGAGATCAACCCATATAAAATGGTAGAGTCTACACAAGCACTTCAATAAATGCTTAAGCTGACAAAGTGGGATAAATGCTTTTATCTCATGTGTGCAATGAGGAATATTCTGTTCTAAGTTTGTAACTTTCTCTCTATGATTTAACTTGTAATTTTGATATCAGATTTGCATTAGTGGAGCCTTGATAGACTAGAACATGATTTGTGCTTTGTCCATGGTTAAAACTGCATTAATGGCCTTGATTCGGGAATTGGTAGCCTTAAATTTATTTGTGATTGATCATGCAACTTGTACCCTATGAACTATATTATGGCTCTTCATAATGTGTTTGCCTATGCAAATATGGTCTAGATGGTACTTAAGAGCACCAGTAAGACTTGCTATCAAGTGACAGAATGCAGTTGTGCCTGGTGTACAAACTCAACTATGTTTAAACAAAGGCTTGAAGACACACTGCATGCTGCAAATGCCTTGGGATGCCATGATTTCTTTAGATGTGCACTATACACTTGTAGGGGTGTTCATGGATGGATGTATTAGATTTTAATAGGACCTAGGATTTTGTCCTTTTACACAACCACTGATTGAATCTTTAATATTTCTTGTGGGAGTCTGCTGTTTGTGGTTTGTCAAAGTTAGATTGAGCCTATTATTATATTTAGATTTTGAAAATTGTGGTGGAGGCCTGTTCCTATGGATTAAATTTCTATCAGTTAGAGTAATGAATATCTTTTGTATTTCAGAATAGAATGGCTACTAATCTCTGATATGTTATATGCAGATTAATATCAGAAAATGTGGATCTTGGTCTTTATACCAAATGTAGAAAGGATGCAATTTTAGTATTTACAAATACTGAATATTTCTAGTCTGATATGATTCTGATAATGCTTGATCTGCTCTAGATAAACATTTATGAATTTTGATGTTTCTAGGTAGATCATTTCAAGGATACATATAATATTTGAATAGGCATGTCCTTGAATGGACATGTGTGGAGACAAGTCCATTCAGGACATGCATCAGTTCAGTACCAAGAAGATACCCAATTATTCATTGGATTAGTTAGGATTTCATTGTCAACTAAACACTAATATGTATGTTCACCGAACATGGAGAGATTAGTCAGACTTAATCTGATTCAATATCATCTGCAATCAATAAAGATAGAACATGAAATATTCATATTTAATATGTACGAACAGATTTGACAATATACTTGGACTTACAATTATGATCTGGTAAATGAATGATGAATAGTTTTTCAATCTGTGTGAGTATATATATGTATGAATGTATGCATGCATGCATGCATAAGTATCATTCATGTACTTGACCATAGCTATGATATTTTAACACCCCCTCTTAGCTAGGGAAGATAAAGATCTAACCAAGTATACATATCACAATAGGCTCATCTATTGTGAAACGAGATATAACCTAACTCGTGATATTTGAGGATATAATATGCTCAAGAATATCAAGTCACATGACATTCTTCTTATATATATCCATGTTATGGTATGTGCATTGACATCACGCTCATGATGTCTACCGCAACAAAACATGGTATCTCACAATGAACATAATGATCTGCAATTGATATCAAGTCTCATAATATCTATCAAAATGTTCAAGAGATACTTAGGCAGGAGTCCCATGGGAGGGGCTTGGGCTCTATTATTGTGGAGTGGGTAGCCCCATCATAATTTTTTAAGGGGGGCTAAAGGTTTATTTGGAATCTTTTCCTATAAAATAGGAGCTCTAACTTTTTAGCCCTCTCAATTTAAGTAGGTAAAAATGTTTCTAGCCCCACCAATGTAGGGAATAATTTTGCCATTTGTCGACAACCCACTCTTCATTCTCCCACAAAAATGAAATAATCCCAACAAACAAATTATAAGGAAATATAATTTTAATTTTAAAAATTCACGAGATAACTAGCTTCCTTGAATTTATGAGCTAATTTTTTAAAGTGAATTCATACGTAAATCCATGGGACTGCTTCCATTTTTAAATATTCATAAAAAATCTCAATGACACCCACTCTATTTTTAAGGAAGCGGGTGCCCATGGGACCCCAACCTAATTATCATGACATGTCCAAGAATATCAAGTTAGATGATATTCATCATGATATAGAACTAATCATTGTAAAGTTGTCACCTTACAATACTAGATACAAGTGTATATTATCTGAAAGATTGTCACCTTTTAATAATGTACACAGGGGGGCCCATAAAGTCATGGAGTCACACACATGACAATAAAAGATTTTACACAGAGTCGCTACGAATTCTCTCATGTATGAACCATATCAAGGGGCGAATGCACTATGGCTCAATCCATAGGGTGAAAACAATGACTTTCACCTCAAACATCTCTCTCAAAGGAAAGAATATGTGAGGGTACAAATAATAGATCACTAATGCTGAAGTTTCTTTCTAGCTAAGGCTTCATTCTCCAATGTATCAAGCTTGTCCTAGAAGTACACAAAACCTCTCTCTAGCGTGAGGCATGGCGACAATGTCGATCGTCTGTTCTTTAGTGATAATGTACCTAAACTGAAAGTTAAAGAAACAATCTTGACATGGTCTACTCCCTTTGAATCAATATCGTTGGATGTCAACAAATGAAGATCCTTAAGCTGCTCCTTTTGCCATGGAGGCATATCCTGTTCATATATTCCAATCATGTAAAATATCTTGTTCCAAGGGACTCATCGTTAGGCACATAATTTATTAGTTTAATAATCACAACATTGTTCACAAGAGCAACTTCTCATACACAAATGTACTTGTTTGATTCCATGGTAACATGAGTGAATGTAATAAGCCGTGGATTTATCCTTTGGTTTGGCTACATCAGACATTCATGTTTATTTGGCTTCCTTCTAAAGCTCCAAGTACATTTGTCAACCTCTTGGCCTCTTTGTCCAAGGTTGTCTCTAATGTAATGTCAGAGTCCCTCTAAATGCTATTTGGCTCTTCTTCGAAAATGTTTCAGCCATCAACTTAGTCCCATGATTGTAAGCATTTAAGTATCCATACTCAAAGATCAATTGAATCAGATCCTCTAGCTGGTCCTTGTTATAGAGAGATATTCTTACATAGTTCCAATCATAGAAGATAATTTTCTTTAATAGACTCACATCTTCTAGCATGATCAACATATGACAAGGATTTAAGACTATTTTGGAGCCACAGTCCTAAGATTGAGTCCTCTACAATGCCTTGGTTGCATACCTAATTCACCATTCTTTTTTTCCTATAAGAACATCCATGGAGACAAGGAAAAGATCAAGGCAAATAGCTCTTATAGTACACATGAATACATGTAAGAGAGTGTTTACAATAAGCGAATAAATGTAATATTCAAAAGACAAAAAATAATTGCATCATTATGCAGGAGTAAATACTCATCAATATCCTCCCTGAGATAAGATTCTCTAGTGAAGGTCCATATGCATCAAATCAAGGGATGATCCAAATTGGAACTATTTTGTCCCTTCTCTAAAATCTCCCCTCTAAGGATGGTTCAATTGGGAATAGAACCTTGGGCTACTGTTTTCCCCCACAATGTGAAAATTCTACTTATTCCATTGTTTATAGAGTTTCCAGTCACCATCAAGTCCAAGGGGAGACAATCATAGAGTATTTGCTGCAATTATAATCGTTGCCTTAATATGTCTTTGAATTTTATTCCTCCAATGTGTTCATTGACGAGTTAAGATCCAATTTTTGAAATACAATTCTGAATCCTAATATTAATGCATCACCACATTAGTGAGTCAATTCACAAATCCTGGAGTCTTCTTTATCCTCCAGGAAGATTATTGGGATTCCTTTAATAAGCCTGATCATTATTGAATTGTACTAGCTGACAAAAGTTCTAATCTCCACATCTTATGTCTTGTCACAGGCTGGCCCGCGATTTTGTCTTCTATAATTAGAGACTATGCTTCTAAGTTCTCATAATTTTACCAATTGAAGACCCATCATTTGTTTTGATGAAGGTGATCTTACATAACAGGTTCTTCATACATAAATTTTAGTTGATACTCTGCCTGTGCTGATCCAATATAATCCTTGATTGTCAATTAAAATTTAAAATAGATCCTCAGAAATCAACTGAACTAGATCCAGTAGCTGCGCCTTCTTGATATACATTTCCAGTCCCTGCAGAGCCCCTATGCTCAGGTCACATTCCACAGCGACCAATTTTCTTGCCTCATAAATCCTGTAGCATCACCAAGATTCTAACTGCAGTCAAGTCAAGAACGAGTCCACCTCAGATCCAACACTGGGTCCTCCACTTGAGACTTTGGATCTCAACACTCCCACGGTGCTACACATATCAGTCACCGGTCTTCACATTGGCTCAAAACCTCAAGGTGGCGGGTGATCAATCAAAAGAGAATATTTTGTAAGACATGCACATTTCCTTGCAAGCTACACATATTGGGAGGGAGATCAATATAAACTCTCTATCACTGTATTTTGTTGTTTAGAACATGTGTCTAGACTCTATATGGTCCAGCAGTCAGAGTTCCAATGAACTTTCGGTTCTAGACAGACAACTTACCCATTTTTGCTATGATATTGGAAATAATAAGTGAACATATGGCAATTCTTAACATCAGACCCCCAATCCAGAGACAACCACTTCTGTACTCGATGATCTTGGTGTCTGTCACACCCACAAATCTTTGAATGGCCATTGTGATATTTTTACAATAATCATCAATAGTTAGGTTTTGACAACGTCTATATGTGATCAAAGAATTTCATCCATCAATGTATTGAGATTTGGTACTTATTAATATTTTTTTTGTCAACTTCAATAGTAGGTATGTGCATACATATACCATCATCAGTAAGATCAATCTGAGCATCATTTTCTTACAAACCACGCAGTACAAATCATGACCCAAATGGTTTTCCGCGATATGGAAGGCAAGCATGGCATCCACAAAGGTGCTGGAAGCCGCAGTGCCATGCAGGCTCTGATGAAACCTATATTAGACAGAAGTACAGTAAGTCTGTCCAATCCAAAACCCACAAAATATTTTGTTAATGTGGCAAAAATATGCCCAACTCCCCAACAATGCCAAAAAGACCACTCAAACACTCAACAGTGCCGATAACATTGCATTTAAAGTGCAGAGGTCATTGCCTATTCCAGAACAAGGCATGGAATATGTTGCTTGTGTGCAGTAAGTAGAGTGCCATTGTTCCATGAAATGCAATGATGAACTGTCGACAATGTGCTTCTCTGAGAAATCTTAGTCAATGAAATTATTTCAAGATTTAAAGAAAATGATCTGTCGTAAAGGCTTTAGAAAAGTTGGGTCGATGACAATGTTCATGATTAATAACATTTTCATTGTGTTTCTAAATTCAGTCCAACCATGCAATGCTTGGAATTGCCAGTTTATTTGGTTCCACAAAATGAATATGATGTTCATTCTGATTCACAGATGAATCGAGTTTTCAATTACCTTTATAGTTTGAATCTAAATACCACTGGTAAAAAAAGCCTTCTGAAATGCAGAAGAATCAGGAAAAGATGTGAATACTTAATTTCCTCTGTTGATCAAATGTCGAATGCTTTTTCCATTTATTGATACCAGTCTGGCTAGTGAACAAGTTGCGAAGGACTTGGTGCTTTCCTTCGTCAACTCCCATATCAGCGATAACGTTGATTTCTATCCATACATTTACTGAAGTATAGCCAGATTGAATTAGAATGAGAAGGATGACATCTCAAGGTTGGGCTTCTCAAAGAGCACAATTTCATCAGCAACTGTATATTCACTGGATTACAGTAAGCCCCCCCCAAAAATGGTGCTCAACATTATATTATTGCCAAAGTTAATGACAATGATATACCGAGTCGATCATTCATACGCCTACCATCCTTATTCATCTATTCAGGTTGTAATGGGCTCACAATGTTGCAATTCACTATTTCTTCCACATCAACGTAAATTATCTGTTCCCTTGTCCAGTCATGTTAATTTCCTCAATATGTTTTGAGTAATCTGAACTCTCAAATTTTAATCAGATCTTCCTTAGCAAGGCTCTGATACCATGTTAATATAGATAAAATTTCTATCAGATTTAGAGTAATGAATATCTTTTTTATTTCAGACTAGAATGGTTAAATCTCTGATTTGTTATATGCAGATTTATATCAGAAAATGTGGATCTTGATCTTTATACCAAATGTAGAAAGGTTGCAATTTTAGTATTTACAAATACTGAATACCTCAAGTCTGATATAATTCTGATAATGCTCGATCTTCTCTAAATAAACATTCATGAATCTTGGTGTTTCTAGACAGATCGTTTCAAGGATATATATAATATTTGAATAGGCATGTCCTTGAAGGGACATTTCTCCAAACGGTGGAGACAAGTCCATTCAGGACATGCATCGGTTCATTACTAAGAAGAGACCTGATTATTAATTGGGATTAGTTACAACATCATTCTTAACTAAATACTACAAATATATGATCGCCGAACATGGAGAGATTAATCAGACTTAATCTGATTCAATATCATCTGCAATCAATAAAGATAGAACATGAAATATTCATATTTAATCTGTACGAACAGATTTTTACAATATTCTTGAAGTTACAATTTTGATCTGGCATGTGAAATAGTTTTTCAATCTGTGTGTGTGTGTGTGTGTGTGTGTCAGTATATACAGTATATACTGATGTATATATGTATAAGTACCATTCGTGTATCTGACCATAGCTAGCATACTTTAACAAGGTCGCTCTAGCAGCACAGAACCAGGTTTTAGGGCCACCCAAGTAGTCCCAGGATTGGGAACAGGAGAATTAAAGTTTGGTTTGAACCGCTGGGGAATGGGGACTTTAGTTTAGTTCAAAATTGACGACGGATACAGACTCATGCACAGAAATATTCCATTTGAAAGCTAGACCATTGCATTAGGAACAAAGGGTTAAAGTCAGTCCAAAATGAGTTGGTAAAAGTAATAGGGTTGCATTCTTCATGTCTACAGTATTGTTGTGTTTTACTATGGAAAAAGTCGAGTAAGCTTTTAAAACTCAATTAACCATAAATAAAATATACTCTACGAAAGAATTAATGGATGCTTTAAGATATTTTCTTAGAAAGAATGTGTTTTTTGGCTTCTATGCAATTTTCTTTTTTGACATCTTTAATTTTATTTTCCAACATACACAGCTACTGTTGATTCATGAAAATGAACTTTTTTTTAGGAAATATGATTTCAGTTGTATCTTGCATGCTTTTTTGATCTCTGCATAATGTCTGGTAGCGAGGCAGGTGGATTTGAATTTGGGCCATCCTTGGTAACTGCTCTTTATTAGAACCAGCCAGAATGTCTTCAATAACCTATCAGTTAAATCAGTAGCTATAAAGACCTGAAACTTTTGTTGATATGCAGAGTCTAAATGCTATTATAATCACAATGATGCAGCTTAATTTTGAATGGATGAATATTAAACATATTTGGAGTGATTGTGTGGGCACATTTCAGAGTTTTACTTTAATGGGTATGAACTAGTAGGTGTTTCATGAGTTTTGTTTTACCTGTATATCACATGACATGGAAGGTGGGTTATCTTGTCAGGTGTTTGAAACAGTGCGCAAGGAAATGTGGTACAAGCCCAGTTTATCCCTCTATGCTGACATGATAATGATGTTAGGAAGAAACAAACTGATTGAAAAAGTGGAGGCACTTTTGGTAATAATGCAACAAGAAGGGCTAAGACCTGATACAAGGGTTTGCACAGAGATAATAGAATCTTTTTTACAAGTTGGAATGGTTGACAGTGCAATGAACACATTTGAATTGATGAAGCAAACAGAATGTCACCCAGATAAGTCAACATTTGCAGTGTTGTTCGAAGGCCTCAAAAGACTGGGTGAGCTAGAACTTTCTGATGCTGTAAGGGAAGAGTGTGTGGAATATCTGGGTGAGCCCTTGGAGGTTATTGAAGACAAGGCAGAGGAAGTTATGAATACAATATTTCAGAGGTAGGGTCAGTTCCTTTGTAAGAATGGTTGTAGACCAAGGCACAAGTTGCCTTGAGCTGGTGCAAGCTCACAGTGAAGGAATGGATGCATTCATTAATGCGGTAGTCATAATAATGATTTAGCAGATGGTTGCTGACTTGCACATGTACTGCAGTATGGCTGTGTAATAACTTTGATATATTAAGAAGCATTCCTTTGGATCCAATCTCTTCATACTTTTTGGTAGATTGCTTTTAGTTTTCTCATTTTTGCTCTTATAATCTTGTTGCTTATTCTGACAAATGAAAGAACCATATCAGAAAGCTTTTCTTCTTGAATTTCAAACACCTGTCAAGTTTATCGGGCTTATATGATTTCATTGATCTCAGAAGCTTCTCCCATTTACTATTATATGATCCTCAAAGGAAAAATGGAAACTTTGTCAGTGTAGCAATGAAAGAAGTTAGGCATGAATGGAATGTTCTGTGACTTTGAGTAGGTTAGAGGGATTTGCATCATTAAATGGATTCAGCAAAAACCTTTTTAATTGCAATTGATTTCCCTATTCTGGGCAAAGTTAAAGGCAATTTCAAGATATAAGATGTGTCAGCAGGCTCACCTTCAATAATATAGAATTCTTTACCGACTTCAAATGCATTAATATACAATTAGTATCTGTCTGACTAAATAATAGGCGTCACACGATCATGAGCTGGAACAATAGAGAAAATAAATGCATTATACACAATTAGCATCAGTCCTTGATGAAATAGCTGTTATCATATGATCACAAGCTAGCAAAGCCTTGTATATGGAAAGCATTTAGCTCCAACTTTATTGAGATGCTTTCAATGAGAATCTTTAATTATTTTTGCTTGAAATCCGGTCCTGCTGGGTTTCTAGCAGCTACTACAATTAGATGCAGGAGCAGAGCTATCTTTGCTTTTCCAAAAATTTAAAATTTGAGGGGTGTCTCCAGTTTATTTTATTTCAAAAATTTATGGACATGCATGGCACTATGGGAAGAAAACATATGCATTTTGTCTGTTGTTTATAAGGCTAAACATAATTAATGTTGCTATTCCAGGTTTCCGTACTGGGAGGTAATTCTTCTCATGTGATATTGTCAAATTTAATTAATATATGTTGAAGAAGCTTTGTATTAATATTGAACATCTCAACACTATGCCTGAGCTTTTGGCTGACCGTGTGTAACTTAGAACATACATATTGTTGTGTGAAGTAATGCAGTATGACTGTAATTTTAAACCATGTACTTAGTATATTAGATAAATCATAAGTCACTGGAACACGTAGATGGTTATGATTTCAAACACATCTGATCAATGTATTTTCATTCTTCTGAATCTTCAAAATTTAGAAAATGAATGGAATGTGGATCTAGATTAGTCGAGTAATTCCAAGCACAAACAAATGTGCCCAGATCTCTGAGCATGACAATGGCCCTTCCTAATCTGATTATTACATCTTGTATGAGTAAATCAATTGGATTATGAACATGTCTGTAAGAAACTTTAAGGTTCTAAACCAACATGAATAGGTATATGAAAGATCCTTGTCCTTTTCCTCATGCTGACCTAATAAATAGTTTCATGTTACATTGTTTTCCTCTGACAAGACAGTCACAAGCCCAACGGTCAAACAGCTTAAGATTCAAGAGAGGGAAAATTATGAGGAATAACATGAAGGGCCATGGCCTTGCACATCTTTCTATACCTGTCTGAAGGAGTGCCTTACTAACTTGAAAGCATTAACCCCATACTCGTGAAATCCATGAGTCTTTTGGTTTACATGAGTGAAAGTGAAGTCCTCTTGGCATATGGGACAAGTGGTTACATATCAAGTTGAATTCATTGTTTAAAAAGCATTGAAAAGGCACAAATCTTGCTTACTTTGCACATATGAAAGCAGCATCTTTAGCTTGAAAAGCAGAGAGTATACCAATATGTGAAATTGAATGATAGTGTTGTAGGAGAGCAGGTAGAATTGTCTTACCAAGATTATCCACGCACCTCAATGTTATTGTTTTTGGATTTTAAAATATATTTGTATTAAAAAAACTGCAAAATTAGGATGTGACTGACTGGTTAGGAAGCACTTGTGGGCTCCCTAAATTTTTTGGGTGACATAGTGATAAACAGATTCAGACCACACTGCTGTATGTTAAATTAATATTGGAGATCTTTTCTGTTATCTATTTGCAAGAGCCTTCGCAAAGCAGTGTACTAAAGCTAAAGTTAGTATTGGTACACAGACCGATAGGAGTTCAAGGTTTGGATATGTCAGCATGCCATTATTTTTTCAATGGGGGGCATATATATATATATATATATAGAGAGAGAGAGAGAGAGAGAGAGAGAGAGAGAGAGAGAGAGAGAGAGATCCTTTTTGCATATGGGACGGAATCAAGATGACTCTGCACATATGAAAGAAGCATCTTTAGCTTGTAAAGCATGGAGTACACCAATATGTGAAACTGAATGCTAGTGTACTAGTGAAATTGAATGCCAGTGTACTTATAGAACAGCATATAGAATTGTCTTTAGCAAGATTATCTGAATAACCTCAATGTTATCCATTTATGGGCTTTAAAATATATTTGTAGTAAAGAAAAAATAACATACACGTAAGTGATTGGTTGGGAAGCATTTGTGGGCCCCCTAAACTTTTTAGGCGACTTTATAAAAATAAACAGATTCAGATTTTACTGCAGTACATTAAAACTAGTTTTGGAGATCTTTTAATGTCTGTTATGTATTTACAAGATCTTTTATGAGATCATAAAGCTAAGTTGCTGATCATGGTCCAAGGACTGGTACGAGTTCAAGGTTTGGGTATGTTGGTGTGTGTGCCCGATACCCTATATAAGATTAATAATGGCATGCTGACATAGCCAAACTTTTAACTCGCATGCCTTTTTGTACGAAGACTAATAATTTAGCCCTTTTAGTACGTATGGTCTTGCAAAGGATCTTGCAAATAGATATCAGACCTTAAAAGGTCTCCAATACCAATTTGATGCACTCCATTAAATTTATATGGAAGACCTTTTGAAACATGCATGCATGCACATGTGAAAAACTCAATCACAAATTCAATTTTTTTTTTTTTTGCTCGGCAATAACTATTGCTGAGTGCCAGTTTTTGCTTGGCACGTAAAGGTGCCAAGTGACAATCTTGCTTGGCACTAGTGGATGCCGAGTGGCAGGGGAGTGCCGAGTGAACTTGGCACAAGATGATGCTGAGTGAACTCGGCACATGAAGGGCTACTTGGCACAAATGGATGCCGAGTGAGCTCGATCACCATTGCAGGGTGGAGCTCGGTAAAAGTGGATGCCGAGCAAGTTCGGCAATAACTGCAAAGTTTCAACCTAGAAAATGACTAGACTGAGTGACAGATTTACAACGTGAATGCTTCCACCATTAAAACCAGAGAGCCAAGGCTTGAAGCATTCAACAATAAACTTCTCAAATGCAATGAATAAGGAAGAGCAATGGATTTAAGTATGCCTCTTTGCTTGCTATTCACTTTGATTAAAACTATTACAAAATTTGGGAGCATTCAACTTCAACCAAAAAACCCTAAAATAACCCTAAAACTTCAAACTGGTGAAACTTCAAACTTTAAACTTTAAACCTGCAGCTCTAATGGTTGCATACAATAACATCTGGAGCAATCACTGCTTCACAGATCGAATCAAATAATAATAAACTTACAGAATAGTCAACAAAGAAACATGTGCAACTGCAGGCACGAAACAAGCTTCCTTCTGTCCTCTGCACGATTGGATTTGCTGATCCTTTTCTTTCTTCTTCCTTCTTTGCAACTTTTGGTCTCTTCAACTCCCTGTCTGGTCGAATGAATCAAATCATTCCTTTTGTCTTACTAGCAAAACATTTTCCCTCTCATTTCTAAATTTGAAAACTCACCTACCCGTGCATAAAATTTTCTGAACGTTCTGCAATCCGTCAGGTGGTAGGTGGGCATTTGGCTCCAGGGGCAAACAACTGTATGCAATTAATATTCCATCACTCCACCTTTGTCTCAAGCCAAACAAACAAGGATCACTGCTGATCGAAATCAACTACACCAAGACACTCTCTTAGGTGTACAAAACTTCCAATGCCTAATGACTTTGTGAAAATGTCTGCTAGCTACTGTTCAAACTTGCAAAATTTCATCTTGATATCCCCATTCTCCACCAACACTCTGATGAAGTGATATCTAATCTCTATATGTTTGCTTCTCCCATGGAAGTTGAATTCTCGAACAATGCAATTGATGAGATGTTGTCACAATAAATTATGGTTCCAGCCTCTTGCCTTTCATTCAAATCTGTCAAGATCCTCCTTAACCAAATAGCTTGATATGTTGTTGCATTTGTTGTTATATATTCAGCCTTTGCTGTAGATTGAGCAACAATAGGTTGCTTCTTGGATGCCCATGAAATTGCACCCGATCACATATGAAACATGTATCCGGAAGTGCTCTTCCTATCATCTAGACTTCTAGCTCAATCACTATTCGTGTAACCAACCAACTTGAAATCACTATTTGCAGTATACAAAATTCCAAATCCCTTGGTACCATTCACATACCTTAGGATCCTCTTTCTTGCTTGCCAATGGGAATCCTTTGTTGTTTCCATAAATTTGAAAATCAAATTTACTACATGCATTATGTCTAGTCGAGTTGCAGTCGAATACATCAAACTTCCAACCATACTCTTGTATAGTGTTGGATTCACACTTTTGCTACAATCTTTCTTGCTCAACTTCAGACCTACTGTTGTTGGTGTTGGGGCTACCTTACTGTTCTGCATTTTGAATCTCTCCAAAATCTGCCTTGCATACTTTTTTTGAGAGATAAAAATGCCATCATGCATTTGTTTTACTTCTATGCCTAGAAAATACTTCAAAAGATTTAGGTCTGTCATTTCAAACTCATTTTTCATGGCCTCTTTGAACTCATCAATTAGGAAATTATCATTTCTAGTGAAAATTAAATCATCTACATACAAGACAACAATCAACACATTACCATTTACTGCCTTGATGTACATTGTGAGCTCACCATCGCTTTTGCTAAAGCCATTGCTCATCAAATATGAGTCAATCCTACTGTACCATGCCCATGGAGCTTGCTTGAGCCCATATAGAGCTCTCTTCAATCTATACACCTTGTGTTCTTCACCTGCAATTTCATAATTAGGTGGCTGCTCCACATACACTTTTTCTTTCAATACACCATTTAGGAAGACAGACTTCACATCCATTTGATATACCTTCCATTTGTGTTGGGCTGCAATTGCTATGACAACACGCATAGTTTCTATTTTCGCAATTGGGGCATATGTCTCACCATAATCTCTGCCATATTGCTGTTTGTACCTCTTGACCACCAAACGCGCCTTATGTTTATCTATTTTTCCTTCAGCATTGCACTTGGTCTTGTACACCTATTTCACTCCAATTACTTGTTTCTTGGGAGGCAATGTAGTTAACTCCCATGTCTCATTCCTTTCAATAGCATCTATTTCCTCATCCATGACATTGCACCATTTCTCTTCTTTCACAGCTTCCTCAAAATAAATTGGATCACTATGAGAAAATAATGCAAAATTTACACTCTCGTCATAATCTTTTTCATACCTTTCATCTTGGTATATCTCCCTTAGACTCTTGGCCTTTCTTGGTAATAGGGAGGTGCGAGTGGGATCTGAATTTTCAGTATTGTTGCTGCTATTGTTTTGCATACTAACTCAGGGCTGTCTTGAAGTGCTTGGTGCTGTTACTTGACATGTTAAGGGTTGTTTCCCTTTTTGCCTTTGTCTGTAATCTATGTTTGGTCCTTCATCTTTTTGCTGATCACCAATGTCTTCTTCTTCCTCTTCAATAGTAGGCACTTTACTTGAAGTGCTTGAGGATTCATCTACCGAGCCATCCCATGACTAGTTTTCAAGAAACTCCACATCTCTTGAAATGATGATTTTCTTGTTAATTGGATCATATAGCCTATAGGCCTTTGATTCCGAGTTTTACTCTGCGAAGATGCACTTCACACCTTATTCATCCAGCTTTTTTCTTTGTTTCTTAGGCACATGTGCATATGCTACACATCCAAACACTCTCAAGTGTTCAACTGTCCATCTGCCTCTTGACCAAGCCTCAAGAGGAATCTTATCACAAACTAATTTTGTAGGACACATATTTATCAGATATACTGTTGTTGCTATAGCTTCTCTCCAATATTCAGTTGGGAGCCCTTTTGCTTTCATCATGCTTCTTACCATTTCAACAATGGTCCTGTTCTTTCTCTCAGCCGCTCCATTTTGCTACGGAGTATAACTAGCTGTAAGTTCTTTCTTGATGCCATTTTTCTTGCAAAATTTTACAAACATATTGGAGGTATACTCCCCTCTTCTATTTGATATAAGGACCTTAATATAGTGTCCACATTCTTTTTCAGCCAGGGCTTTAAATTCTACAAATTTATCAAATGCTTTAGATTTATTCTTCAAAAAATACATCCATGTCCTACGACTAAAATCATCTATGAATGTCATAAAATAAGTACTCCCCCTAATAGAAGTAGTTTGCATAAGGCCTACCAAATCAGAATACACCAACTCTAATTGTGCTCTAACCTTTCTAGAATTTTCAGAATTAAAGAGAAGCCTATGTTTCTTACCCAATATGCAAGCCTCACATTTGTCATATGAATTTACAATGCTTGACAAACCATCTATCATTCTTTTCTTGGACAACAAATTTAAGCTAGAAAAGCCAAGATGTCCATACCTGAGATGCCAAAGCTTGGAGGGGTCTTGAATCACGCTCCTAAGAGCTGATTGTTGGTGTATTGTTGTACATGCATGCTTGGGAGGTGCAACATTGACTTGAGAAGAGAAACATGTCTCAATTCTCAACGAGAACATCTAGTTCTTTGTCATTTGGACCGCTGTAAGTAATCTATGACTCCCATCTGTCTCATGAATGACACACTTGTCATTTTCCATCAACACCTTGTATCCATTTTGAATGAGTTGTCCAACATTCATCAAGTTGTGCTTCATATCAGGGGCAAAATACACATTTTGTATTTCCTTCTCACCTTGCTTGGTGTGGACCATGATAGATCCTTTGCCCACTATGAGAATGGTTTCATTATTTCCCATTTTAATTTCAGACTTAAAAGTCTTATCAATGAAAGAGAATAAACTTTCATTACCACTCATGTGGTTGCTACATCCGTTGTCCAGGTACCATACCTCAGGGCTTCCTTCTTCACCAATGTTACACATGATGAAGGCAGTGAGATTGTTTGCATTTCCCATGTCCACATCAGCCACATTAGCATTTTGCTTTGACTGATCGCCTTGTTTCTTCCAGCATTCACTTGCATAATGTCCATACTTATGATAGTAGTAACATTTAACATTACTCTTATTGGAGTTGTAATTCTTCTTACCTCCTCTAGAGTTGTTTTGAGAGGTGTTTTTTCTCTCTTGGTTGCTTGCTTTTCCTGAGCTTTTTGCACCAGCATTCCTTTGATCTTTCCTTCCACGACCTCTATTTCTTGAGCCTCTATTGAAACCATTTCTTCCTCTCCCCCTACCTCTTGAATTCTTTTGAGCCTTGAAAGATTGCTCTTGGGAAGTAGTAGCTAGCCTGTTTATCCGATGCGCATGGGTTTGAAGAGTTCCCATCAACTCATCCATGTTCAATGTGGTGAGGTCTTTAGCCTCCTTTATGGTCATGACAAGATTGTCACATTTATGAGGTAAACTCCTCAATATTTTCTCTACAATTCTCTGATCATCATATTCTTCTCCATTTGATTCAAGCTGGTTTATCAAAGTGGACATTCATGAGTTGAACTCTGCAATAGGTTCATTGTTCCTCATCTGAAGGTTCTCAAACTCTCTTCTAATTATCTGTAGCTTCACTACTCTGACCTTATCAGTTCTCTTGAAGTTCGTCTCAAGGATGTCTCATGCTTCCTTTGCATAATTTGTTGCTGCAATCTTGAGGATAACTGTCTCTGTCATAGCTACCTTAATAAGACTTAATGCCTTAACATCTTTTCTCCTTGACTCTTTCAACTGAGTCTTTTGTGGATTTGTGAGAGCAACATACTGCGTTGGGTCTGTCACATCATTGAACCCATTAATCACAAATTCTCATAAGTCATTTGCAACCATAATGGTTTTCATCTTCTTTGCCCATGCATCATAATTTTGTCCATTAAAGGACGGTCGCTGCTGCCATATCTTTCTTGCATCTCATGCCATGTCAAATATCCTAGAAAAAGCAAATGCCCTAACTCACTGTGAATGTGGGGCCTTAAAGCTCTGATACCATGTGAAAAACAGAATCAAAAATTCAAATTTTTTTTTTTTTGCTCGACAATAACTATTGCCGAGTGCTAGTTTTTGCTCGGCATGTAAAGGTGCCGAGTGACAATCTTGCTCAGCACCAATGGATGCCGAGTGGCATGAGAGTGTCGAGTGAACTCTGCACAAGAAGATGTCGAGTTAACTCGGCATGTGAAGGGCTACTCGACACAGATGGATGCCGAGTGAGCTCGGTCACCACTGCAGGGTGGAGCTCGGCAAAAGTGGATGCCGAGCAAGCTCGACAATAATTGCAGAGTTTCAACCCAGAGAATGACTAGACCGAGTGACAAATTTACAACGTGAATGTTTCCACTATTAAAACTAGAGAGCCAAGGCTTGAAACATTCAACAATAAACTTCTCAAATGCAATGAATAAGGAAGAGCAATGGATTTAAGTATGCCTGCTTGCTTGCTATTCCCTTTGATTAAAACTATTACAAAATTTGGGAGCATTCGGCTAACTAGAAAACTCTAAAATAACCCTAAAACTTCAAACTGGTGAAATTTCAAACTTTAAACTTGCAGCTCTAATGGCTGCATACAATAACACTTGGAGCAATCACTGCTTCACAGATCGAATCAAACAATAACAAACTTACAAAAAAACCAGCAAAAATACACGTGCAACTGCAGGCACGAAACAAGCTTCCTTCTGTCCTCTGCACGACTGGATCTGTTGTTCACTTTCTTTCTTCTTCCTTCTTTGCAACTTTTGATCTCTTCGACTCCCTCTCTGGTCGAATGAATCAGATCTTTCCTTTTGTCTTATTGGCAAAATGTTTTCCCTCTCATTTCCAAATTTGAAAACTCACCTACCCTTGCATTAATTTTTTTGAACGTTCTGCAATCCGTCAAGTGGTAGGTGGGCATTTGGCTCTAGAGGCAAATGATTGTATGCAATTAATATTCCAACAACACATACACATGTAATGATATTCATAATTGCCAATAAACAAAATACACAAATACTTCAATTTGCAAAAAGAGAGCATAAAATTTATTATTAACATACTCATCAAAATAAATGGCACGTTGATATATGCAAACCTTGAACTTGTATTTGTTGTTGCACCAAGACTACTAACTTTTCTTTTTAAGTCCATTTGGTGTTGTAAAGGATCTTGCAAATAGAAATGAGACCTTAAAAGTTCTCAAATACTAATTTTTTGATGCTTTGCATCAAATTCATATTGGAGACCTTTTAGGACATGTGCGTGCACACACATATGCATGCATACTTGTATTGTAAAAACTATGATATTCATATTTGTTTGTAAGTAAAATAAATAAATACCTCGTCATTTGCAAAAGAGAAGCTTATTATTTATTGACATAAGAAATATTGATACATAATGGAAATTACAATTAGTCCTCAACAATCTTTATATTGCTTTACATTCACATCACTAAAGTCAACATTTGGCTCAATTTCATTTGAACTGTAATGAGTGGTATGCAGAACCTATCTTATGCTAAAGTGTTTGTTGGCTAGTTCTGCAATAATGTGTAAGTTAGCACACTCAAGAATTAGATCACAATTTCTTGTCAACCTGTGTTGTAATCGAGTTTCTTATGTGGCAAGAGATCCGAATAACTAATAATCATATGATAACTAGTTACTCATGGGGGTTTAGGGGCAATGCCCTACGCGGGGTTGGCAGGTGGGAGGAAGGCCCAAGGTTTGTGGGCAAACACCTTGTTGTGAGGTTTTCACACCATCACCTGATTGCAAATGGGATCCCCTCTTTTCACTTAAGCAGTGGCAACAATAATCTTCAAGTCCGAAAGATAAGTTTGAACAATTTTGGCTTGTTGGAAAGTCACGTTTGTTTGGGATGTGAGTGAGAGCAAGGCTAAGTTAGTAAAGGATCTAGAGTTGATACCGAGTGATTTGTGATGAAATGAGCTAGAACCTTTTGAAAATACTTGGTCTAGTTACTATTCCACCTTAGAAAGTCAGGAGAGGTTGGGACATGTAACACCGCTGAAGGTGTGTTGAATCCTAAAATTTGGCTAATCCTAGGAATATTTAAAAACTCTTAAAATCTAGAATCTTTGTTGTAACACCTATGGAGTTGAAACCTATTTTCAACAAGAGATGCAATGCGTCATAGTTCCTACCTAATGCATAATGGTTGTAGAGGTGTAGATGGGTGAGAATCTAAATTAACATTATGAATGCATTAATTTTTGCCTAGAAATGCACTTGTGATCTTATAGGATTGCTCATATTTTGTTGTTAAATTCTCATCCTAGAAATGTGCTTGTGATCTGATAGGATGGCCCAAGAATAAAAGGCCAAAGTCCGCAATATTGCACTAAGTACTTAATATCATAGTACAATCAATACATATGCTTTAGACAAATTTGCTCCTTCTACATTGACAACTTAAATTATGTGCAATGAGGAAAAATATCCATACCAATATTTGAATTATAGAACTTGAAGAAGTGATGAAGCATTTGGAGTATTACATTATATGTTTAAGCATACCATGCATGCTACTAGACAACCATAAGTAGTTGGAATAACTCCCCCAACTATGTATTATTCTCATCTTGATTATCAAATGGAACTCACACTATTTTTAATCATTAGCACTAGACAAAAACTAGGATAGAGATATAGATAGAGATAAATAACAATTTACAACAATAACAACATAAACATATATGTAGAGGAAAAAAGGATAGATAATATAGAGGAGGAAGAGGATGAGAGATAACATAGTAAGATAGAGTGATACCAACATAAGTTGTGTGTGTGTGTGTGTGTGTGAAAGAGAATTAAATATAATTTTTTTTTTTAATAGAATATATTTATTTTTCTTAATAAAACAAATAGTCAAAATAAAATCATGGTTATAATAAAGAATTAAAATATATTATATTTTAATTAATGAAACTAAGAATTTAATTTTTATATTAAAACTCACATTTAAGAAAAAATGAAATGTATTGAAATATAAAAATATTTTATAAGTAAAACTAATTGTTTAATTTTACACAATTAGAGAAGGTTGACTATTTAATGTTTTGTATTTCCAAAATTTTCATAAAATTAAATAATTTTTAATTATAAAATAATATCTATATAATTTAATATGTACATTTGTAAATAATAAATAAATGTAATACATATAAATTTGATGTTGATGAATAAATATGATGTAATAAATAAGAAATAAAATATAACTATTTAATTTTAATACATAGTTTATAAAAACCTAATAATAATTTATATATATTTTAGAATTGAATTATTTCTATTTTGTGGTTATTTCCTTAGTATGTTTTTTGATATAAAAATATAATTATTAATTTAATATTAAAATATATATTTAAGTTTTAAATGTATTTAAACTAAATGATAAATTGTTTAAATAAAAAATATTATTAATAATAAATAATATAATTTTAAAATTGTAACACTTATCAATTATACATATTACAAACACTATTGTAAAATATAATTAAAAAATAATATTGTTTAATTTATTTTTATAAAAGTAAAATAATAGTAATAATTTAACTACTTTTATTAAAAAAAGAAAAGTTTTAAAAAAATTAGAAATTCAAATACAAAGATATAACATATTGAAATTATATTAAAAAGATATATATATATATATATATATATATATATATATATATATATATGAACTTATGCATTACATAAAGTTTTAGGAACAAGTTATATCAAATAGTCAAAAATAAACATCAATGCAAAACTAATAATAAATATATTTAAAATAAGTAATTAAAAATATTTAATAGATTGTGATAATTAATATTGATTAGACATTATGTGTGAGGTGGAAGATAAAATGATTGAAAAAATAAAATCTTATAACTTGTCACAAATGTGGAAAAGATAAAGTTATAATTAATACATTCATTAATGAAAGATAAAGTTGTTAGAAAATATTTGTATTTTTTGTTGAAGAAAATTAATTTTCTCCCCCACCAAAAATAGTATGGACCAATAGAATGAATGAAAAATGTGATTTATAAAATAATGAAAAATTAGAAAAAAAGATAAACATTTGAAATCTTATGTAATCTTTTAAATTCTTAGATTTGATTGGTTAGTGTTAATGTCATATTTGGATTGACATGAATGCATAAGTATTCTTGCAGGAACTAAAAATTCTAACAACATTTTTATAAAAGATAACTTAAAAGTATCTTATATTTTATATAAATCTCTTTGCCTTTTGAGCTTGAGAAAATTGTTAGAAATAGTAATTTCTACTAAGAATTAATCGTTCGTCATTAGGTGTTTCTAGATTATTAGGTTTAGGTTTAGGTTTTGTCGGCTGAAGTATATTCCATAAGTTTGAGTCAACTGTAGTATTTTCTAGAAATATGTAGATATTTTTCCTTATTGGCTAATGCTAGATTTCTCTAGAATATTGTACACTTACCTATAAAAAGGCATTATGTATTCATTTGAAATCATGGTGAATTAATACAATATATTTTTATTGTGCTGTAGCACATGTGTTTGGTGTTTTGTATTTTCTTGTGCCTTTTCCCATCTATCAAGTTGGTATCAGAGCAAGGTTAAGAAGAGGAGTTTGAAGGATTGTGCATAAGGAGGATTGCAACAGAGAAAAGGGATAGAAATTTATTGTGAGATCTAGCCAAGTTGAACAGAATTGCTGACTATGATAAAAGAGATTGTTGTTGTCCACCAATGGGTCAGATCATGGGGAAGTTTTGAGTCAGAAAGATGCCAATTCAGATTTCATTGAAGAAAAGGAATGTATTGTCCAAAGAGTTGTTGTTGTATTGGAAGAAAGAGTGAGCATTTTATTGGAGGCACCTGTTTGTGGAAGATTTCTATTGTTTCCATGAAAGAGACTATTGTTGTGAAGAAGGCATTGAAGTGTTTGCAGAGCGCATTGAGTCTATGAAAAGAGATCACAGTCATTGTCACCGAGAAGTGTCAATATGAATCATGGTAAGCATGAAATTTGATGTTAATAGTTGATGTTGACAAAGGTTTTTAGCTTTGTGTTTTAAGAGGGAGCTTGGATTTTCATTTAATACATTTGAGTTTATTAAAATGGGAAAACAAGGTAAAAGAGTGTTAAAAGAATATAAAAAATTATCTCTTGAGATGGATTGTTTATAAGAAAAATTATTGAAACTAGAGATAGAAAAGTTTGCAATGATTAGAGAGAGGTCAAAAGAAAACTGTAGACTTTTAAATGAAATTAGTGAATATAAAGAGACAATGGAAGAG
Source organism: Cupressus sempervirens (assembly GCA_028749045.1). NCBI lineage: Eukaryota > Viridiplantae > Streptophyta > Pinopsida > Cupressales > Cupressaceae > Cupressus > Cupressus sempervirens. The sequence continues at coordinate 512,461,021 of CM053784.1, forward strand.
CTAGAGGATAGGTTAAAATTTGTGGAAGAAGTACATAATTGGCAGGTGAAGGAAACATACAAGCTTAAAGAGAAAAATAAAGAATTAGAAGAAAAGTTAATTTTGTTTGATGATGCTAAGAAAAAGAACAAAGTTTTAGAAGAAAATGTGAAGAAATTGGAAGAGGAAAATAGTATGTTAAAGAAGGACTTGTCTACTCTGAATTAAGAGAAAGAATGTTTGAATGTGAAACCATTCGTATGTGATGTATCTTGTGACACAAATGATTTGAGTGATTATGCAATTGAGAAATGTGATTTTGCTAAAGCTGAAAGTGTTTGTGATGAAAAGTGTAAAAAAGAAAATGACAAGAAGTTTATAGATTTTGTTTGTTATGAAAATAATAGTGTTGGTTTGGAGATTATGAAAAGACTGGGTTTCAAAGGTAAAGGTCTAGGAAAGCATGAGCAAGGAATAAGGAATCTGATTGAGCCTACAATTAGGCCAAAATATGTAGGTCTTAGATATGATGCAGGTAGTGGAAAGATAAATAAAGGTTCAAGAGAATCAATTGAAAGCATAAAGATTGTGCAATGTTCACATTGTAATAGGAAAGGGCATACAATGGATAGATGTTGGGATATACATCCATGTAATATTTGTGGCTTGAAAAATCACTCTGATAAGACATGTTAGAATAGAGAGTACAATAAAGATTTTATGGCAGGTTGTATAAAAATGGATTATGGATGGAGTTATGGATCAAATTGGCAAAGAATTATAGGAATGGTCAATGGTTTATTCAGGTACAAATGTTCAAGTATAAGAAGGAACACAACAGCATTGGAAAACTGATTAGAGCGAGGCATCAAAGAGGCAAAAGGTTATTAATAAGCCATGTCACCGACATTTGTGACAGATGAAGCAAGATTATCAAGATTATCAATGGATCCTATGAAAAGAGGAAATCGTTGGTAGCCAATTGCTTACAAAATATTTGTAGAAATTAAAGGTCGCAACCGTGGAAGACACTACTCATGCATTAATAGATATGAAGATTACATAACACATTGGAATTTGTATGCAACAAATTTTGATAGTAGAAATTAGGGGGAAGTGTTAGAAATAGTAATTCTACTAAGAATTAATCATTCATCATTAGATGTTTCTAGATTATTAGGTTTAGGTTTAGGTTTTGTCGGCTAAAGTATTTTTCAGAAGTTTGAGTCGGCTGTAGTATTTTCTAAAAATATGTAGATATTTTGCCTTGTCGGATAATGCTAGATTTCTCTACAATATTATACACTTGCATATAAAAAGGCATTATGTATTCATTTGAAATCACGGTGAATTAATACAATAGATTTTTATTGTGTCACAACACATTGTGTTTGGTGTTTTGTATTTTCCTGTGCCTCTGTTGTTCCATCAAAAATAAGTAAGTGTAAAAAGTTGTAAAGAGGAAAATTCCTCTATGCATGGAAGATTTGCATGCATGAAAGGAATCCATATTCCTTTGAACTTCCAAAATTATGCCCCTTGCAAAAGTGAATTCCAAGTCCAAATTGGTGAGATATGGTGAGAGAAAATGTAAAAATGTTTATGAGGTGGAGTTGTGATTAGAGGAAATTCCATCAAGCATGGCAGGTTTTATTTGCCCTAGAGAAATCCAAATTTCTCCAACATGCTTGATTTCCACCCTCGTATTGTTGCCCAAATTCCTCTCCTCCCCCTCTAAGTAGGACAATTTTGAGGTCTGAGTTATAGTAAAAAGTGAAAATTAGATTCAAGACAAAAATGGGGAAAAGGCATGTCCAAGAGGAGAAATTTTTTTAAGCATGGTGAAATCGACCAGTTGTAGAGGATTCATAATTCCTCTCATACCTCTAATTTATGCCCTAAAGTTTGACTTTGAGAGGGCATCTTAAAGGTGAGACGGATCCATTTTGGCAATAATTGCTTCAAATTTGAGTTAGAAAGAGAGTGGTTGGACAAGATTGAAGTGTTTAAAATATGAGGGAGAAAACACTAAGGATAGAGCCAACAACTTGGGAAGTTTGTAAGATGAACAAAAAAAATGATTGACGATGCAAGAGGAAAATTCCTCAAGGCAAGGTGGAATCCACATGCCCTTGAGGAATCTAGTTTCCTCTCTACTCCCCAATCTCTGCCTTCTATTTAGAATGTAAAAACATGGATGTCACCTCCCATCTTCATGAAACAATGTGCAAGAAACTTGAGACGTGTAAGAAAATTGAGAAGTGTAAGGGAGGACAAGACATTGGTGAGGTCTTAAGAGAAGGTTGTTTGCGGGGCGTAGTAAGTAGGATTTTGTTTGAGGGTCTAAGTTAGTTGTTTGGTTTTCTTTAGAGAGTTAGTTTGTAAGTTTCCCTTGAGTCATTTGGTCCAAGTTGTTCAATTTTTTTTCTTTATTTTAGGTTTCTTCTTTGGTTAGTTTAGTTTGAGGAATCCCAATTTGCGAGAAGGGTGAGGTATCATAGATCGTGTTTTGGAATTTTTCTAACAGACTTATTTGGTTTATTTCTTGGACATCTCTCTATGAGGTTCTTATGGATTGGAGCGCCTTTGTCTTTTGGAGTGCCTTTTTCTTTTGATTATAATTTAGTTAGTTACACTTAATTGCTTTGTGTTCTTTGGGAGTTCTTAAGGTGAAGTCAAAACTAGTGAAAATTATGTGCCTGCTTCAACTCCACTATGGTTTTCCCAAACCCCTTTACAAGCTTCACCACTTATAAGCCAAAATAAAAAGAGTGAAAAGAAAAGGAAAGCAATATCAAAAGAAAATTAAGCAAAAAGGTAAGAGAAGAAAGAAAACAAGAAAAATAAAGAAAAACAAGGGTTTTTAGCTTCAGGTGAGCGAATATTTCTATCAGTGCTATCAAAACAATTCACTAGTAGTAGAGCAATGTTCGTGGTGGACCACAATGATATCCTCGTCAGTGTTATGGATGCTTGACTAACAACGAGACTCTATCTTGGATCATCTAAGAAGCTTTCCATGTTCTTGGAGATCGGGGATTAAATACACTTGCACAAACCGTGGATGGAGGTTCTTAGCTCAATTCATGGTTTCTTCCATTTTTAGTGCATTGCCTAGTTGTTTGATAGGTGAAAATGGAGTTAATCAAATGTTCTTGGTTCCAAATGTGTTTTCTCCTTGAAATGTTTAGGAACATTTCTTTGAGTAGGTGCTAGAAGTTTTGAGGTTTTCACACCATTACCATATTCCAAATGGGAATCATCTCCTTTCGCTTTAGCAATAAGAGTAGTAGTTTTGGTGGTAATTTTCGAGTCTCCAAGTTCAAAAGATAAGTTTGAGAATTTTGGCCTATTGAGAGGTCAAGTTTGTCGGGGATGTGAGCAAGAGATGGGCTAAGCTAGTCAAGGATATGGAGATGAAACCAAGTGATTTGTGGTGAAATGAGCCAAAACCTTTTGAAAAGAGGTTGCTTGATGTAACACTATTAAAGACATGTTAAATCTTGAAATCTAGTTAAATATGAATTTAGTCTATCTGGGATGTGAGCAAGAGATGGACTAAGCTAAGTTAGTCAAGGATATGGAGATGAAACCAAGTTATTCGTGGTGAAATGAGTCAAAACCTTTTGAAAAGAGGTTGTTGGATGTAACACTACTAAAGGCATGCTAAATCTTGTGTAAGAATTTGCCTAAGGGAAAAATTCACCCAGGAACTAAGAACTCAAACACAAGCACATAGTAGACCAAAAATGGATATGATCAATTAATCAGAGTATGTCCGAATACATTGCTATATTCAGAATGTGATATTCAACACACTAGGAGTGCCTGTATATAAAGGCCTCTTAGGAAGCACCTAGAATGTCTCTAGAAACAACCAGGAGATAAGACAACTAAGCACCTTATCCAACATTCTAGATGAATGGATAAGAATGACAAAGTGTCATATGTGTGTAGAAGATTCCTGTGCTATACACAACACATTCTTAAAAGAGGTGCAGACCCCCTGTGATGTCATCAAGACAACTCACAAGAGTGCACAAACTCCTAAGTGTCTCACAAATAAAATAATGCAAAATAATTAAATAATGTATTAACCTAAGTAAACTTAAGTAAGTGTAATAAGTAAATACTTATTTACACCAACAAATACTTCTACTGAAGGCATGTTAAATCTTGAAATCTAGCTAATATGATTTTTTTTTAAAAACTTCCAAAACCTGGGACCTTTACTATAACTTCAATGAAGCTAAACTCTATCTCAAATATTTTGACAATATTTATATAAAATATAATTAAAGGGTTACTGCAAGAAGTTGAGTCTCACTTCTGGCCAAAAAGTGGAAGTGTTTTTCCTATTTTTGAAATATATTGTGAATTGATGCCAAAATTTGAGGCATTTAGAGATCAAATATAAAAAAACTTTAGAAACAAAAATTTTAGTGGTTGGAATCTCCTTTTTGAATATGTAATTTATTTGCACACCCATATGATAGATAATTTTTTTGAATTTTTTTTGGTATGGATCTGTAAAAATCACTTCTTCAAAATGTCAGTTTTAGGACCATACCACACTCATGTACAAACACTATAATTTAACACAACGAGATGAATTTTTGTGAATCCTTTTAAATGAAGTTTATAGACACACCAAAGATTGATTATAATATTTCTTTAATTATTTAATGACCATTTTAAAATTAATTTTTAATTGATGACTTAGCTAATTTCTAAAACCTCTTGTATACAGACACCATAATTTAATCAAAATTTACCTTTTTTAGTTTTTTTTTTTTTTTTTTAACTTCAAAATAATTGTGAAGATTGATGAAATGTAAATGAATTTAAGAAATATGAAAAATTAAAAAAGTTATTAAAGTTTTAGTGAATCTCACTATTTTATGTTTAGGAGACACTTTTGATTAATAAATAATGCAAAAATAGCAAATGAACTCATAACCCTATAAAATTTACATATTTGAAATTAGAATAGTAAGATCTATAATGAATTTTTGTTTTGTAAAAAAATTCAATGAGGAAGACCGTATAAAAATTACTACAACCCTGAAATTGTTGATTAATTACCTTAGACAAAATTTGATACATAAAGGCATAGGCTTGGTCCCACGAAGCCCATGTCATGCCTTTCCCCAAGGCAAAACCCGATGCCAGAGGGAAATTCCCTCTCGTGGCATTAGAATTGGGCACCCGATTTACAATTCAAAAAGCAGGTGCACGATTCTAATTTAGTTGTTATTAGAATTGGGCACTCGATATTTAAACAATCGGGTACCTAATTGTTTAAATAGCCAATTTTTAAATATCTAGTGCCCGATTTAAAAATAGGTAGCCGATTCTTTAAAAATTGGGTACCCATCCCCAAAAGATGCCCCACAAAGCACTTTTCAATCATTGCAATGATTGAATGACAGTTTCAAGCTGCAACAACAAATTTCTATCACAACTATTATGTTTCCTTGTCATCTTCTACAATTTGCAAGCTACCCAATTGTTTAAATAGTGGGTGCCTGATCATTTGAAAATTGGGTATCCGATTCTTAAGTACCCGTTCGGCCCCAAAAGATGCCCCACAATGTACTTTTCGATCATTGTAATGATTGAATGGTAGTTTCGAGCTACAACAACAATTTTTTTATCACAATTATTATGTTTCCTTGCCATCTACAATTTGCAAGCTATTGATTTGAATTCAAAATTAGTGCAAACATAGGATCAAAAAAATGAAAAAAGAAGAAAAATAAAAGTTCTAACAAATGAGGAGATTACAAGAAACCAAGAGAATGAAGCACAACATCAATGAGAGAGAAGACAAGAAATTAGAGAGTTGAACAATGTTTTAGAAGAGAAAGACATTGACAATAACGCGATGGATGAAGAGGATGAAGAAGATAACCCAATACAAAGAGATTCATGTGCACATTCTAATAAAAAATTCAATACAGGTGTGTCTCCAAACCCTCAAATTTTTTGTCATGATGAAATTGGTGATTTTGTAGAAGCAGGTCACGATTTAAATGATTTAGGTTTTCTTCATGAGAATAGATTACCAACTGATCATGCACAACGAACTTCGATGGAAATGCAAGCTTTGAAAGAAATATGAAGAAAAAATGAAAATGAGATTCAAATTCCAAATAACATTGAAAATGAAATGCCAACTGAAAATAACAATGGTATGAATGTAGACATGGAAACACCAAGTATTGAACAAACACGTTCGAAGGATACTTAAGTGTGTGAACATAATTTTTATTTTTCTAATGATGTGCTAAATAATTTTCATGGATTGGTTTTGTGGAGAAATATTAGGACACATGCTAATAGTTTAAATATAGACTTTTTTTTATAATAAAAAATCTAGGTTTCAATATTAGTTGTTGTTGGAACTAATTAAAATGTCTAAAATGCGAAAAGTAATGAAAATGATAGGAATGTATGCAAAACCTAAGAATAAAAATGAGTCTTTAAAACAAGTTGTATCTATTGTTACTAATGCCTTTGATGTTATCGGAAAGAGAAGTCGCTCTAAAGATAAGAATGCAACACACCAAGCAATAATGACAACTTTAGTTAATAAATCAACTACTGAAAAAAGATTGATTAGTAAAATAAGTGGATATTTTAATGTGAATCATAAGACTTTACAAAGAACTGTAAAGAAAAGGGTTAATTTTGAATATAATCCAACAAATAGTTTGTGAACTTCTAGAGGTAGACTCCCAAGATCTGATATAAAACTTACTAGTGAAGTCAAAAGTTTGGTTGAATTTTTTTGGCATGATAATATAAGAGTATCACCTAATTCAAGAGATATTCTTAAATTGAGAGTTGACTCAAAAATACATGATCCACATCCTAAACACCTTTTGGACATGACTAAAATTGAATTGTTCAAATTTTTTTAGATGATAAGGTGTTAGCTATTAGCGTTAGTCAAAGATCTTTTGAAAAGTGTAAACCATGGTATGTAAGGATTAACAAGGAAAGAATCACATGTTGTAAAACTCATGTTCAATTTCGTTACCATTATGATGTATTTCGATCTATACATGGTACCATGCATAGCAAATAAATATGGTAGGAATGTGGTATAAAAAAGACCTCAAACTATAAAGGATTTCATATAAAGTTTGTTTTGTAAGCCACCTAATAACCAATATTTTCTTTTCAATGCATGTCTTTTTTGGTACATGTGATATGTGTGGCAATCTTTCTTTATTAGATGAATGTTTCCATGAAAGTTCTTTGACTACTTTTGGACAACAATCAGTTGATGTAAAAAGATTCTAAATTATTGAATATCGATTGAAGAATGGGAAGATTGGGAGAAGGTGTGATCTAATTATAGATAAAGTTATTTGTCATGCATTTATGGATGAGTTTAAGAGTGTGATCATACCAAAATATGTTAAACACTCTCAATATGTTAGACGACTTGATGTACAATTTCGCATATGTAAGAATATGTTTCCAATTGGTACTATACTTTTAGTTGTTGAATTTGTAGAGAACTACACACTTGCATTGCAAGATGAGGTACAACCGCAATATTATAATTTAGTACAAGTAACAATTTATGTTCATATAGTTTATAGGCATGCACCTGATAGTATAGAGGATGATCAATTTTTTTGAGATAGTACCATTTATATATGACTAATAATAAACTTATTCATCTAAGTTTGTCCAATATTGTTCCAAGGTCTTTTATGATAATTTAAGAGAGACAAATTCAAATGACATAACATTGAATATGCTCAGATAATTGTATAGGACAATTCAAGAATGCTAGAATGTTTGGTTGAGTAGGACACATAGGCAAACTAATATCCAACATGTGTGGAGTTTTTTTGAGGCTGGACATGGTAAAGGAGAAGATGATGGTGCTAATGTATGCATGAAGATATCCCTTTGTAGAGAGCAATTGAAATATGAGGAAAAAGCCAAATTCAAAAGTGCCCATGAGATTGTGGAATGATGTAACCAATATTTATACACAGGATCAAGTCAAAACTCTACAATCAGACATTTTATGGACTAGGGAGCTTTCTTTTTTTTGTCAATTTGGTCTTGCAGGTGAATGAGAAGAATGCAATAATACATAATGGGTTGAAGATTGGCAACATAAATCATTATCACCTTCTGACACACATTTTCAAGATGATATTGTCAATGAAGGCCCAAATGCTACATTTGCATCAGAATACTGGTCGTATTTCATGCCTCATACAACTTGGTATGCAAAATTTAATTTAATTTTGTTGTGATCATGCTTCAATTTATATTATTTATTTATGTACATGTCATTAGTATATTTCAAGTACATGTCATTAATATATTATTTATTTATGTACACATGTGATTAAATTGTTTATGTACTTTATCTTATCTTGTAGGACATGTTTATGTTGTTATTGCACCTAATGATAATGATGAATAAATTGAGTATTAGCTAGCTATATGTGTGGAATCTAAGAAAAAATGATATGTCATCAAGTAGATGATGATGGTTTTGAGTATCCAATTGGGTCTATCATTGTAGCTAGCACCTAGCTACATACATACCTAACAAGAAGAAATGATTTACCAGCATTTGAAGACTACCAATCAGAAAAGAAGATTTTACACTATTCTCATTTGGTTGTGGCAACAAATATCAAATTAGAAAGATACAAAGGGAGACTCGCTAATAAGGTGTTATGGACAATTTCAATGGATGATCACAAGGAAATCATAGATGCATTGTAAAAGAGAGAGAGGATACAAATGGTACAGTGGGATGACTACAAAATACACACATGTAAGTTTTCTCTTTATTGTGCTCTTTTTATATACATGTACTTATATAATTTTAACGTATGTATGCCTTGTTAATAGAAAATTAGAGAACTTATATATGCCTCTTATTTAGGTCTCAAGTACAACTTATGCAAACTGAAATGTTTATGGTGGATCCAACATCAACATATTGTGCAATTACACATAGTGAGTACATAAATTACACATATTTACATAATACATATAGCTTGTATTAATTTATGATTTTAAAATTTCAAATTGTGTTTTTCTTTTAAAATTTTATTTTGCAAAACCTCATTTGAAGAAATGTGTTCAACCAAATTTTTTATTTTGAAATCGAATCATGTTGTAAACATTGAAAAACAACATGTTGTATAAGGATGTTGTGGTTTCCCCTCCCTTTATGGGTCGGGATCATGTGGGCAATCTTTCTAGTATGGTATTACCTATTTCTTTGGATGGGCTTGATGTCTATGCTTTGGTTTGGGAGAAGGAGGCTTCTTTGGTGGAGAAAGGTTGGACAAAGGTTAAAGATAAAAAATGCAAATGATCCCAATAGTGCTCTGATCAGCTTCATGTCCTTCACATTGTGTTACATATATAAGACTTCACTTTTTTTAATAATACATGAGCTCTTTTGTGTAAATTACAGTTCACTTCTATTTAAAAGTTAAAGGTGTGCACTTGATATTAATTTCTTTGTCAATTGAAGTAATGACCTCCTATATTTTTCCATTACATTTACATTCAAACATGTTTAAATTAATGTTCCTATATTTAATTAAAATTACTATTCATGTACCATATACAAACAAAATGTGTCATAACATGAATAAAATATGTCACAATAAAGAAAACGGTTCATAATTGCAATATGATAACATAATAATCTATACTGAATACACTAGCATGATAATCTAAGTTGTAAAAATATATAACATGGTCTAACATGTCATAACATGATCTATGAAGTAAAAAATATATATAATATAGCTAAATGTCCTAATACAAAGCATACTAGAATAAACAATATGTGTATAGGAACACAATCTAAAGGTGCCAAAAGACCTAATCTATGTAACACCTTCTTTTTCTAGGTCTTAACTAACAACTAACATATCAAAGAAATATAGTTATTACTTCATTTTTATAGGAAGATAATTATATTAGTTATGTTTATGTGAATGAGATCAACGGTTACAATCAATTAAACAAAAATTTTATAACTAACAATTGAAAACACTATCAATGAATTTACCAAGGAATTTAAAATCTACATGCCTTGAAATTCAAAATCAAAATCAATCTAGGGATGCTTCTGCAAAACCCAGGTTAGTCCTCAAATACCACTTAGGATCAAATGACAATTACCATCAAATGCCACTAGATCAATTAGGGCATCAATTACCATTGGATCATTTAGGGCATCACATACCATTGTATCAATTAGGCATCAATTACCATTGGATCATCTAGGGCTTCAATGTGAGGCCTTGCCCCAACCCATCCTAGCATCGATGATACATTATTATTTTTGATATTCATGACTCGATATGTTAGAACATTATTTGATGCACTGAACATTATTATGTTATTTATGATGTGCGATGCTTTACTTTTAGATATTTGATTTCGTCATTTAATGCCTAATGAACATGTGCGATGAGGAAGTAAATGAATGTAAAACTAACATTTTGATTATGCAATTTTAACAGTAAAAAATATGAGTAAATTTAGATAAATAATTGATTATTAGAAAAATGGATTTTTAATTTATATGATTTTTCTAATATGTAAATTTCATAATGCATGTGATTTCTTTAACCTACTGATGTGTGCAATGAGTATGCAGGATATGTACCCGGGAAACCTAATGGAAAGACAGAACTAAAACCCCTTGTTAATTTGTGCTATCTTTGCATTGTCTTCTTTGAAGGTTGTTAATTGGTCTTAAAATTTTCCTAGCTTTTGTTTGGTTCATATTAAGTCTTAAGTTATTTAAAACATTAATTTAAGTGCCCTAGGGGTAAGGGTATAGGTGGGGAGTACTTTCCACCCCCTTAGCCTCTTAGTTTGACTTTTAGGGTCACTCAAAAGCCCTATTTTTGATGGATTACAAAAAAGGATTGTCATCTACTTGAGTTGTACTCAAAACTCCATCTTGAGTTACTTGAAGTCTAGTGGAGTTAAGGGATGATACTTAGAGGCATTTTGGAGCAATTTTGGGGTGGTTACCCAATCTCTAGATTTGGAGAAAGTGGAAAGATTGAAGGAAGAAAAGGAAAAGCTCTTCTCAACCCACCATTTTTTCCATAACTCTTTTGGTGAAGGTAGGAGTTCTCCACTCCTTTGAATTGTTTCTTCATGTGTTCATGCTTGAATCTTGCTTGAATCATGCATAGGCATTGTGTTGTGTTTGTATTGCTTGCTTGTGTGTTGGGGTTGGTTGGGAGGGACTTTAACTTTTTTTCTTTTGATGTTATTCTTATGCTTGCTTTGATGTTTTGTGTTTTGAGAGGATTTCATGGGGATTGTTTCGGCATCACTCACCCTTGGATAGGGAAGAAGTGGCCATGTACGGGGGTAGGGCCTTAGTTGGACCTCAATGGTGTAAAGTCTCCTCTCATGGTGAGAGGAGGGAAATAGGGTAGGGTGTATGGGCCCCTACTTGTCATCACATGCCTTGTTTGATATTGTAAATTCTTGAATATGAAAAAGAATGAAAATCCTTGTGGTATTAGCCTCAAAAGGGCCTTGTAGAAGAATGGAAGTTCTTGAAGTTTTAGCCTTGAAAGGGCTATGTTATGGCATGGTGATTGAGGTCTCCCATTGGGAAAATCCACCTCCCCCCTAGTAAGGTTCTATGTTTGGACCTATTGTGCAAAACCAGGTTAGGGTGCACACTTGAATTGTTCTTGATGTTGTGATGATTCACCCGGGTCAGCTCTTGTCTTCTCCTTGTGTGTCCTTGAAGTTTTGAAGGTATTGGAAGAGAGTACTTGTGAAGGATTTTGAAGAGATTTCTTTTGAATTGTAGTATTATGTAAAAATGTATTTGAATTTTGATGTATTGGCAAAGACATCAGGTTTTCTTACTAGTTCTTTCTCGATGGAGCCTTGAACTAGGATGAATAATAGAGAAAGAAAAAGATTGTGAAAACCTCCTTGTATTGCTCTCATGTGATTTCAAATTTTGCATATGTTGTGAGAAAATAGATTGATAGATAATGACCTTGAATTATGAATTCTCAAGTTTCAATTATGTTAATGAAAAGAAATTTGATATGTTGAAGTTCCAAATTTGATGTTTAATTATTAAGAAGAGATAAAAATCCTACATTGTGATCACAAGGTTAACTTCCTCATTGTTAAATTTCATGATTGACTCAATCAGATTTGATTAAGAAATATGCATCACTTGAATTCTGGATAAATGGGACACACACCTTGTTTATGATGATTGATAAAACTTGAATTGTAGGATGAAAGACAAAAGAAAATATAACCTTATGCACTTCCTTGGACTAGTATGCTTGTTAATGGAAATCAATGGTGTCATTGGGTTAAAAATCACTCCTTGTATAAATGTATATATAGCAATGAGAAGCATGCCAACACTTAGACAAAATTGGCTTCATAATAAAAATGTACATCTCCAGGAGTGAAAAACTTCTCTGGAAAATGTATGGAAAATTTTTAATTTCCCCTTGGTCACAGAGAATATTCTCTGAATCATTCCTTTAGATTTCAACTAAACATCATTATTAAATCTTTAAAAAAGAGAATATAAATCTAATACATTTGAAATTAAAATATTTAATAGCAAATCTCGTTGACATTTTTCACCCATAAAACTTTTGCATTAAAACTCCTTGTGACAAGAGGCAGGGTACTTGCTTAGGACTTCATGTCAATCCTTATAATAATTTTTTTTTTTTAAAAAGAGGGAAAGCTCACCTACTAAATTCTTGCCCCCCCAAACCCCACCCCCCCATCTCTTATTATTTTTCCCACTTTCCTATTTAAGGCTGGGTGTGGACTCTTCTTCCACCTGACATGGTACTTAGCTACTCGATGACCATGTCTTATCATCTTTGGGAAGCAAGGTAAGTCTTTATGAAAAAAAAAACATATATATTAAACATGACTTAATTACTTACTTCCCCATGCTTTACTCCCAAGCGCGCTTCCCTTGGTATGGGATCTCCCTCACATAAGGACAGGGAGCCAGGTCTACAACGTGCAGACCTGGGGCATCACGCCATCCCTTTGAGTGGAGTCTCATGTGGGACAAGCCCACTAGGCTTAGGTGTTAGGGAGGTAGGTTTAGGTTAGTATTTGTTTTTAGCATTTTATTTTATTTATTTATTTGTTGTTAGTATAGTTGCTAGGTTAGTTTAGGGATGTTGGTTAGATGGGTAGACTAGGTTAGTATAGGATAGGATGATGTTAGTTATAATTAGTGTTATTTTGAATCATGATTAGCACTAATGTAATGTTTAGATCAGTAGATATGTTATGATATTAAGAAGTAGTATAATGTTCTTTTGTGCTTTGGAGTTTAGTGTTTATTGTTTTATATGAATTTACTTAAGTTTGTCTAGTGTTTATTGTTTTATATGTATTTGCTTAAGTTTGTTTAGTTAAGATTTAAATCCAGTGTGTAATTAATGTTAGGATAGGATAGTAACTTAGATGTTAGATTTTTAATTAGTTCTATTTAAAAGTTTTAATTTGAAATGTGTATATTCTAATTAAAATAACTTGAGCATTTTATTAACTAGGTTTTATACTATTGTGAATTAATTAGATTAATCGTAATATTGGTATTGTAACGTTGAACTTAAATCTCATAATAGTTTAGATTTACTTATCGATCTAATTGAAATAAGACTAGCTTTCAATTTTAATTGTAAATGTTAAAATTAATAAATTGATTTGGATTAGACAATTTAAACGTAATTAGTATGCGTTGCATAGTTAAATTTAATTGATCATCTAGAGCTTCGAATTATCCTAATGTTAAATGATTTAAATTGTTATGACGATCTAGTTTTTAAGTTACAGAAGGGACTAGTTAATTAGTTCTTTATGAGGTTAGAGATATATTGATCACGATTAAATTGATGCTAAGTAAGATTATGTAATTAAGAGATAGATGTCATTTTAGTTAGTAGGTCCTTTTGGACGTCTTGAATAAGTTGTTCTGTTAATCTATTGACATCCTTAGGAGGTAATAGTTAAGGAATTTTTAAAACAAATTAATGGATTTACTAAGGGATTTTCAGTTCACTCAAATTTAGTCATAACCCTATTAATTATCAATGGTGATCTTGCATTTAGTTTCTTAATACCTATGGCTATCTAAACCTTAAACCCCTCGGCCGATTAACTCCATTGTAGTTATGTATCTAAACTTTTGTTGACCATATTATTAATTAATCATTAATTCTTAGATTTTAAAAGAAAAAATAAATTGTTGTGTGTGTTTCTTGCCTTATATTTTTGGCATGACATTTTGGTATCAGAGCCCATGTTTCAACACTAGGAACCTTTAACCATTATGCTTCTGAAACTTAAAACTAAACATTAAATTGTGTAGGATGCCTACTGTTACTTGAAGCAATCGATGAGGTAGAGGCCGTAGGGCGAGAGGTGGTAGAGCAAGATAGGAGGATAGACCTCCACCACCACCACCTCCACCACCACCTAACCTGAACTAGGAAATTATAGATGCCCTTTAGACTTTGATCGGTGTAGTTCAGCAGAGGGTAGCACCTATAGTTCAGCCAAGTCAGCAGATTCCTGTAGTGGAAGCAGAGGGACCCAGAGGAGGTGGGCCTAGGGGCAAAGAGAGGACTAGGAGTTCCCCACCGAGGCAATTAGAGGGTCAGGGTGAGCATGAGGGTGAGTCAATACACTAGAGAGGACCCTCACTTGACAGACCTCCTAGGCATATAGGAGATGATATCAGAGAGTTGATCCGACTCGAACCACCACACTTTACTAGTTCCACTAAGGGATAGTAGCAGAGGCATGGTTGCAAAGCTTACAACAGTGCTTTGGATTATGTCCTTATGGGAGTAATCTAAAGGCATGTCTAGCAGTCCATTAGCTGAGAGGAAATGTTTCCAATTGGTGGCATCAGGAGGAGACTATAGAAGGAGTGAGGATGGATACCCTCACATGGGAGTCATTCTTGGAGAGGTTCCGAGAGAGCTACCTGTCAGAGCACTTCAGACAGAAGCAGATAGAGGAATTTCATTCTCTATACTAGAGGGGCCTTATAGTAGCTCAGTACGAGAGCAGGTTTCTCAAGCTCCTTCCTTATGTTGAATACATGAAGGACGAGAAATTGTGAGTGCATCGCTTTATCATGGGTTTGAATTTCTCACTTCAGGGTCCAGATCGTATGGCCTTCCCTACCACCTTCAGACAGGTAGTGGAGATAACACTAGTTGCTGAGGATACTCGAGGTAGGCAAGAGTCATGGGATCAGTCTCAGAATCAAAACTCTACTCGATAGAAACCCCCTTGGAAAGGGAATCAAAACTATACACCAGGGTCCTCTAAGGGCCAACAGTCTCCGTAGCAGTAGCATCAAGAACCCTCGTAGGGTTATCAGGGCTCTAAGCCCAGGTAGTGGCAGTCACAACAAGATCAAAAAGTACATGCCCCATAGCCACAGTCAGAGCCAACTCAACAGTCTTCTAGGGGTGGATATAGTGGGTCTAGCAGGTTAGGAGGCCCACAATAGTCTGGATCACAGGATCCATGATCTTATATTCGAGGACCATGCTACACTTGTGGTGGCATAGGTCATATAGCTAGAGAATGTCCGCAGGGATAGTCATCCAGTGGTCAGAGAGGGGCTTTCTCAGAGCTGACAGTTGGAGACATGGGTAGGTCCCACAAAATTTTTGTAGTGGTTGACAACTACCAGACTAAGCATCAGGCTATAGTTATTGAGGCTACAAGTGGAGTCAGACGGTCAGTTAGCACTGGAGCCTATCTATATTATTGCTCGACAGACCCTAGCACTTTGAGGTCGAGAGTTGGACCAGGTTAGGGTCCAATGGGATTGTTATGATGAGGTCATGGCTTCATGGGAGGATGCACCACGGATGTGATCTTAGTACCCTTATCTTTTGATGAACTCTAGGAGGAAGTTCATGCCTAGAGGGGGAGGATGTGAAGCCTCGCCCCGACCCATCCTAGCATCGATGATACATTATTATTTTTGATATTCATGACTCAATATGTCAGAACATTATTATGCTATTTATGATGTGTGATGCTTTACTTTTAGATATTTGATTTTGTCATTTAATGCCTTATGAACATGTGCAATGATGAAGTAAATGAATGAAAAACTAACATTTTGATTATGCAATTTTAATAGTAAAAAATGTGAGTAAAATTAGATAAATAATTTATTATTAGAAAAATGGATGTTTTAATTTATATGATTTTTCTAATATGTAAATTTCATAATGCATGTAATTTCTTGAACCTACTGATGTGTGTAGGATATGTAGCCAGGAAACCTAATGGAAAGAAGGAACTAAAACCCCTTGTTAATTTGTGCTATCTTTGCATTGTCTTCTTTGAAGGTTGTTAATTGGTCTTAAAATTTTTCTATCTTTTGTTTGGTTCATATTAAGTCTTAAGGGCTTTAAAATATTAAATTTAAGTTCCCTAGGGGTAAGGGTATGGGTTGGGAGTACTTTCCACCCCCTTAGCCTCTTAGTTTGACTTTTAGGGTCACTCAAAAGCCCTATTTTTGATAGATTGCGAAAAAAGATTGTCATCAACTTGAGTTGTACTCAAAAATCCATCTTGAGTTACTTGAAGTCTAGTGGAGTTAAGGGATGATACTTAGAGGCATTTTGGAGCAGTTTTGGGGTGGTTACCCAATCTCTAGATTTGGAGAAAGTGGGAAGATTGAAGAAAGAAAAGGCTCTTCTCAACCCACCATTTTTTCCATAACTCTTTTGGTGAAGTTAGGAGTTCTTCACTCCTTTGAATTGTTTCTTCATGCGTTCGTACTTGAATCTTGCTTGAATCATGCATAGGCATTGTGTTGTGTTTGTATTTCTTCCTTGTGTGTTGGGGTTGGTTAGGAGGGACTTTAACTTTTTTTTTTTTGATGTTATTCTTATGCTTGCTTTGATGTTTTGTGTTTTGAGAGGATTTCATGGGCATTGTCTCGGCATCACTCACCCTTGGATAGGGAAGAAGTGGCCATGTAAGGGGGTAGGGCCTTAGTTGGACCTCAATGGTGTAGACTCTCCTCTAATGGTGAGAGGAGAGAAAGAGGGTAGGGTGTATGGGCCCCTACTTGTCATCACATGCCTTGTTTGATATTGTAAATTCTTGAATATGAAAAGGAATGAAAATCCTTGTGGTATTAGCTTCGAAAGGGCCTTGTAGAAGAATGAAAGTTCTTGAAGTTTTAGCCTCGAAAGGGCTATGTTATGGCATGGTGATTGGGGTCTCCCATTGGGAAAATCCACCTCCCCCCTAGTAAGGTTCTGTGTTTGGACCTATTGTGCAAAACTGGGTTAGGGTGCATGCTTGAATTGTTCTTGATGTTGTGATGATTCACCCAGGTCAGCTCTTGTCTTCTCCTAATGTGTCCTTGAAGTTTTGAAGGTATTGGAAGAGAGTACTTGTGAAGGATTTTGAAGAGATTTATTTTGAATTGTAATATTATGTAAAAATGTATTTGAATTTTGATGTATTGGAAAAGACATTGAGTTTTCTTACTGGTTCTTTCTCGATGGAGCCTTGAACCAGGATGAATAATAGAGAAAGAAAAAGATTGTGAAAACCTCCTTGTATTGCTCTCATGTGATTTCAAATTTTTCATATGTTGTGAGAAAATAGATTGATAGATAATGAACTTAAATTATGAATTCTCAAGTTTCAATTATGTTAATGAAAAGCAATTTGATATGTCGAAGTTCCAAATTTGATGTTTAAGTATTAAGAATAGATAAAAATCCTACATTGTGATCACAAGGTTAACTCCCTCATTGTTAAATTTCATGATTAACTCAATCAGATTTGATTAAGAAATATGCATCACTTGAATTCTGGATAAATGGGACACACACCTTGTTTATGATGATTGATAAAACTTGAATTGTAGGATGAAAGACAAAAGAAAATATAACCTTATGCACTTCCTTGGACTAGTATGCTTGTTAATGGAAATCAATGTTGTCATTGGGTTAAAAATCACTCTTTGTATAAATGTGTATATAGCAATGAGAAGCATGCCAACACTTAGACAAAATTGGCTTCATAATAAAAGTGTACATCTCTAGGAGTGAAAAGCCTCTCTGGAAAATCTATGGGAAAATTTTAATTTCCCCTTGGTCACAGAGAATATTCTTTGAATTATTCTTTTAGATTTCAACTAAACATCATTATTAAATATTAAAAAAAGAAAGAATATAAATCTAATATATTTGAAATTAAAATATTTAATAGCAAATCTCATTAACATTTTTCACCCATAAAACTTTTGCATTAAAACTCCTTGTGACAAGAGGCAAGGTACTTGCCTAGGACTTCATGTCAATCTTTATAATAATTTTTTTTAAAAAAAAAGAGGGAAAGCTCACCTACTAAATTCCTTTTTCCCCCCATCTCCTACTATTTTTCCCACTTTCCTATTTAAGGCTGGGTGTGGACGCTTCTTCCACCTGACATGGTACTTTGCTACTTGATGATCATGTCTTGTCATCTTTGGGAAGCAAGGTAAGTCTTTATGAAAAAAAATATATATATTAAACATGACTTAATTACTTACCTCCTTGTGCTTTACTCCCAAGCGCGCTTACCTTGGTATGGGATCTCCCTCACATAAGGACAGGGAGCTAGGTCTACAACGCACAGACCTGGGGCAGCGCACCATCCCTTTGAGTGGAGTCTCATGTGGGAACAGGCCCACTAGGCTTAGGTGTTAGGGAGGTAGGTTTAGGTTAGTAGTTGTTTTTAGCATTTTATTTTATTTATTTGTTTGTTGTTAGTATAGTTGCTAGGTTAGTTTAGGGATGTTGGTTAGATGGGTAGACTAGGTTAGTATAGGATAGGATGGTGTTAGTTATAATTAGTGTTATTTTGAATCATGATTAGCACTAATGTAATGTTTAGATCAGTAGATATGTTATGATATTAAGAAGTAGTTTAATTTTCTTTTGTGCTTTGGAGTTTAGTGTTTATTGTTTTATATGTATTTACTTGAGTTTGTTTAGTTAAGATTTAAATCTAGTGATTAATTAATGTTAGGATAGGATAGTAACTTAGATGTTAGATTTTTAATTAGTTCTATTTAAAAGTTTTAATTTGAAATGTGTATATTCTAATTAAAATAACTTGAGCATTTTATTAACTAGGTTTTATACTATTGTGAATTAATTAGATTAATTGTAATATTGGTATTGTAACATTGAACTTAAATCTCATAATAGTTTAGAATAAAGTTTAGATTTACTTATCGATCTAATTGAAATAAGACTAGTTTTCAATTTTAATTGTAAATGTTAAAATTAATAAATTGATTTGGATTAGACAATTTAAACGTAATTAGTATGCGTTGCATAGTTAAATTTAATTGATCATCTAGAGCTTTGAATTCTCCTAATGTTAAATGATTTAAGTTGTTATGACGATCTAGTTTTTAAGTTACAAAGGGACTAGTTAATTAGTTCTTTATGAGGTTAGAGATATATTGATCACGATTAAATTGATGCTAAGAAAGATTACGTAATTAAGAGATAGATGTCATTTTAGTTAGTAGGTCCTTTTGGACGTCTTGAATAAGTTTTTCTATTAATCTATTGACATCCTTAGGAGGTAATAGCTAAGGAAATTTTAAAACAAATTAATGGATTTACTAAGGGATTTTCAGTTCACTCAAATTTAGTCGTAACCCTATTAATTATGAATGGCGATCTTGCATCTAGTTTCTTAATACCTATGGCTATCTGAACATTAAACCCCTCGGACGATTAACTCCATTGTAGTACGTATCTAAACTTTTGTTGACCATATTATTAATTAATCATTAATTCTTAGATTTTAAAAGGAAAAAAAATTGTTGTGTGTGTTTCTTGCCTGATATTTTGGGCATGACATTCAAATACCATTGTATCATTTAGGGCATCAAATACTATTGTATCATTTAGGGCATCAAATACTACTGTATCATTTAAGGCATTAATTACCATTAGTGTCATGCTTGAACACTACTTCGATTTTTCTGCATATTAGGACTTTTTTGTTATAAGTTCCTCTTAGATGTTATGTTTTAATTTCTGTAGAATTTGGTTATATTATTGTCCTTTGGAACACGAGACTTATGCTGAACGTATTTTCTGTTTAGAACTATTTTATTAGCATTGAAGGTTACTGAGGATTTTATGATTTAAAAATTGGTATATATATATAATTGCATGTTGATTGGATAACAATTATGTTTATTACATTTCAAACCCATTGTATACTGCATTCTGTGTTTGTATGTTTTTGGAAAGAAATTTATATATTGTACGTTTAACTTGACATAGCAAATAAATTTGTATGTTAACAATTTGGAACTATTCATTGTATTTACATATGTGTGACTGAGAAGGGATTGAATTATTGCTTTGGTTTTGATTATACGGCTTATATTGACTTGTTATTAAAAGGGTCTAAATACCTTAAGTTGAGATTGGCATGAACTTTTTCTATTTTAAAAGGTTTAATTACCTCTTATGTAATATGTAACCCTAAATGGGTTTCAAATGCTATGTAAAAGGTAATATATTCATTATTTTAAAAGCCAAACATGGCGGTGGAATTGAGACTGCCATATGTACTCGGCCCTATGAAGTGCTGCAGTTGAGTTAATGCACATTAATGAGGCCTTAATTGCACTGAAGGTTTTGATTGCCATACCTTTGTAAGTTTGGGTTTCTGAGGAAGCAATGTCGATAATTTGGCCTTATTGCTCTGCATAAGCATAACACTTGTGTTTTGTTTCTGAAGAATTGGCAACATGAAGGGTGTTGGTTGGAAGGAGATACTTTCTTATGAGGCCGAGCACTGTTGAGTTTCACACAACCAATCATTCACTAGCATTGCATTCGGTTTATTCTGTTGATTACTTTATCCTCTGTTTCAAACAAGTTTATTTGTTTGGCATTTTGGAAGTGTGGATTTGAGTTTGGTTTTGGCTCCGACGGCAAGTTGTTGAAGTGCTTCATGCTGAGCATATACCCTCTACTAATTTACAAGTAGGGGCAATTTCTTACCCTACTCTCTCTCTCTCTTTACAATTTGCATTTTTATTTTGATATGCATGTATCAATTTTAAATGGTGAATATTTGACACTCAAGATGTATATATGCAAACTTGGGCACTGCATATAGCACAGGTCTACACGTATCCATACTTGAATGTGAAATGCGTATATTTCGGGCTTTGTCCCAAACATGTGGTTTTACCAAGTTGAACCCAGTAAGAAATACGTGCTTGCAACTTTATAAATTTGCATGGACTAAGGGTTTAGTCATAATATCAAATAGTTTGCTTGAAGTCTAAGCCACACTTATTGTTTGAATAGCTTGTGTGAAGTAAAGATTTAGATATTATGTAGACTATGTTGGCTTTAGCAGATTTGGGGAATTTTAGGCCCAACCATTATATTATTCGCAGTCAATACTTTTGGATGGGAAATCTGTATAGCATCGATTTTGGTACAAGAACATATGAGTATGTTAATAATCAGCAATAAATATTTGACATCGACATTTTGGTAATCAGTTAGCATGAACTTGTGAATTCATGGGTTTTGAATGAACAACCATATCTTTATTGTTATGTGATGTTGAAAGATGAGTTGCAGCTTATCATCGAATTAAGCGAATGAGTTTTGGTTATGGTAGCTATTATAGAATTATTGACATTGAAATATTGTTGAATTTATTGTTGTATAGTTGAAATAACATACTTTTGGTATATCTATGACTTTGGAAGAAAGTATCATTAGGTAATAGCTGAACACTTTCTAATTTGAATAAGTTATAAATCTATCCATAACCATTTATAACAGCCGCATGAAAGTGTGGAAACTTTGGTTATCTGTGGTTATCGGAAATCAAACAATAATATTTTGTCAATCAATTTACTTTGAATTAATAATAAACTATGCTTACTTGACAATAAATAACTCCTCGGTTGCATTTAATCCACTCTTTTATATTCAGGAAATTGTTTAGTTGTTGTGAAAAGGCAAAGTTTGAAGTTGGTCATTGTAATATGAAACGTTAAGTGATGTTGAATGATGATGTTGTAGTTTTAAAAGGGAATATTTTTATAATGAGAAAACATATTTTTAGCTGATAGTTACCTTGTGTAATGTTTTTGTTTTAAGGTTTTATAAACCCATAAATTTGATTGTGAGTAGAACTGAAATCACAACAATTTAGATGTATAGTTAAACATGAATGGCAACATTGTTATTAACCCTCTGTTCAAACATTGATTGAATCTGATTATGGAGAAAACTATCAGTGGTGTTTAAATTTTGCTATGAAGTATTCTAATATAGTTATAATGTTTGAAATGAATTGGAATCCTCTTATTTAAAAGTTATACTCTGTTATTTATTGGGTATCATAATTGTTCTCCGTTTACTATTGATATTGAAAGATGATTTCAAATAAATTTTTAGTTATGATATATATTGATGAAATTCATTTTAAAACAAGAATATCATTTGTAGTTTGATCTTACTATCTTGTCATTTCGAAGGATAAATATAGATTTTTATGACAGCAGGGTTAAATGATATAGTACTAAGATTGGTAAATATCATTAAACTGATGTGTCAGTTTAGTTATATTTACGAGATCTTAATATTATAGTATTTGTTTCTATTGTTATAGTGGTCTAAGTTCTACTTCTAAAATTTGGCAATAGAAAATGAGTTTTGAATAGATGAAGAATGTAGCGTTATGTTGTATACTAATATGAGATCCGTTGCATATGCATCCTTAGATATCTATTTGATGTGTATTTTAAGGATAGCTATAATGATCGTATATTGGGGTGGCTGAATTTGGTTAATCCTATTCAGTTATTTAATTCAATGAAAACATTAAAATGAACTGGGTGGGTTAATTACATACTAAAAGATAATTGGCTTTACCTATGAATTAAACCTAAAGGGTTAAGTACAGAGAACAAGGCAAACCTCTATTCTGTCATTGATGAGTATAATAGAGAATTCCGTTATGTGTTGACTATGAGCATACCATACATGGATGCTAAATCTTAGTGCCATAACGATGACAACTCAGTATATATATGATTCATTTACTAGATATTCTTAGTGGGAGTTTAATTTTGCATTGTTAAGTAGATGTATACTTCTTGCATATTAGTTTTAGAATTGCACTATGTTAAGTGGATCAGATATCTACATTATGAATATGGGTATGTTTATTAAAACATGTATGTAGGTGGAATATGCTTTTCAACTCAGTGTGTACTGAGCCCTCTTTGTGTTGTTTTGTGACTCTATTTGTTTTCAGGTGCTTCAAGTTGATTATCAAGTAGCTAAGGGTTACTGTTG
The DNA here is from genome assembly GCA_028749045.1 of Cupressus sempervirens. Classification (NCBI taxonomy): domain Eukaryota; kingdom Viridiplantae; phylum Streptophyta; class Pinopsida; order Cupressales; family Cupressaceae; genus Cupressus; species Cupressus sempervirens. The sequence continues at coordinate 512,484,453 of CM053784.1, forward strand.
AAGTTTCTTTTAGAACATAATTTGTTCTTGAAGGGTCCATATGTTGGACATAGATGTTTAAGAATGATATCATACTTCATTATTGTACTGAACTCAATATGTATTAGTATCTTAATGGAAATTTATTTGGATGACATCTTCTTTTATTTTGAGGTTCTCGGATTGAGAGTGGCTCTATCGTTGTACTTGTACTTGTATTAAGTTGTTTAAAATTTAAAAAAAAATCGTTACGTTCATTGTACTTGTTCTTTGTTTCTATATTATTGCTTATATTGTAGCATTACATTTGGTATCAGAGCGCGGTTAAAATAACCAGGACTCTTGGGTTATAGGGTTTAGCCCGTCATAGATGCGTTATTAACAGTTAAGTGTTTTTAGGTTGCTATCATGCCTCCTATCACTAGAAGAGCTCGAGGACGCAACAATCCTGAGGTTAGCTTTGTTGGTAGAGGTAGAGGTAGGGGCAGGGGCCTTGGTAGAAGTCCTAGGCACCAGAATATTGCTGGGGTTGGTTAGTTTGATCAAAATGCTGGGGTTGGAAACAATCAGGATAACTAGGCAGATCAAGCTATGGTACTTCAGAGGATACTAGAACATCTTGATAATATTGAGACTAACAACCAGATTCCTGGTGGGGGAGAATATGTTAGGATACCTCTTGGGCTGGGTATTAACCTTCCTATAGAGGATGATCCAGTGGCAAGAGCTCAGCTCAAGGATCTTTCCAAGGTGAAAGGGCTGTTATTTTATGGTAGAGAACAGGGCATAGCGACAAAAGCTTGGCTACTTAATATTGAGCGATGCTTTATCTTACACTGTTACTTGAGTAACGTGAAAGTAAGATGGATGGTTATGCATTTGAGGGTATTCGGTTCCTTGTGGTGGGAACAGGAGTTGGAGAAGCTTGGCATATCTCTCTAGTTACTTGGGAACTCTTTGTAGAGCATTTCAAGGAGAGTTCATGTCTGAATATTGGTGTCAGGCTCGTGCAGAGGAGTTCTTTCAGATTATGCAGTCTAGCTCTATAGTGGAAGCTTATGAACGTAGGTTCTATGAGCTTAAATTTTTTTTTAGGTGGGCAAAAAATGATAAGGCCATGGTACAACACTTCATCAGAGGGCTTATGCCCAAGATTGGGGAGGAAGTGAGAACTTTTAGACCTTTATCTATGCAGGAAGCTTTGGAGCGAGAAAAGTTGATTGAGATGAAGTCTGGCTATCATGGGACTTCATACAAAACTAGCATGAATCCACCTACCCTGAATGTCAGTAAGAATCAAAAGCCTCCACGGAGTAGTTCAAAATCAGGATTTTTAGGTGGGAAATTCAAGAAGAGGAAGTTTGATAAGGATTCCAAGGGTTTAGAGCAGCCTAGACCATCTCAACCACCTCAGAGTGTGCAGAGTAATAATCCATCTCCTAGTCCTTCAGGTTAGAACATGGGATTCAAGAAATCTGTTGAGTGTTATCATTGTGGATAGTTAGGTCATTACCAGTCTCAGTGCCCTAACTAGGACAAGCTAAAGGTTGGACCTAAACTAGCTAGGTCTAAAATGAGAGTTGGCGATTCTGCCAGGAACCACTGTGTTTTTGCTACCCTGGATCAAAAGCAGGCTGAACACTAGAACACGGTTATTGAAGCTCAAGGTAATACTCAAGGTATGAAAGTATCTATCTTATTTGACTCTGGAGCTTTAGACTCATTTATTTCTTCTGCTTTAGTTGCATATAGTGGAATTCCTGTGGTTAGGGCAAGGAATAGGTTTCAAGTGGAGTTAGTGTCAGGTTCTTTGGTGAACGTTGATATTGTTGCTCCTAACTATAAGATTCGAATGAAATCTTTTACTACTTCAGCGAACCTTAGGGCTATACCTTTAGGACTGTATGACATAGTTTTTGGGATGGATTGGTTAGAACAACATCAAGCTATTATGGATTGCAAGGATAAGACAATTAATTGTTTAGACGATTTTGGATCAGCTAGGGTTATTACTAGAATCAAGAGACCCATCTCTTTGCGGACAATTTCTGCCAAGCAATTGGTAAGGTGTGCTCGAAAAGGCTGTAGTTTGTTTGCCATTTTGGTAAATGACTTAGAAGATTCCATAGTTAAAGGTTCTTCTCTCGATCATCCAGTCTTGCAAAGTTTCTCGGATGTCTTTGTAGAGGAAATTCCTGGAATACCTTTGAGAAGAGAAATTGATTTTTGAATCAATTTAGTGCCAGGAACGGAACCAATTTCCAAGACTCCATACAGAATGATAGCTCAAGAGCTGGTTGAACTTAAATTTTAGTTGGAGGAGCTTTTGGAGAAAGGTTTGATTCATCCTAGTGTATCACCTTGGGGTGCTCCAGTAATCTTTGTCAAGAAAAAAGACGGCTCCTTAAGACTTTACATTGATTATAGACAGTTAAACAAGGTCACTATTAAGAATAGGTATCCTTTGCCTAGAATTGATGACTTGTTTGACCAAGTCAAGGGTGCCCAAGTCTTTTTGAAGATTGATCTGAAATTTGGGTATCATCAACTTAGAATCCAGGAAGCTAATATTCATAAGACAACTTTTTGCACCAAGTATGGGCACTACAAATTCATAGTAGTACCTTTTGGGTTAACAAATGCACCTTCTATCTTCATGAGCCTAATGAATGGCGTGTTTAGAACTTATGTAGACAAGTTCATAGTGGTTTTTTTGGATGATATTTTGGTGTATTCTTTCACTACTAAGGAGCATGAGCAACATTTAGAGAAGGTTTTGGAATGCCTTCATAGGAACAAACTATATGCCAATCCTAAGAAGTGTGAATTCTTCAAATCGAAGATTTGTTACTTAGGACATATTATTTTAGGGGATGGAATTTCTATAGATCCATCCAAAATTTGGGCTATTGTAGATTGGCCAACACCTACGAATGTGTCTGAGGTTCAAAGTTTCATGGGCTTAGCGAGCTATTACCACAAATTTGTGTCAAACTTCTCCAGAATAACGCATCCTATCACATCTCTCCAGAGAAAAGGGAAGAGATTTGTGTGGATAGAAGAGTGTGAAGTAGCATTTTAGAAACTTAAGGAATGTTTGACCAGTGCACTAGTTCTTGTAGTCCCTGATTCAGCTAAGGAGTTCGTGGTTTTCACTAATGCATCTTTGGATGGCATAGGGGCAGTGTTGATGCAGGAGGGATGTGTTATAGCTTATGAATCCAAAAAGCTAAAGAATCATGAGGTGAATTACCCTACTCATGATCTTGAACTTGTTGTGATTATGCATTCTTTGATCAAGTGGCGGCATTTTCTTCTAGGTCAACGATTTGAGTTACATATTGATCATCGAAGCCTTTAGTATCTTTTCACACAACCAGACCTCAATGCTAGGCAATGAAGATGGATGGAGTTCTTGTGTGAATATGACTTTGAGATTAGATATGTGCAAGGGAAGGAGAACGTGGTTCCTGATGCACTTAGCAAAATGCGACATGAATTATCTTCTTTGATCCTAACATTGGATCTTAAGGATAATATTTTACAGAACCTTTCCGTAAATCTTTGGTTTCAAGATGTTATGGACAGTGGTAGCATCTTGGAAGGGTGTTTTGCGAGGTATTCAGTGAATTCTGAAGGGTTACTGCTGTTTAGAGGGAGTGTGTACGTTCTTGAGTTGGGTGATTTGAGAAATTTGGTTATGTTTGAGGCCTAAAAAGCATAATATTCGGCTCATCTGGGTGTCAAGAAAATGCATGCTAACCTTAAGTAGCATTACTATTGGCCTAGAATGAAGAGAGACATAGCAGATTTTGTGGCTCGATGTTTGGAATGTCAGCGAGTTAGGGCTGAACATCAGCACCCGGCAGGATTATTGTAGCCACATAGTATTCCAGAATGGAAATGGGACACCATTTCTATAGATTTTATTACTAGATTTCCTATTACATCTCGTAGGCATGATGCTATTATGGTGGTAATGGACCAATTTCCAAAGGTTGCTCACTTTATTCTAGTAAGATCATCTTATAATGCAGCAACGATTGCCAAGATATATATGGAGCAGGTAGTTAAGTTATATGAAATTCCTAAAAAGATTATTTTTGATAAGGATCTAGTGTTGACTTCTTCTCTTTGGAGATCCATACAGCAAGAGTTAGGTACTCAACTAAATTTCAATTCAACTTATCACTCAGAGACAGATGGACAAACTGAACGTGTCAACCAGATTTTGGAAGACATGCTTAGGATGTACGTAATGGATAGAGAGAATAAATGGGGGGAGTATCTACACTTGGTAGAATTCTCTTATAATAATGGATATCACAGTTCCATAGGTATGGCACCCTTTCAAGCATTGTATGGTAGACCTTGTAGAACACCTCTCAGTTGGGATAATTTGGAGGACAAGACTCTTTTAGGACTTGATATGTTGCAAGTTTTGGAGCAGCAGGTGAAGAGGATCAGAGAGTACCTTATTACTGCTCAAGATAGATAAAAGAAATATGCTGATAAGCATAGGATCGACTATCAATTCTTGGTTGGTGATAAAGTGTTTCTCCGGGTAAGACCGCGTAAGAGTCCAATTCATTATGGAAGGGGATCCAAGTTAGCACCACGATTTGTAGGTCCGTTTGAAATTCTGAAATAGATTGGACCTGTTGCCTAAAAACTTGCCTTGCCACTGAGTCTTTCATGCATTCATAATGTGTTTCATGTTTTAGTTTTGCATAAGTATATCCCTGATATTGCTCACGTGCTTGGTTGGAAAAATTTGCAGATTATGGATGGTCAAATCCTGCTGGAACCAGTGCAGATCATGCAAAGCAAAACTTTGAGTTTAAGAGGAAGAGAAATAAGGTAGGTAAAGGTCCTATGGGACCCCAATGATGAAACATCTGCTACTTGGGAGGACACTGAAATGATGAGAGCAGCTCATCCATTCTTGTTTACTGACTTCCAGGAGAAAGTCGAACCCTAGTGGGGAAGGGTGTCATGCCTGACCACTACTTCAATTTTTTTGCATATTAGGACTTTGTTTTTATAAGTTCTTTTCAAATGTTATGTTTTTATTTTTGTAGAATTTGGTTATATTATTGTCCTTTGGAACACGAGACTTATGCTGAATGTATTTTCTGTTCAGAACTATTTTATTAGCATTGAAGGTTACTTAGGATTTTATGATTTAAAAACTAGTATATATATATAATTGCATGTTGATTGGGTAACGATTATTTTTATTATGTTTCAAACTCATTGTACACTGCACTCTGTGTTTGTATGTTTTTGGAAAGAAAGTTATACATTTTATGTTTAACTTGACATAGAAAATACATTTGTATGTTAATATGTTGTATGTATTTGGAACTAGTCATTGTATTTACGTATGTGTGACTGAGAAGGGATTGAATTATTTCTTTGGTTTTGATTATACGACTTATATTGACTTATTATTAAAAGGGTCTAAATACCCTAAGTTGAGATTGGCATGAACTTTTTCTATTTTTAAAGGTTTAATTACCTCTTATGTAATATGTAACCCTAAATGGGTTTCAAATGCTATGTGAAAGGTAATATATTCATTGTTTTGAAAGCCAAACATGGTGGTGGAATTGAGACTGCCATATGTACTCGGCCCTGTGAAGTGTCACAGTTGAGTTAATGCACATTAATGAGGCCTTAATTACGCTGAAGGTTTTGATCACCATACCTTTGCAAGTTTGGGTTTCTGAGGAAGTAATGCCGATAATTTGGCCTTATTGCTTTGTGTAAGCATAACACTTGTGTTCTGTTGCTGAAGAATCGGCAACATGAAGGGTGTTGGTTGGAAGGAGATACTTTCTTATGAGGCCAAGCACTGTTGAGTTTCACACAACCAATCATTCGCTAGCATTGCATTCGGTTTATTCTGTTGATTACTTTATCCTCTATTTCAAGCAAGTTTATTTTTTTGGCATTTTGGAAGTGTGAATTTGAGTTGGGTTTTGGCTCTGATGGCAAGTTGCTAAAGTCCTTCGTGCTGAGCATATACCCTCTACTAATTTACAAGTAGGGGAAATTTCTTACCCTACTCTCTCTCTCTCTCTCTTTACAATTTGCATTTTTATTTTGATATGCATGTATCAATTTTAAATGGTGAATATTTGACACTCAAGCATGGATATATGCAAACTTTGGCACTGTGTATAGTGCAGGTCTACACGTATCCATACTTGAATGTGAAGTATGGTGAAATGTTTTGAGAATCGCTATATGCATATATTTCGAGCTTTGTCCCAAACATCTGGTTTCACCGAGTTGAACCCAGTAAGAAATATGTGCTTGCGACTTTATAAATTTGCATGGACTAAGGGTTTAGTCATGATATAAAACAGTTTGCTTGAAGTCTGAGGCACAGTTATTGTTTGAATAGTTTGCGTGAAGTAAAGATTTATATATTATGTAGACTATGTCAGCTTTAGCAGATTTGGGGAATTTTAGGCCCAACCATTATATTGTTCGCAGTCAATACTTTTGGATGGGAAATCTATATAGCATCGATTTTGGTACAAGAACATATGAGTATGTTAACAGTTAGCAGTAAATATTTGACATCGACATTTTGGTAATCAGTTAGCATGAACTTGCGAATTCATGGATTTTGAATGAACAACCATATCTTTATTGTTATGTGATGTTGAAAGATGAGTTGTAGCTTATCATCGAATTAAGGGAATGAGTTTTTGTTATGGTAGCTATTATAGAATTATTGACATTGAAATGTTGTTGAATTTATTGTTGTATAGTTGAAATAGAATACTTTTGGTATATCTATGACTTTGGAAGCAAGTATCATTAGGTAACAACCAAACACTTTCTAATTTGAATAAGTTATAAATCTATCCATAACCATTTATAATAGCCACATGAAAGTGTGGAAACTTTGGTTATCTGTGGTTATCGGATATCAAACAATAATATTTTGTCAATTAGTTTACATTGAATTAATAATAAACTATGCTTACTTGACAATAAACAACTCCTCAGTTGCATTTAATTCACTCTTTTATATTCAGGAAATTGTTTAGTTGTTGTAAAAAGGCAAAGTTTGAAGTTGGTCATTGTAATATAAAATGTTAAGTGATGTTGAATGATGATGTTGTAGTTTTAAAAGGGAACATTTTTATAATGGGAAAACATATTTTCAGCTGATAGTTACCTTGTGCAATGTTTTTGTTTTAAGGTTTTATAAACCCAAAAATTTAATCGTGAGTAGAACTGAAATCACAGCAATTTAGATGTATAGTTAAACATGAATGGCAACATTGTTATTGACCCTCTGTACAAACATTGATTGAATCTAATTATGGAGAAAACTGTCAGTGGTGTTTAAATTTTTTTATGAAGTATTCTAATATAGTTATAATGTTTGAAATGAATTGGAATCCTCTTACTTTAAAAGTTATACTCTGTTATTTATTGGGTATCAAAACTGTTCTCCGTTTACTATTGATATGGAAAGATGATTTCAAATAAAGTATCAGTTATGATATATGTTGATGAAATTCATTTTAAAACAAGAATATCATTTGTAGTTTGATCTTACTATCTTGTCATTCCGAAGGATAAATATAGATTGTTATGATAGCAGGGTTAAATGGTATAGTACTAAGATCGATAAATATCATTAAACTGATGTGTCAGTTTAGTTATATTTACGAGTTCTTAATATTATAGTATTTGTTTCTGTTGTTATAGTGGTCTAAGTTCTACTTCTAAAATTTGGCAACAGAAAATGAGTTTTGAATAGATGAAGAATGTAGTGTTATGTTGTATACTAATATGAGATCCGTTGCATATGCATTCTTAGATATCTGTTTGATGTGTATTTTAAGGATAGTTGTAATGATCGTATATTGGGGTGGCTGAATTTGGTTAATCCTATTTAGTTATTTAATTTAGTGAAAATGTTAAAATGAACTGGGTGGGTTAATTACATACTAAAAGATAATTGGCTTTACCTATGACTTAAACCTAAAGGGTTAAGTACGGAGAACAAAGAAAACCTCTATTTTGTCATTGATGAGTATAATAGAGAATTCCATTATGTGTTGACTATGAACATACCATACATGGATGCAGAATCTTAGTGCCATAACGATGACACCTCAATATATATATGATTCATTTACTATATATTCTTAGTGGGAGTTTAATTTTGCATTGTTAAGTAGATGTATACTTCTTGCATATTAATTTTAGAATTGCGCTATGTTAAGTGGATCAGATATCTACATTATGAATATGGGTATGTTTATTCTAACATGTATGTAGGTGGAATACGCTTTTCAACTCAGTGTGTATTGAGCCCTCTTTGTGTTGTGTTGTAATTCTATGTGTTTTCAAGTGCTTCAAGTTGATTATTAGGTAGCTAAGGATTACTGTTGAAGTTTCTTTTAAAATAGAATTTGTTCTTGAAGGGTCCATATGTTGGACATAAACATTTAAGAATGATATCATAATTCATTATTGTACTGAACTCAATATGTATTAGTATCTTAATGGAAATGTATTTGGATGACATCTTCTTTTATTTTGAGGTTCTCGGATTGAGAGTGGCTCTATCGTTGTACTTGTACTTGTATTAAGTTGTTTAAAAAAAAAATTGTTACTTTCATTGTACTTGTTCTTTGTTTCCATATTATTGCTTATATTGTAGCATTACATTTAAATCATTTAGGGAATCATATGCGACTATATCGATTAGGCATCAATTACCATTGGATCATCTAGGGCTTCAAATACCACTGTATCATTTAGGGCATCAAATACTACTATATCATTTAGGGCATCAAATATTACCATATCATTTAGGGCATCAAATAACATTAGATCATTTAGGGTAGTAACATTCTATTAAAAAATACACTCTTATTCATTTTTCAAATAACAAAACATATCTCTTCCATATAGATATATTCCATATTCCATTGGAAGATCAACTAATCTAACTGGTTGCCAATTACATTGACAAGAAGAATTGCTTTCATTAAATAAAATAAATAAAATAATGATATAAACCAATTTACTTTATCTTCTACTCGTATACACATCATAAAGGTAAAATACCTATTTTCAAAAAATGTTTGAATGCATAGCTTATCTTTGTCTGATGTACATCCTGACATCTTGTGGAGAGGGAAAAATATTGTCAGGGGCTTAACCTCCCAACCATGGACCTTTAACTTATCCCCATACTTTCTCTAACTAGAAAGGCCCTCCTTACCCAAAATAGACATGGAGCACCTTGCCAGCCACTAAGCATCCTAGTACTTAATCACACCACTCGACTAGACAACAGAGAATGAATTGGACATGCATGAGCTATTTAAAATTATTCTTTTTAAATCTAATAAGTTTATGAATCATTTTTTATTCTAATTTCATGTTCTTGCAGATTTCCTCTCACCTCTTCACCCTTTTCCTTGGCCATAAAATTGGGTGAGTCCTAGGTTTTTTAATCTTAGAGTAGTCCAACTCTTTTGCTAAGCCCAATTGGGGTAAGAATATTGCCATTTTCAAAATATCAATATCAGAGAAAATATCTTAATGAGCTTGCAAGGAAATACATTTTGATTTAGATTCATTTCAACAAAACATAGATGTATGAACATGTCATGCACATTTGGTCTTGACTCAACATAGAAAGATTGGACTATCGAATATCCATTTGATTTGTAATTCAGAAGTAATGTCTAGAATCTTCATGACACATTCTTTTTTGTTGCAAATACAATTATAGTTTAAGAAAATACAAAGCAATCTGTTCATATGAAAGGCTGACCACATAACCTAGTCCGAAGATGGAAGACGTGAGCCTTGTCTTGTTTTCAAGTAGGCAGTTCCTTAGATGTGAGAAATTTTGAATGAAAAAATTAGAACACATATAGACCACGTCTGGTTTGAATCACTTGCAACATGCAGAAAAAATAAATGTAAAGAACATGTGTAAAATCATGGAAGGAAGAATATGTCTATGGCCTCATTGATTTCCATAAATCAGGAGGCATTCGAAAATACCAAAGGCTTCCAAGAAGTTGCAAGTCTTGAGCAGTTAAAAGATTTGTCTTCTTCAATCACCAATATCATATGCCAACTGTAAATGTCGACCTCTTATAAGGAAATAAATAAATATGGAAAATAAATTGAAGGTTATAAATCAAAAGGATAATTTATAAACATATGTATCTACTTGCACACAAATATATTTTATTAAGATGGTACAATATTAAATGTTTATCCAAGATCATACCTTTTAAATATGTATATCTAAATACATATTTCATCTGGAAGATTATTTTATCTTCTTGTACACACATTTAAATGTACATATTAAATAGATAAAATCTTGTATAAAAACAATACTATATTCTCACCTTTATTTTTATATCTATGTGCACGCACATAAATATGTATTATAATGAGGTGATGGAAATGTCAACCATAATCCAATAAAGGTGTGTACCTTAATTAAGTTAATATCATTAATGATTTTAATTTTTATCTAATAGCTCATGCATTTTTAATGTGTGTATCTTGTTATGCAATCACTGAGTCCTCAACCATGGTGATTCAAGATTCATACCCATTTGCCTAGTAATGGTGATGCTCTTGTATCCAATTCTTTTCTCACAATGCTTCCACCCCTTTGATGTGCTCCCTATAAGGAAATTCCCTACGATTAAATCATATTACCATAACAAATTATTAATCATAAATGGTCATAATGGCTAATCACCTTTTCGATTCCATGAATTCATGATAAATAATCAACTAGCATGTTATCTTCATATGAAATTATAATGACTCATCATCTTACCATTTCGCAAGATTATAAAAAATTTAACTATCAACTAACTTCATGTGAATTTACCACCACAACATTTATGCATTTCAGTAATTTAGAATAGACAAGGAAGAACACCATGCTGGGCGCTCTAACAGTTTTTGAATTAGTGAGCTCGAATTCAAGCGGGAAACTGGTTGGGGAGAACTTTGCAGGAGGTACATACCCTGGAGAAACTGTGGGGAGACTTGGGAAGATTGCTGGGTTGAGTTTCATGGCTGTTGGGGATGATGGTAAGTCTGGACATGTTTCAGACACATTTTGTGGGGTTCGTGACCCGCCCTTGGATTCTGCCTTTGCTTCTTGTGTGTCGGGTCAGGACAAAGAGGAAAAGAAAGATAATGTGGAATCTAATAAAGTTAATTCCTCTATTAGAGAGAAGGTAGGGTCCTCAAAACAAAAGACCTGGTCATCACTTTTCGGCAGGAAACCAACTGGCAAATCTTATTTCCCACCGGTGACTTCTAAGACTAGTTGGGAGAAACGTGAGTTCCAAGTATTTATCCTTGACCCCTTAGTGGATTTTTCTATTTCCTCCATGGATTTCATGCTAGTGGGAAAATTTTTGGGGGCAAGACCAGATCTAGATTCTCTAAGGAAAATGGTTAAGAGGAAATGGGCTATACGCGGGGAGGTGGACATAGCTCCCATGCTGAATGGTTTCTTTCTGTTTATTTTTAACTATAAGCAAGATATGAATCTAGTTCTCTGTGGAGGTCCCTGGTCTTTTGGAAAAAGTTCTCTTACAATCAAAAAATGGGACCCTAATATGGTTTTATCAGATTCCTTTTTCCTAACTACCCCAATTTGGGCCCAACTTCCTAGACTCCCTCTTGAATTCTGGCATGAGGACATTTTTAAGGGTATCACCAGTTCTTTTGGTGAACTGGTGGCTTTGGATAATGCTACTGCAACCAGATCCAAACTCCAGAGTGCTAGACTGTATGTGAAGGTGGTGCATCTGAATCATCTCCCAGAAAAAGGTGGATTTAATTTCTAAGCTTGGTAAGAAAACCCAAGAAATCATTTTTGAAGATCTTCCTAATGCTTGTTATGCTTGTAAGAAACAGGGTCATTTGGTTAAAAACTGCCCCTCCAAAAGTAAAAACCACTTGAGTAGTGAGAAGGAAGTGAAAAAGACTAAGGTTCAACAAAAGAAGGTTTGGAAACCTAAAGACATTCATCTCAAAGAGAAGAAAGAGAATGAGAACTCAAAAGCTCCATCAACAGCTGTGGATAATGTCTCTGAGCTTCTTCTTGAGGATGGGGCTAGGCTCATGTCTAAGACGGAGAATATGAACTCTGAAAAAGAAGTGAATGGCTTACAACTAGATCCCATCTTGCCTGAACAAGGTATAGATGACCTGCCGGATTTATCAAAGCAAATTGTTCTTTATCAAAAGATAGAGGATAAATGGGGTGATCTTGATGAGATGATTGAGCTTGAGGAAGGAGAATTCTTGGCTAAATCTGGAGCTCATAGTGAGGAAGATGAAACTCAGCCCAAGGAGATGCAGGTTTTTGACCCTTTATTTTCCTAGGATACGCTTATTAAGGACCCTCATATCCTAGAAGCTATCAAAGAAGATGGAGTAATCTCAAAGCTTAAACCAAATTCAAGGAAAAGGGCTGAAAAAAAAAGAATAACATAAAGGGGGTCGAGACTTGAAGCAGTAAATTAGATTTGCATACTAAAGTGAATCCCAAAGCTTTGACCTCAGTAAAACTTGTAAAAAAAATAGACCAGTAGTCCAAGGTGAAACCAGATGTTGGGTCTCCAGATGGACGTGGAAGGAAATCTTCTAAGAAAACTAGGGAGTTAGAAAGCTTGTAGAATATTGCTGATGGTTGTCAAGCAACTATTCTGGATTATACCCCTAAAATATGGAAATGAAAATTATTGCCTGGAATATTAGGGGGTTGAACAGTTACCATAAACTAGATGTTGTTAGGAATTTTGTTAGAGAACAGAAACCTGATTTTCTTTTGCTACAGAAAACTAAGATGAACAAAGAGAAAGCAGAGCAAATAAAAGCTTTTAAAAATTACTCTATAAATGCTAGTAGTTTAGAAGGTGCTTCAGGGGGAACCCTGATGCTATGGAACAAAAATTGCTTTGTTGGGACTATTTTGAGTGCTAGTAAATACTTTATGATTGCTAAAATTACTAGTGCTGATCAAAAAGAGGATTGGTACATTGTGAATATATGGGCCCAACATGAAAAGCCAAAGGAAGAAGGTTTGGGACTCTATATCCAATTTTAAAAGTATGGATTACTCTGGACAATGGATAATCATGGGAGACTTCAATGTCCCTCTTTATGACCATGAAAAAATGGGAGGTAATGCTACCCAGCTTGAAGGAAGAATGGACCTAAGGGAGTTTATAAACAAAGAGGACTTAACGGATATGGATCTTCACAACATTCAATTTACTTGGAGTAATAATAGAGTTGGCAATGATTGTATTCAGGCAAGGCTTGACCGTGCTCTTATCTCTCCTGATTGGACAAAAGATTTCATCTGCAAGTTGGAAGCCCACTAGAAAATTGGTTTTGATCATTTCCCTCTTATTTTCACAGCTAATAAGCTTAGTCCTAAGATGAATTTTCCTTTTAGATTTGAGAAGATGTGGATGCAGCACCCCCAGTTTGAAAGAAAAATTGAAGAATGGTGGAACATCAAAATCGATGGTATTGCTCTCTTCGGAGTGACTTCTAAACTTAAAAATGTCAAAAAGAAAGTCAAAATTTGGAACAAAAACTGCTTTGGGAACATTTTTGAGGATAAATGTGTATTGAAAGAGGATATCCAAAAAATTCAGGATAAAATTTAGAAGGAGGGATATACCCCAGACCTTCTTTTAGAAGAAAATGAAAAGCTGACTCAATACCATGACATCATTACTAAAGAAGAGATCTACTAGAGGCAAAGATCAAGATTGATATGGCTGACTAAAGGAGATAAAAATACCAAATTTTTCCATCTATCCACTCTGAAGCATAGAACCAAATCTCACATTTCACATCTTATGAAGGGAGATTTGAAGATTGAGGAGGATAAGGACATCATGGATGAAATGGTGACTTTTTTCTCTGGTCTTATGATAGCTGACCCCAACATCAATATGGAACACCAGGCTGAGTTCCTCAGAGTGATCCCCACTTTGGTTTCAAAGGATTAGAACAAATTGTTAAGCTCAATTCCTAAGAATGATGAAATTTTCAAAGCTGTTTGTTCTCTAGGAGGAGATAAAGCTCTTGGTCCTGATGGCTTTCCCATGTTTTTCTTTCAGAAACTTTGGAAACTTGTTGGAAAAGATGTTTGTGATGCGGTGAAGGAATTCTCTAGGGCAAAAAAAATGCTGAAGGAAGAAAATTCCACCTTCTTGTGCCTGATTCCTAAGAAAATTGGAGCTAATTCACCTTATTAGTTTAGGCTGATCAGTCTTTGTAATTCTTTCTATAAAATTATCTCCAAAGTTCTTACTTCTAGATTGCTTCTGGCAACCCCTTTGATCATTGCGGGCCAACAAAATGGCTTCACTCCAGGTAGACAAATCCTCAACTCTGTTATTTCTGCTCATGAGAATATTCATTCCTTATCTTGTTCTAACAATCAAGGATTTGTAATGAAAGTGGACATTGCTAAGGCTTATGACAGAGTTGATTGGTCTTTTCTCTCAACCATTTTGATTGCCTTTGGCTTTGACAACAAGGTTGTTGGACTAATTCATCAGTTGATCTCTACTTCTTCTATTACTATCTTGGTTAATGGTAGCTCTTCTCATTTTTTAAATCCCTCTCGAGGATTGAGACAAGGGGACCCTTTATCCCATCCTCTTTGTTATTATGGCTGATTGTTTGGGGAGGTACATTGGGGATCTGGTGCGTAAAGGAGTTATTAAGGGATTGCAACCCTCTTCCCATCCTCTTATATGTTCTCATGGCCAATTTGTTGATGATACCATCTTTATGGGGAAATCTGGAGTCAGGGAAGCCAGAAATTTGAAGCAAGCAATAAATCTTTATTCTTCTGCCTCAGGCCAATTGGTTAACTAGAATAAAAGTGCAGTGTTTTTTCTCCATACCCCTATTCTTAGACAACATAAAATTGCCAAAATCCTTGGATGTTCTATAGGTTCTTTCCCTTCTTCCTATCTGTGTCTTCCTTTAGGCTTGAAGGCTCCTGATTTCTTCTGGGAAGACCTTATTAACAAATTCAGCAAGAAGTTGGTTGGTTGGAAAGGGAACCTTTTAAGCCAAGCTGGTAAATTAATTCTTCTTAAAGCTTCTCTCCAAAGTATACCAACTTATGCTTTAAGTCTTTTTTAAATCCCCACTAAATTTGCTGAGGCTATTGACAAAATTCAAAAGAATTTTTTATGGACTGGTTTAGAGGAAAAAAAGAGAATGCCTTTAATTTCTTGGGACCAAGTTTGTAAATCGGTCAGGGAAGGTGGATTGGGCATCTGAAAAATCAGAAGCATGAATAAAGCTCTTCTAGCTAAACAAGGATGGCATGTTTTCCATGAAAATAAAGAGTGGAGTACCATTTGGAAACACAAGTACCTTCTTAATTATGTTTCTCTTTCTGATTTCTTCTCTTCTTCTAATGTTATTCATCCTTCCTCCATATGGGGAGCTGTGCAAGGAACAAAGAAAATTCTTGGAGAAGGGTGCTCTTGGAAAATTGGTAATGGGATTAGGGTGAGATTTTGGAAAGATTTATGGCTTAAGGATCACCCCCTGATTGAAGATGTTCAAGATATGACACAAGTTGACTTATGCAAGTAGAGATAAGGGACTCTTGTTAGTCATTACTAGAAAAATGACTCTTGGGTGAACTTGAAGGACATTGATCAAAGTTTCAATCAC
The DNA here is from genome assembly GCA_028749045.1 of Cupressus sempervirens. Lineage (NCBI taxonomy): Eukaryota > Viridiplantae > Streptophyta > Pinopsida > Cupressales > Cupressaceae > Cupressus > Cupressus sempervirens. The sequence goes on from CM053784.1 coordinate 512,500,194, forward strand.
ATCCAATTATCTCTCAATGTTTTTTCTCTCCACCCTTCTTTTGAGGATGAGATTATTTGGTATGCTAATCCTAGTGGGCAATTCAAAGTTTCTTCTTTCTTTGTTTCTAAGGAGAAGAAAAATCTTCCCTTTTGGTCTCAGGCTTGGACTAAGGGTCTCATTCCTAAAATTAACATCTTCTTTTGGGTCTTGCTTCAAAATAAAATTATGACCCTTGATAACTTGCAGAAAAGAGGTATAAATTTGGTGAATAGGTGTATTTTATGCAAGAATGGATTTGAAGATAGAGACCACCTATTTCTGAACTACTCTTATACCCAACAAGTCTGGATTGAGATCCTAATGTATTTGATCTTGACTTGGGTTCATCAAAATAATGTGGAATCTTCTTTTAAAAGCTAGAAATGCCCTTCTGAGAATTTTGATATTCAATTCCTATAGAAAATTACTCATCCTCATCTCTGGTGGGGTATTTAGAAAGAAAGAAATAATAGAATTTTTAAAAACAGAGAGGTTCCAGGATGGGTGCTTGGTCAAAATATTATTAGAGCTTTTAAGGAGAATTTCAGATCTCTAAAGAACCCTGATCAAACCTTTCCTATTGATAATCCAATGCTTTATGAAAATCCTAAACTTCAAACTGATAACCTAAGATTGACCATCTCTTGGAGTTCCCCCCCTAATGGTTGGATTAAAGGAAACTTTGATGGTGCTGCTAAGGGAAACTCGGGAATTGCAGGTTTTGGAGGTGTGTTGAGAGATCATATGGGAAATGTTAAAGATGCTATAACAATCCCTATAGGCTGGACTAATAGTCACATTGCTGAAGCAATAGCTTCCCTTTATACTATGAAAATTGCCGTGGATTTGGGATGTCTGAATTTATGGTTGGAAGGTGACTCTTTAAATATTGTTAATATCCTAAATAATAAAAGTTATATCTCATGGTCGATAGAGGCCACAATCAAGGAGATCAAATACCTTATTCAAAAATTTGAAAAAGTTGTCATATCCCATACCTTTTGGGAGGCCAACCATGTTGCTAATTGGATAGCCAACTATGCTATCCTAATGGGGCAAATGGTGAGGTGGACTGATGAATTAACTAACCAAGTTGATCTTAAAGTAATTATTCATTATGAAGCCATCCATGCACAAGTGGGAAAGATTTGTAAAGATTAGAAAGTTAATGATTTCATGGAGTGATCATATTATTGCCAAATTTTCTTCCCCAAGGAAGTACACTCAAATGAATGCGATGTGGTTTTCACACGTATCTTTGAAAAAGGGAGTCTCTTTTGATGGGACGAAAAATAGTTTTCATTTTAACCCTTTCATTCTCTGTGTCTGGTTACTCTAGTTTGAGTGCATTCTCTATTCTTTGTAGATGGGGAGTGAACCGTGCAAGCAGGAACCAAAAAATTGTGATGCCTGGAAGGCTCGTGAGGATGTATGGAAAATTTTGCAAAAAGGAAATGTGACTTGTTATCTGGAGCGACTCAATGGTTTTAAGCCACACATCACTACGGCTTTCTTTAAGAACTGGTCCAATGACAAAGTCACTCTCCATGGTGTTACTGTGAAACTTACAAAGGATTTTATTGTAGAGATCATAGGGCTCCCCATGGTGGGCATAAAATTCACCAAGAAAACCAATATTTCAAATGCAGCCTACAAAAAGTTTCCAAAAATGGAAGATGAGGAGAAGCAACTGGAAAAGAGTGGTGATTTCTTCGATGTGATAAAGGAGATCTGGAGGGATGTTCTTTGCTGTATCCATGAGTATTTCATACTTGATGGAAGAAGTAAAAGAGTTCATAAATGCCACTTTATTTTTTTAAATCACTTTAGACACAAAGATAGAATATCTTTCCCCTTCTTTTTGCAGTTTTCTTTACTTCATAGTTTAGAAGCCCATAAGAAGAAGGAGTCCAAACCCATTTTACATGAAGGGCTGATTCTTCTTATTGAGGGGTATTGTAAAAATAAACACATTGCCTCTACTCCCTCTAAGGACAAGAAGAAGGAATCCATTAAGAGTAAGAAGGGTGACTCTGTTAAAGGTAAAGATAAAGCCCTAAATTTGAAACCCTCGGCTTCTCAAAAACATGAGGATGAGGAGTCTGAGACCGAGAAATTGAAAAGCCATGAGAATATTAACCCTAAGGATGAGGATGATACTGACATCGGGGATTTAAGCTCTAATTTGGATGGGTACTCGGAGACTAAAGGTAATAATGAAAAATGGAAAGAGGAAGCCAATAGTGAAGGTAATTCTGAACAGAGTAAATTTGTTAATGAGGGTAACTAGGCTATATCTAGTGGGGGTGATAAAGTGGAAGATAACACTGTCAAGAACCCTGTTGAGAAGAGTAAGGAGGACCATATGGCTAAGACTACTTCTCCTATAAAGAGGATAGGGGAAAAAAAAAGGAAGGACTCTTCTCACATAGAGGACTCTGCCGGGGCTCGAAAGGAGGATCAAACAGAAATGGAGGATAACAATGAGAATGTCCGCTCCCCCCACATGAGACTACTGAAGATGATAGCGATTCAATGTAGAGGGATACCATGCTCACCTTCCTGCATTCTGCAAAGGTTAAAGTCGACACCATGCTCAAAGTAGATTCCTAGTTCTATAATGAAATGATGGGTTCGAAGAAAAAGGTGGAAATTCTGCAATAAAACCAGGATACTATCAATGCCAAACTTAGCCAAATGGAAGGGCAGATGGGAGACATCCCTAACAAACTAAACAACTATGAGTAGAACCTTGGAATGTTAATCAAGGAGAGTGGCACTAAGATGGAGCAGGTCACCTTGAGTATATGTGCGGCCACTGCAAGCCTGGGCAAAAGGGCTAATGAAGAAATTACTTCAGTTGAGGGTCTGAGAAAAAGAATAAGGCAGAGCTCGAGGAAGAGTGCAATGAAATTTTCTGCTGCTTCAGTTGCTGATACCATTCAAGAGACTGCAACAATTGGTAAGGAAGCTGCTTAAATGATCTTAGCACTGCAATAGTGGCTCTGGGTCGAGTTCTCTAGTTTCGTTCCTACCTGGTGCTGGTTACTAGTTGGGGTCTCTGGTCTTGGTTTTTGGTTTTTCTCATTTAGACTGTTAGTGGTTCCAGGTCCTTGTAAAACCTAGGTTAGTTTGTTTATGGACTTTTCTAGTGGTTTTAGGTCTCTATAAAACTTGATTTTGATACTGTTCTACAGTTTGTTGCAGGTTTCTTTTTCCTGTTGGGCTGTAAAGCTTTATCTTTCTACTTTTTGTTAAAGGGTTTCGAGGTCCCTTCCAAACCTGCTTTTACCGTAATCTAAAACTTCATGTGAACTTTAACGACTATATGAACATTTTAAATTTGGTCAAAAATTGGGATGTATCAATCTAACTGGTCTACAATCCTCTTTACTCCACATGAAGAGGTCTTAGATGGATCATCCTATGTAACATAATGTGTCTCATCATGTGGGGCATCCTATGGGGCATCATGTATCACATCCTAAGAAGACAATATGTAGAAAATTAATTGAAATGAGTTTGAAAATCTAGCTTACAAATAAATTAAAATATTTAGTACTTATTTAAAATAATACCACATAAGATAGGTGTCCCTCTATAATAGGAAGAGGTGCACTGTCAAAGCTGCGAAACATGGTAGTGGTGAGGTCCTATAATAAAATACATAAATTTTAAAGATATTATAAATATCATAATGAACTATTTATAAATCATAATACCAACTTGAAAGGATGATGTCTGTACCTCCATCTGGCTTAGTCCTGTAGTCCCGACAACACTCATGGTGACATAGTCCTAAAATCAGGGATACATAAACCTTGAGTCAAAATTATATATACATTAATTACAAAGTATGTAAATTAAAAAGTATATAATTTACACTACTATATATATATATATATATATATATATATATATATATATATATCATACCTGAGTAGTAGCCAGTGTCATAGATTTGTCTAGAGAGATGGTATAATGATGATCATTGACATGTCTAAAATAGTCAAAAGATGGAGGAGTAAAAAATAAACTATATTGAGGCCTATATGGATAAGTACGATCCATCTCCTGTTCATAAAAAAAAAATACATTATTATACATGAATGAAAGATGAAGATAAGTTAATAACGATATCTACATAAAAATAGTAAAAATTATTCATCTTCAAAAGTTCATACCATAGGTATTTGAGGCTATTCCTCAATGGTCGATGAATCAAGACCTGTACAAGCATCAGATAGTGTAACAGATGATAGTCCCTACAAAATTAGATAAAAAGAATATATGAGCACATGTTACTAAATTTTTGTTCCAATGTACATTATTTACAGTGTAATTCAAAGTGCATACCGTATGAGGTATGCCAACATCTTAAGGTCTTGAAAAATACTATACTGCCTCCTAGGAGGAACAATATCATCCATCCTCTATTAATTGAAAATCAATATAAATTAATATGGTTAATACAATTATGCATATATGTAGAAATTAAATAGCTATGCACTTTATAAATTTTAATTACATTTTTACGTGCTGCTCTTGACTCTCTCCATATCCACAAAGAAGCTCAACAAATGACTCAACATCAATCTCATCACTACCATCACCATGAGCAGTGTATGCCTCATCATCAAAATTAGAACCCTTGGCATCATGACCATCCTATGTTGCATCAGTATGACCCTAGGGGCCTTTGCATATACCTCCACAATTCGTACAAACATGTCCAAGTGGATGAATATAAGTCTTCTACAACCACTAGTCTACTAAATTGCCTAAAAGGGCACTAAATGAAGTAAGAGCAGATGGCATTGCTCAATGATGGAGAAGTGCTAGGACAACTAGTGTACGCAGAGGAACAAGAGGCTGAGGACATCTATGACTCCTTGTATTATCACTGAACTTTTCCCTAGGCCTATCTTGGGGCATCCCTCCACCAACCCCTTGAAATGCTCTAATATCAAAATAATTAGGTTTCAAACCCAATTCAAACTTAGCCCATAGTTTCTTAAGGAAGTACATGGGAACCTCATGATTAGCGTGTGGTGGATGCTAAAACACCATCCACCGCTGCTCCCAAAAGTTTTGTGATATATGAGGATGCATGCACCATCTAATAAATATGGGAGGCTTCTTATTGCTTAGCTCAAGACCTGTCTTCAGGTTTATAAAATATCTTTTAAAATGTCTTTTTTGTAATTTGAGCTTATCCACCTCTTTAAAAGATAGGTCATTAGATTAGAAGGCATACATATTTTTCCTCCATAGTCTAAAGCTATCGATGCCATTATCCAAATGCTCAATAAAGTGTACAATGCCTTGCATGCTATCTACAAGGTGAAAGAGGTGAGGAGGGGTAGGGGTGGGTGGGCCTTGTGCCTAATGGTTTGAATATCTCGCATGTGGTTGCAAAGGTTTCACCTCATGATTTCCCTCGAATCCTCTACCATAGGTGGTGGAGGAGGACTAGGTGGTCATGGAGGTTGGGGTGGAGGTAGAGGTGGAGATGGAGAGGGCAGGGGTGGGGATGGGGGTGTGGGCGGGTCCATCAAATATAATCTACATATATGTAAACAACATAAAAATTCACAAAATTACTATTTAATAAAATAAATCTAAAATATCAATTATATAAATGTACATCTTTAAAACCATATCAATATACATTTAATACATCTTTAACTACTTGAATATAACAAAATGAGGAGAGAATATATTTGGATTAAAGAGACATTTTGGACATCATAAACATACATAATTGTACAAAGTATAGTAAACAAAACCTACTTTAACATTATATGAAATTAAATATCATCTTCAATGATATTGAAAATGAAGACTAAATAAAAGTGAATGCTAAATGTCCTCTCTTGGAATCTAATTTAATCCAAAAATAATAATCTAAAAAAAAACTCTAATAATAAATTTAATTTAATCTTAATCTACACCAAATAGAACCATAACACTAACACCAAAATAAAGTTAGACACTTAAGTAAACTTTAATCTTAAGGCTAATTGAACATTATATCAAATTTAAGCCTATCATAAAATAATACTCAAAAAAACTATTAATAAATCAACTTAAATGTGAATTCTAAAAATCACTAAATGATAAAATAAATTGAATCATTACTAAAAACCTAGCTAAAACCTAAGACAATATGAATGGTAACTTTAAACAAAACAAAATAATAATCTAACACTAAAATAAAGTTAAACACTTAAGTAAACTTTAATCTTAAGGCTAATTGAACATTATACCAAATTTAAGCCTAATCATAAAATAATACTGCAAAAAACTATTAATAAATCAACATAAATGTGACTTCCAAAAATAACTTATATTTATGTTTAGGATTATGCCTTAGCATTTACGATTAAGGTTCAATATTAACAATTAGGATTTAATATTTAAGATTGTGGTTTGGGTTAGGATTTAGGGTTATCCATTTAGAATTAGGGTAGAGTAATTAACATTATGATTGGGGCAAAAAATATAAGATTTAGGATTACAACTAGTATTTTGGCTTATCATTTAAGATCATGCATTAGAATTTAGAATTAAGGTTTAGGTTAAGATTTAGGATTTATGGATGATAATTTAAGATTACAGTTTAGCACTTAGAATTAGTGTTTAAAAATTAGGGTTTACATTTTAGGATCACGTGCTAGCTTTAAGGATTAGGATTTATAATTATGGTTAAGATTGAAATTTAGTGTTTAGTAATTTAAATTTTAGCATTTAGGACAATTATTGAGCAATTGGGGTCTAGCATTTATAATCATAGTTTGACATTTAGAATTAGGGCTAGGGTAAAGATTATGGTATGAGTTTACATCATTATTAGAAATATGATTAGGATTATGGTATACATTTTTTAGGATTTAATATGAGTGTTTAGTATTTATATTTATGTTTAGGATTATGTCTTAGCATTTACGATTAAGGTTCAATATTAATAATTAAGATTTAACATTTAAGCTTGTGGTTTGGGTTAGGAATTAGAGTTATCCATTTAGAATTAGGGTAGAGTAATTAACATTATAATTGGGGCACAAAATAAAATATTTAGGATTATGGCGAGTATTTTGGCTTATCATTTAAGATTAGGCATTAGAATTAGAATTATGGTTTAGGTTAATATTTAGGATTTATGGATGATAATTTAAGATTAGAGTTTAGCACTTAGAATTAGAATTTAAACCTTAGGATTAGAATTAGGGTTTACATTTTAGGATCACATGCTAGCTTTAAGGATTAAATTTTTAATTATGGTTAGGATTAAGACTACTTTCCATCATGGTTACTATTATGGTTCTAGGACTAGCGTTCAAGTGTTAGGTTTAAGATTTGAAGTTACAACTACAATTAGGATCTAACATTTAGGATTAGGTTTATCATTTAAGAAATGGGTTAGGATACTTGTATTAGGGTTTGGAATTAATGATTAGGGTTAGGTTTCTCACTTTTTAATATAATGGTTAAAATTTTAATTAGTGTTAGGCTTAAGCTTAGAATTATGGTGAGAGCGAGATTTTACATCAAGGTTAATACTATGTTTAGGGTTAGTGTGTAGTTTTAATAAAAAATATATGGCCATTACATTATTGAAAATTTTGTTGCAAAATTTGTCTAACTAAATAATGAAATGATAAATGCATACGATGACACATAATTTGGAGTAGGGGATTTAAATTTTTTAATTTGATTTGGAAGGGAAACATGACTTATTGAAAATCACAAATAGAATTTAAGAGAGTCTAGATTTATGCCATAATTAGGGCTAAGGTTCTGTTAAGGATTTGGTTATGATTGTTTAGGATTAGGGTTATAGTTAATGTTAGGATTAGAGTTGGGCTTAGGATTAAAGTTACATGAATCTAGGGTTTAGAGTTAAAATTATGGTTTTAGGATAAGGGACCACGTTATACTTAGTTTTATGTTTAGGGTTTAGTTTTTTATTGGACAGTTATGGTTAGGTTGAGGTTATACTTAGGAATATAGTTAGTTTTATGGTTGAAGTTATGATTTTTAACAGGGTTATGGTTAGGATAATGGTTTAGGTCTATGCTACAATTAGTATTAAGATTTTGTACTTTGTTTACCATTTTGATTAATATTTGTGATCAAGATCATTTGATATATACGTAAATTACTTAATTTATCTATTATTTGATAATTTGAATTTAGAATTTATTTTAATACATAAAAATTGCTTATTTATTTTTTAAAAGTTAAAATAAATTTTAACTTGATTTTTTCATTTAATGTTATCAATTCATACATGTCAACATATGTGAATAATTGAAAGACTACAACACTTACCAAATTTTATAAATTTAATACATCTACATAAAATATTAAACTTACATTAAATTTAAACATACACACATCACCTTAAACTACAATATTAGGGTTACATGGTTAAGTTTTAGAAATAACATTTTAGGGTATGAGTTCATTATACTTGGTTCTAGGTTTAGTGTTAGGGTATGGATATGGGTAGCCAACTTCATGGTTTACATTTATGTTTAGAATTTAGTGTCTATATTGAAGAGTTAGAAATATAAAGTTTGAAACATAACTTATTATCTAGAGCTAGGCATTTAAGGTTTAGAGTTAGATGTAGGATTGAAGTAAGGGTTTCAGATTATGTGCATTACTACATAGGGTTCAATTATGATGTACATAAATTAAGGTCAATGTTACTATAGCTCTAGTTAAAATTGGATTACATGGTTAACTACATGTTTAAACAATCTAAACATCTAATGTATCTATCTAATCATCCATCACTTTAACTTTAATTAAATACATCAAAACATCTAAAATAATAATTTTTAAATGAACATCTATAAAATAAAAATTTAAATGAACATCTAATTATCAAAAAAAATGAAATTTTAATCCGTGAGGAAACAATAATCTAAATATAAAACTATTAACAATGGAAATGTAGAATTTTACATATACAAAACTAGTAAATATGAAAAAAAAGCAATAAATTGATGGAATTATAAAGTGAAAAACTAAACACTAAAAAAAATGAAATAAAATAATAGAAAAAAAATAAAATACATGGTAGAGTGAAACACAATAGTTGGGGGTCAGTAGAAAACACAAAATGGGCTCCCCTTTCCAAGCATAAATTGGGCTCCCATTCTGCAATGAGAATGAAAATGACAAAAAACCCACAAAAAATAAGTTAAATGTTTTTTAAAAATTAGGTTCTTGATCTTTAAATCATGGTTCGAATACCCAATCTGTATTCAAAAATTAGGTGCCCAATTTTTGAATACGGATTGGGCACCTGAATTATAGCGGGTACCCAATTCTAACAAATTGAGTACCCCTTTTTGAAGAGGTCTCATTCTACGGAATTGACTTCCACAGAATTGCAATCCAACTTTGTGCATTCACCCTAAAGTATAAGTAAATTATACTTAAATGCTATAATTTATATGAATTTCCCTCCCTTTGAGTTGAGAAGATGGCTAAGTGTAAACAATGAGTTGCAAATAGGAAAATTCCTCTGAGCATGGTGGATTCCACCTGGTCTAGAGGAATCTACATTCCTTTGACCCTCCAAAATCTCGCCCCTTGCAAAACATAATTTTAAGTCCAATTTGGTAATTAAAGGTAAGAGGAAATGTAAATATGTTATTCTTGAGGTGGAGTTGTGGATAGAAACATTTTTGGGGTGGAGTTGTGAATAGAGGTAATTCCTCAAGCTATGGTGGTTGTTGCCCACATTAGAGGAATATGAATTCCTCTGACATGCTTGATTTCCACCCTCCTATTATTGCCTAAATTCCTCTCCTCTCCACTCCAAATCACCTATAGAAAATTCATTGGGAGTTTGGGTGAGTAACTAGAAAATTTGAAGTCTAAGCAATTGTAAAAAGTGAAAATTAGATTGGAGATAAAATTAGGTAAGGGCATGTCGAAGAGAAAAATTCCTTTGAACATGGTGGAATCCATGAGCTCTAGAGGAATCAAAACTCCATTCATACCTCTAATTTTCAGTGTTAATTTTGATTTTGGAAGGGTAGCCTAAGGGTAAGAGAAATCCATTTTGGGCTTAAATATTCCAAATTTGAGTTAGAAAGAGGGTGATTGGACAAGATTGAGGTGTTTGAAATATGAGGGATACAACACTAAGGATAGAACCAATAGTTTGGGGAGTTTGTAAGATGGAAAAAAAGATGATTGAAGATGCAAGAGGAAAATTCCTTTGGCTGGTCCCACTTTTTGACCAACTTTGACACTAAGAACAAGATTATGAAAAAAAATCTTACTTTGACATGCACACATGCACGCACATGCACACGCACACATAGATACATGTACACATGCATGCACACACACGCACACACAAATACCTAAAAATTAGACATAGGTTTCTTTGGATCACTCTAACTTTAGATTAATATATCGAAATTCATATTTCTATTTTTTGATAGAAAAGTAACACAAATACTCTTTTCCTATTTTTTTTAAATAATATTTTTCCTAACTTAATTTTTTTTGAAGTGTAAAACAAAGAGATTATTGAATGACTAAAAACCTATTATTAATTAAAGTAAAATTTGAAATTAACAATGAATTTGATATGGATTAAAATTATAGTCATTATAACACTTGTTTCAAGTAACATCATCTGACATTTTTTTTGAAGATCATGTTGATTGGTTCTTGTTTTAGTTTTTGAAAGGCCATTTTTTTTTGTAGATGTTTGTTATCCCCTGAGAAAATTTAAAATTAGGGGTCTTCCTATGAAGACCTTTGTACAAACCCCGTAGAAAAAGTCTGATGATAAGATGTTGATCAAATTTTTACCTGACCTAGTTCACTTGAATTAGGTCAACTAGTTATGTATTCTCACAATAGAAGTTATTATTATTTTTTTTACACAATTACAATCAAGTTAATTTTTTTTTCTATTGACCTAGTTTTTAAAGGCACTTTTTTGGAAAGGAGAATTACAATTGGTACTTTTTTCAAAGGCATTTTTTTGGAGAGGAGAAATAGGGAATAAAAGGGAAGACAAAGTAAATTTTTAAGAAAAGGTCACCTAGTACAAAAAATAATAATCATGAAGCCACGCTATCAAATTATTGTAAAACTAAAGAAGGTTATGTGCTCACAATTTTATAATTATATTTTATTTTTCTCTAATTTGAAATTTTTTTTTGTGCATGTAGCTTGCAATACACATGGTCAGGGTGAATGAGAAGATCAAGATGGAGGGTCAAAACAAGTTGAAGAGATACTTTTTGGAGAAGGGTTGGGATCACTCCTTTGGAAGTTCAAGCAGTAGATGTTGGAGAAGGGTCAGAATCACATGCTCCTATTGGTATAGATGCACATATATATCTAGGTCAAACTATAAAAGGAAAAACTAATTATAGAAACATAGATCATTTACTTACAATGGACATGTAGAACTTGAGATCATTGTTCATGTTCAACCCTTAAGTCTTGCTAAGAAGAGGTCAATGATTAAGATAACATGAGAAATATTAGCTATTGCTTTCATTTGTATTTATACACAAAAAGTTGAGAGACACTTTAAAATTATTGGGTATAGAAACAATGTCAAAGAAAAAAAAAATTCTAGTGTACAAACTAACATGATTTAAAAATATTAAGAAATAATTGAACTAGGTAGGGAAGCAATCTGAAACTATAGATAAACCAATACAAGAAGAGTAATGTTAACAACAACCCTATATAATAATATTGACAAGGTATGTGATAACATCGTAATAGGTTAAGAGTAGGAATGAAAGAGGTTTTCGGCAAGAATTTTTCTATAGGGATTGGCAATGGAGTTGTAGAGTATGTGGATATTGATTCTGGTAATGGTAATGCTACGAATGAAACTCTAGATAGTTCCCAAAAAAAGGAAGAATACAAAGGATTACTAGGATTTGTTTCAAGAAGGCACATGGATTTTGACTTTTTTCAGTTTGATCCCCTATCCTCTATCCTTGCTCCTCAAAGGGACCCACTCAAGAATATAAAAAGGGAGGTCCTTCCTCTATGGTAAGACAAGATATTGAGGATTCATGTGAATGTGTGTGTAAGGAGGATTTAGATCAAGTTGGAGAATGAAAGTGGTCTTTGCTTTTTGGTAAAAGACTAGTAGGTAAGTCAATCTTTCCACATGTTACTTCAAAATCATGTTGGGAAAAAGATGAGTTACAATTTTTTTTTCTAGACCTTATTGTTGATTTCTCTATTTCTTCAATGGACTTAACCCTAGTTGGGAAATTTCTCTAGGCTCGACCAAATTTTGAATCCTTAAGAAATATGGTAAAAAGGAAATGGGTCCTTTAAGGTCAGGTTGACATTGCAAGAATATCTAAAGGATTTTTTCCTTTTTATTTACTTGTAAGGAGGATCTGAATATGGTTTTATGTGGAGGACCATGGTTTTTTGAGTAAAAACTCCCTTACGATCAAAAAATGAGAACCTAATATGGACCTATTGAATTCTTTCTTCCTCACTACTCCTATGTGGGTAAGACTCCTGGGTCTCCCTCTAGAGTTCTAGCATGAAGATATTTTTAAAGAGATAGATGGATCCTTTAGAGAACTTATTGTTATTGATAATATGAGTTACTCAAGATCTAAACTAATCTATGTTTTCTATGATCTATGTTAAAGTTGCTCAACTGAAGGATCTACATTAGAAGGTGGAGATTAATTCTAAGTTGGGAAAATGGGCTCAAGATATTTTTTTTGAAGATATCCCTAATGCTTGTTTTTTCTGTAAGAAGACGAGTCATTGGAAAAAAAATTGTCCACTGAAACCAAACACAAAGAAAAGGTGGTAATACTAGAAAAGATGGCTCCAAAATTGGTAGGGATACCTAAGGTAACATCAAGAGAGTAAATTCCTAAATAAATACAAACTAAAGACATTCCTAACAATCATAATAAAGATGATAAGAGAGGGATGCATGAAGATAATGGAGGTAAGATGAGGGATGATGAGGAAAATATTTTCGTCATCCAATAGGAAATTGAGGATATGAAAAGAATATAGAACCATATGGTTATTTATCTCAATAAGGATGAGGATCTAGGAAATGGGGAAGAGCAAGGGGATTTTGAGGAAGGAGAAATCCAAGAGGAAGAGAAAGAAGATCTAGATGATATTCTGAATAACAATATAGAGGATTCCCTTGATGGAGGAAATTTCCCATTATTGGAACCTGTATTTGAGGAGGTTATCTCGAGTGTTCCTACCTTGGTTCTCCAAACCATAGGGAATAGAAAGAAGACAAATAAGAATTTAAATAGAAGATTGGACAAAGGAAGAAGGTTTAAAAGAAAGAAAATTCAACTATCTCGTCTTCAGGAGTAGCAATAAGAAAAAGTAAACTGGAGATAATGTCACCTAAAGTAAAGCTAGATGTTGGATCCCCATGTAAAATGGTTAGAAAGACTATTAAAAACAAGAAAGAAACAAAAAGTATGCAGAATATAGATGATGGAAAGAAAGTGACTATTCTAGATTTTACCCCTAAAAAAAATGAAGATTATATCTTAGAATGTAAGGGGGATGAATAACATCCATAAATTAGATCTAGTTAGAAATTTTTTTCGGGAACACAAACTAGATATTATGGTGATCTAGGAAACAAAAATGGAGAAAGGAAAAGTAGAAATTTTAAAACTTTCAATAACTGTGGACTTATGGCTAGTAGCTCTAAAGGAGCCTTAAGCGACACCCTGATCATGTGGATGAAATCAATGTTCTCTAGAACTTTTATGGATGCAAATGAGCACTTTATTATGGTTAAAATCCAACATACTCTAGGAACCTAATGGTACATGGTATACATATATGCTCCTAATAATAAAGAGCAAGAAAAAAGTTCTAGGACTCTTTATCTAAGCTTAAGAGTTTAGATTATAGTGGTAGATGGGTACTACTAGGGGACTTTAATGTTCCTCTCTATGAACATGGGAAAAAAAGGTGGTAACCCAAGTCAATTGGAAGGAAGATTTTATCTAATGGATTTTATCAATAGCAAGGGGTTGATATGGACCTCCAAGGAATAGATTTTACCTAGACTAATAAAAGAATTGGACATAACCATATTCAAGCCCACCTAGACAGGGTCCTAATATCCCTAGATTGTAACCAAGTTTTGATTGTGCCCTCTCGTCTATACAAAAGATTGCTTCTAACCACTTCCTGCTTATTTTCAAAGCTAAGCTTCATCAAGTCAGGAAGAATTTCCCTTTCAAGTTTCATAAAATGTGGATGCAACATCCTAATTTTATTTCTTTTTAAAAACATTTTGTGGAATATTAAAATTGATGGTATGATCATTTTATGTGTAGCTAATAAACTTAAGAATGTAAAGAAAAGGGTTAAAGAGTGGAACAATAGATCTTTTCGAGATATATTTCAAAGTAAATCTAATTTGAAAATGGAGTTAAAGAAAATTCAAGATAGAATTTAGTTTGATGGTTATTTAGAGGAGCTAGTAAAGGAAGAGAATGAGAAGTTGGATAATTACCATGATATTATTACAAAAGAAGAAACCTTTTGGAGGCAGAGATCTAGGTCTATTTGGCTTGAAGAAGGTGATCAAAATTCTAATTTTTTTCATCTTACTACCATGAAACATAGGGCGAAGAATTGCATTTCTAGCCTAATAAAGAGAATGGACAAAATTACTAATGAAAATGAAATCACAAGAGAGATGGTATCCTTTTTCTCCTCCCTCCTCTCTATTGACCCAAATGTTGATGATGCTAGACAGATGGAGCTTCTTGAAACTATTCCTCAAGTTATCACCAATGAGCAAAACAAAATGATGACATCTATTCTTTCTGGGGACAAAAGTTATAAGGCTATCCCTTCCTTTGAAGGAGACAAATCCCCAAACCTAGATGGTTTTCCCATGTGTTTCTTCCAAAAAATTTGGGAAGTTGTTTGTAAAGATGTCTGTGATGCAGCAAAAGAATTCTTTGGGGATAAAAGAATGTTAAAGAAGATTAACTCTACTTTTGTTTGTTTGATTCATAAGAAGTTGGGTGCTAATTCTCTAGAAAAATTTAGGCCTACTAGTCTATGTAATTAAATATACAAAATTATTTATAAAGTTCTAGCCCAATGTTTGCTGACTATTCTTCCAAATTTTATTTCAGATCAAAAAAATGGTTTCATTCCCAGAAGGCAAATTCTAAATTCTATTATTGTTGTTCATGAAAACATATATTCTTTATCTCTATCTAACTCTTAGGGTTTTGTGATGAAGGTGGAAATAGCGAAAGCTTATGATAGAGTTGACTAGAATTTCTTCTAAAAGGTAATACAGACCTTTGGTTTTAGTGACCAATATCTAAAGATTATAATGCATCTTGTTACTACTTCCTCATTGGCTATCTTGGTAAATTGGAGCTCATTAGATTTTTAAAACCAATGAGGGGTTTGAGACAAGGTAATCCTATCTCTCCTATTCTCTTCACTATTATGGCTGATTGTTTGGGTAGGTATATTGGTAGGCTTATTGTGAAAGGGGAGATTTAAGGTGTTAGGCCAACTTCCAAACCTCTTTTATGTTCTCATGAACAATTTGTGGATGATACTACTTTCATGGGAAAGGCTGATGTCAGGAAGGCTAGGAGTCTTAAAAAGGCTCTGTCAATTGGGATAAGAGCTCTATATTTTTTTAATTAAAAATCCAATTCATAGGCAAATGAAAATTGCAAATATCTTGGGCTTCTCTATAGGTTCCTTTCCAAGTACTTACCTTGGTCTTTTTCTGTGGCATGGTCCTTCTGATTCCTTTTGGGAGAATCTTGTGGAGAAGTTCAATAAGAAATTAGCAGGATGGAAATGAGATATGTTGAGTCAAGTAGGCAAAGTGACACTTTTGAAGGCTTGTCTTCATAGTCTCCCTACCTATGCTCTTAACCTCTTCAAAATTCCAACTAAATTTGTAGATGCTATTGATAAAATTCAAAGAAAATTTTTGTGGGCTAATAGTTAAGAAAGAAAGAGAATGAACCTAAGATTGGAGGTGGTCTAGGTATCATATCTATTAGAAGTATGAATAAAGCTCTCTTAGCTAAACACAAATACATAGTGTACCAAGATGATAAGGTATGGAGCTCTATTTGGGAGTATAAGTATCTTTATAATGCTCCATCGATGTCTAACTTCAAGTCTTACCAAAATATCTCTAATTCCTCAACCATTTGGGGTGCAGTTCATAGTAAAAAAGAGATTCTGAGTAAAAGATGTAAGTGGAAAGTGTTAGAGTAATTAGATATTTCCTATTTAACTCTAGTCTACTTAAGATAAGCTTTAGGTATATAATAATTAATTCTTTTATTAATTATTATGATGCAACCTAGGTTAGACCTTTTTCGGGTTTCAATCTCCTTTATAAGGATGAAATTTCTTTGTAATTATTAACCAATTCATTTTTGACTATATGAATTTCTCTTTTTTCTCATCAAGAATGTCACATCTATGGATCTGGCAATTTCAACCTTCATAGCTTTTTCTTCTCTCTTTCTATGACAGGTGTTTGCATGCAGTTGATTGTTGGGAGCTGCGAGGTTGATATTTGATCAACTTCAACATGGTATCAGAGCTTTAGATCTTCATGCCCCTACTATGTCCTTGGGAGATTTGGCATCAATTTTAAGATTTGTGGCTTTTAGAGGATTTTGTATTGTATATGGTAGGGGAACCTGATTTTTTGGAGCACTTTGAGCACAAACATACATCATCATTGAGCTTAAAGCACTCGAAAACCCCCATTTCCATATAAAATACATCCAGTTTGGACACTGTTGAAATCTGAGGCAAAAAGTTTTGTACTGAGGCCATTTTGACATGGGTACACAAATTGAGGTGACATTTATTTATTGTTTTTGCAAAAAATAAATTTGGAGGCATTACTTTTTGAAAAAGTGTTTTTTGGTTGTTGTTTAAAACAAAAAAAAAACTTTCAAAAAGCACTTTATGAGTGGGGGACCTTTTTTGTTCAAACTCATCTGTTTCATGTGAAAAGGCTTGTGCAAATGACCCTATGCCTTAGAATGCACTGACAATGTCCATTATTTGGATTGCTTGCTTCCATCTATTCAAACTTTGGCTCCTTGGATTTACAAAATTCTTGGAAGGTGCACATATTTTGAGGTGAGCATTGCCATTAGTTTTTGGTAGATTTTATTGATTCACGGGCATGACTTTTTTTGGCACCCAACAAGCCTTTGTCCTTCACATGGTGTCCTCTATCCATGCAGATTGCCTAAGCCAGTGACAACTATCTAGTCCCACCATTCAGGATAGCTAGATGGCCATACTCCATGACCCCCATACCCATGCTTTGCTGACAATGGTCAAATCCAAGGTGGCTCAGATTATTTTAAATCACCATTGTCCCCCACTTCATCGATCCCTGTTTATGGCAAGAAAATGGCCGGATAAATGTTTACAGTTGGAGAAACTTTTATTCTCCAAACTATTTATTGTTAGTGAAATATTAAACTTGTTTTTGTTTTGCATAAAAGTGGTTAATCCTATTTCTATTTTGCATAAAACTAGTTAAACCTATTTTTATTTTGCAAATATATGCAATATCTATTAAGCTTTAGCAAATATGCAACCATGATAGTATGTTAGTTTTAATATTTCAATAGGCATATAATACTGAAAATGGGATACAAGATTAAAATGATATTTATAAATTTTAGAAAGAAGTTAGATAATTTTAATAAATTTTATTTTATAACTTTTATCTAAGTTAGTTCTAAATATTATAATTGGTTATTAAATTTTTGAGTAATAATAAATTATAATAGCAATATATGCAAATAACATTTTTGAAATCTTAACATAAATATTCAGATTATCTAACAATTAACACAAAACAAAATTAACATCTAGCTTAATAGGGTTGATAGGTAAATAGTAATTTCTTTCAAACAAGAGTAAATAGTTAATTCTTTGAAACAAGAGTAAATAGTTAATCTGAGTAAATAAGTTAACTCTTTTGAAGGTTTATTTTAATATTATTTATTTCGTTTCTTAAATTTTAATAATAACTCTATTAAATATTTTTTAAAAAGTTTTTAAAAAATAAATTAATAGAGTTAATATCACTCTATTATCACTTCATCATATTACTAACTCTATCATATTACTTCATTTATATCACTTCATTTGCAAAATCTTTGTTAAAGAAAAATAAATGATAAATTTTATGATCTATAGAAATCTAAATTTTACTTTATCTATCATAATTATCTATTTTTTATAATATTATAATAAGACTTAAATTAAAAATATACTCTTCGAAGGGCAGTCATAGGAATGACGATGTGTTCTATGATTGAAATCTATAAAAGTATCTATCCGCACCCCTCAAACTATGTTTAATAAAAGAAAAGTGATTAAGAGTTGTATAATGGAATGTATTATATGATATTAAAAGTTTTTCTTTTGTGATTTTAAATTTCTAAAAATATCCTAAATAAATATATTTAAAATATTTCAATACTATAATTACAATTTGCAAAAATTAGTTTAATAGACTAAACCCCTACTTTTTTATTAGAGGAAAGAATGAGTAAGAAAACCTTCATTTTAGTAAGTTAAGTTTATGTAGTATGTTTTGGGTAGTATAGATTTTTATTAATGTTTCATGTATATTATGTTTTATGTCTTATGTAGTATAGATTTTTAAATGTTAACTAAGTTATATATAATATTATATATTATTTTACAAATATATTCAATATGGTATTTTGTTATTTTTAATATATTTGAAATTTAATACATAAAACAGTTTAAATGTAGATAACTCGATCTATATAATTGAAATATTGTATTTGTAATATATATATATATATATATATATATATATATATATATATATATATATATATATATATATGTTAAAATGTATGTCTTATTTATTAATCATTATTTAAAATATATGTTATTTAATTATTTTAACATATATAAGCTAATACATCAATTTTATTTTATATATTTAGGATAAATTATAATCTAAATAAGAGCTTATTTTTATTATTCCATGTGAATAAATCTGATCATTTTATTTCAAATTATGATATAGTGGATTTATTTGTATTTAAAACAAAAAAAAAATCACTTAAAACCAAAAAAAAAAAAATCAAAAGAAACTTACCTTTACCCCTCCCTTACTTCCACACATACTAGCCTTTTAATATTAAATAGAGTTATCATTGAAATTTAAGAAAGAAATAAATAACATTAAAATAAACCTTCAAAAGAGTTAACTTATTTACTCTTGTTTCAAAGGATTAACTATTTACTCTTGTTTCAAAGAATTAACTATTTACTCTTGTGTGAAAAAAATTACTATTTACCTATCAACGGTATTAAGATAGATGTTAATTTTATTTTGTGTTTGTTGTTAGATAATTTGAATACTTATGTTAAGATTTCAAAAATGTTATATGCATATAATGCTATTATAATTTATTATTATTCAAATTTAATAACCAATTGTAATATTTAGAACTAACTTAGATAAAAGTTATAAAATTAAATTTATTAAAATAATTCGACTTCTTTATAAAATCTATAAATATGATTTTTATCTTATATGCCTATCAATTTATAAATATCAATAAACATCTTTAGTATTGTATGCCTATTGAAATATTAAAGCTAACATACTATCACCATTGCATATTTGCTAAAGCTAAATAAATATTATATATATATTTGTAAAATGAAAATAGGTTTAATATTTCACTAACCTCTTTTATGCAAAATAAAAATAGGTTTAATATTTGACTAAGAATAAATAATTTGGAGAATAAAGTTTCTCCTTCCATAAGTAACATTTATATTGATAGCGATATCACAACATTTATCCAACCATTTTCTTGCCATAAACACAGATCAATCAAGTGGGGGACAATCCGTGAATTAAAATAATCCGAACCACCTTGGATGTGACCACTGCCAGTAAGGCATGGGTATGGGGGTCATGGAGTATGGCCATCCAACCATCTCGAATGGTGGGGCTGGATAGCCATTGCCGCGACTATCCAACCACGCTTCCATGTCTCGTAAACTTTATCCATTGTACATTGTACTTTCACCAGTGAATGTTTGTGTATAGGAAGGAAATAACTATGACTAGTACTCTCTCTGATTTTGATGAAGCATTCAGACCTCCTAGACAATCTAGGTGAAGACTACCACATAGACTTTTTAAGAATGACTACATATTAAAATAAATTTTATTTCAAACCTATTTTTTTATACTTACCTTCTCATCCATGGACTCAAAGTTTTTAAGTATTTGATATATGAAATATTTCTAATAATTTAATTTTTTTGGTAAAAATTTAATAACTTAAAATTTTTATACTTTTTATTTGTTTTTGAATAAAGTAATTAATTAGTTAGTGAATAAAAGTTGAGTTTTTTAATTATGAAGAATTAGAAAATTAATTAATTTATGTAAAATGATAAAAGATTATATTAGTTAGCAAAGAAAATTGTATATTGTATATAATTAAAGTTTTATAATAATTTTATTAAAAACTTAACTTATAAGAAAATAAAACTATTATTATTATGAAATAACTTCTCCTTGATAACTTAAATCTTATTTTTTTAAGAAAAAGTTAGATTGTCATTGATCATGTCAACTACTAATTAATATATAATTCGTTGCTTAGCAAATTAATATATCATATTTTGAGATTTATCAAGTTAAATTATATCCGACTACACTTTGACAAATACATACATATTAGCAACCTTTACATAAACTAATATAAAAACCTTATTCAGATTTTAAAAAAGCCAAGATAAGAAGGAATGCCATAGATATTTCCAAAGGTTGATTTGTTAACAAATATAAATCTATAATCACTAATACAAATTTAATGATAAATTAAATTTAAATTGTAATATTAAATAATAATAGATCATATGGTGATATTAAAAAATAATAGATAGATAAAAAATGCATTGAAATAATCTTGACTATAACATAATTTCCATTAGAAAACTCTAATTACATACATGAAAAAATTTAGTTCTTGATCTAATATTCAAATTATTTAAAAATAAAATTAAAAGTTTAATGCTAAATATTAAATAGTTCAAACTTAAAATAGTAAATAATGCTATTATTAACATAATAATAATAGACTAATAAATGATTTCTCCAAATAATCTTAACCATAATATTTTTATAAGATTTTGATTATATTAAATATATATTTTTTGTTAATTAATAAAAATATATATTTTAAATTCATTGATTAAATTAATTAATTTATTTATAATTAAAATAATTAATTTATTAATTTAAAATAATAATTCTCAACATTATATCTACATACCTTGGTGACATACAAATAAAAAATATAAAAAGCTATTAAAAACCTTTAGGGGATGGATGAGGAGGTATGTGTATAAATAACTTAAGTATACAAGAAGGTTTGAAATAAAAATTAGTTTTAACATGCTCATTATTATTTTAATATTGTAAGACACTGACAATCACAATCATTTCCTTTCTATATACGTGACTGTGACGAAAGTACAATGTGCAATGATGAAGTGCATGGGACATGTTAGGCATGGGCATCCAACCACAATGAATTTCATGGTTGGATAGCCGTTGCTGCATAAGAGACATAGAAAAGTGATTCCATTAGAACAAGGTCTGAGTTGTTTGAGAAAAATGGGTCCTAATATGGACACTTCATCTATTTATTTCTCTATCCTGTACCACAAGTTCCTTGACTATTTTGAGTTGCCAACATCCAGTATGTGGAATGAACAACCTAGTATGAAACATCATGCTTCACATTTGGTAAACTAGTGATCACACTTTGGTGTGTAATAGGTACATTGAAGATGCATTGAAGAACAATTCTTAAAAACTATATAATGAAAGGAGAGGTATATTGAATTGTATAACAATTTCTAAGAGAAAACATTCGAACAACTACCTTGAATTCTATAAGGTCCCTCCTTGCATGTACTTATTACATATGTATTTCTCTATTAAAACCATCATAGGAGATTAGACTGGATGTGAAGTAATGTTTTATGTTGTAATGAAATTAAGAGTAGTTGATACGTCCATTTTTTAATACTCAGTGATACGAGAAACTACTACATTATCTCGACTATTTAAACATTAAAAGTTCACTAATGATGATATGAGACATTTTCACTTGATGATAAGGGTGTTGATTTTGATACCTCGATGATTAAGTTTTATGTTTCAGATAGTTTAGTATTCTTTAATTGGTGATGTTATGATGTTTAGGTATATGCATGTCTAACAATGATTATACTAGTATTTAATCTGAATTAATGAATAAGTTATATGTTATATTTATTATGTGATTACTAATGATTAAATGTGAGTAGAAATGAATTAAACAGTTAATTTATTTGAAAGATGGATGTTTTAATTTATGTAATTTCCCTGATATGTTATATACATATATGCATGTGATTTTCTAGTGCTACTGATGTGTGCAATGAGTGTGCAAGATATTTTAGTCGAGAAATCTATTGAAGAAACAAAATTGAACCCTATGTACCGAATGTGGAAACTAGGGTTGAGTCTAACAAAAGGTGCAAACCCTATTTTTCGTATTTTATTTGTATCATGGATTGGATGAATGTATCATTTTGTAATCTTTAAATGTTAATGTTTCGTAACAGTTTTTTTATAGTGTTGCTTGACCCTCGTGAATTGTATATGCATTCCAGCATGATAGTTAGGGTTAACCAAGTAACCTAATATTTAAGTTGGACTAAGTTAGTGACCTTTTTGCTAATCAATTTATAATTGAGATTAATTACCCCTAATCTAGATTAGTGTTTAATCTTCTTTTTGAAGGTTGTTAGATAGTCCTAAAATTTCTTAGCTTTTGATAGGTCCCTAATTAATCCTAAAGGCCTAAAATCATGAAATCTTAATACCCAAGGGGTATGGGTATGGGTTGGAGGCATTTTCCACTCCCCTAGCCCCTTTTGTTGACTTTTGAGGTCACTCAAAAAGTCCATTTTTGCTTTAGTGCGAAAATAGAATGATTTCACCATAGGTTGAATGACCCTAACCCCACTTTGAGCTTAGCCTTAGGTTTAGTTGAGTTAGAAACCTCTAGATTTTTAGAAAAGTGGAGGAAGTTATTGTCCTTTTTAGGTGGTTGAGTTTGGATCTTATTTAGAGGCATTTTTTAGAAGTTTTGATTGTTACCCAATCTCTAGTTTTAGAGTGAAGTTTTGGAAGATTGAAGGCCAGGAAGGAAAAACTCTTCTCAACTTGTTCATTTTACCATAACCTCTTTGTGAAGGTAGGATTTCTTCATCTCCTTTGTTCATGTTGTTCATGTTGCTCATGTTGTTTCATGTTTGGTTCATGCTTATGTTATTATGTTGTTCATTGGTATGCTTGTATGAATGTTGGATATGCTTGGGAAGATTGAAACATGTTTTATTGAATGCTTTTCCTTCATGTTTTTCTTGAATTTTGAAGTTTTCTTGTATGGGTGTTTTGACATTACTCACCCTCGGATAGGGCAGAAGTGGCCAATTTTGGGAAAGGTCTTCAGTTGGACTCCAACACTATAGAGTCTCTTCTCAGGACAAGAAGAGGGAAATAGGGTAGGGTGTTATGGGCCCCTACCTGTCAGCACAAACCACGCATAAGTTTTGGCATGTAAGAATGGAAGAACAAAAGTTCTTGAGTTATAGCCCCGATTGGGCACCTATTTTGGTGTTGTGGCTAACATCTCCTATTGGAAAAATTCACCTTCTCCATAGTTTTGTACCTATTGTGAAAACCCAGTATGGAATGAATGTCAGATTTTGTCTTCTTCTTATGTTTGTTTGTCACTTGGTCAGTTTTTGTTCTCTCCATGATTACTGTAATGTATTGCAGAATTTAAAATGGATCCCTTGTTAAGGGCCAAGAAGGAAATTCAACTGTTATTGAAATTCAGTTATCTTGAGGAGATTTCTCCTCGGGATTGAAAATCCTGTGTAAAATGTTTTTAAACTAATTGTTGAAGTGGCAATGATGTTGGGTTTTCTTCCTGGTTCTTTCCTGACAGAGCCTTTGAATTAGGCGGTCAATAAAATAATGATTGAGTAATATCCTTGCTTATGAGATTTTTGTATTTTCATTTATATGTATGTGTATCAAAAATGAGATAAAATGATGATGTTCAATTATGCAAATTTCAAGTTCAAATATGTTAAGGCAAAAATTATGTTATGTTGGAAACTTTGATTCATTTTCGTGATTATTGGGAAATAAAATCAATCTTGCATTGTTGTTAAAATGAATTATTCAATTCCTTAGTTTGACTAGGTTTTTAGAAAATTCTATTTAAAAAAATATATAACTCCCTTGTTATAAAAACACATTACTTGGGAAAACCTTCACTTAGGCAAAATAACACTTAGAAAAAAAAATCCCCAAGAGCAATATTTCTCTCTAGACTTTGTATGGGGAAAGGATTAATCCCCCTTTCGAAACATAGAATCTTTAAAGATTCTCCTAATTATTTCTTTTGAATAAAATAAATAAATTAATGTAAGGACCCTCCTCATATGAAACTATCAAATATGAATTCTCTATTAAAATTGTCATAGGAGATTGAAATGGATATAAAGAAATGCTTGTATTGTGGTTGTCCTAAAAGAAACTAAGATTAGTTGATTCATTCATGTTTTAGATACTTAGTGATTCAGGAACTACTACATCACCTCGACTGTTTATTTAAAATATTAATTTTTACTAACAATGGTACGAGACATTTTCACTTGATGATAAGTGTGTTGATTTTGGTACCTCGATGATTAGGTTTTGTGCCTTTTGATAGTACAGTATTCCTTAACTAGTGATGTTTATGATGTTAGGTATATGCATACCCTACGATGATTATTTTAGCATTTTAATTTGAATTAGCGTATAAGTTATGTTATATAGATTTTGTAATTTTCGATGATTACATGTGAGTAGAAATGGATTAAATAGTTGATTGTATGAAAGATTCATGTTTTGATTTATGTAACTATCTAGATAGGTTTTTGATATATATGCATGAGATTTTCTTGAACTACTGATGTGTGCAATGAGTTTGTAGGATATTTTAGTCAAAAAATTTAACAGAAAAATGAAACTGAACCCTATGTATCAATTGTGGAAACCAGGGTTGAATCTAAAGAAAGACGCAAGCCCCATTGTTCGTATTTTATTGGTATCATGGATTGAATGAATGTATCATTTTGTAATTAGTATATGTTAATGTTTCGTAATAGTGTTTTTTAGTGTCACTTGACACTTGTGAATTGTATATGCATTCCAGTATGATAGTTGGAGGTAACCAAGTAACCTCAAGATCTAAGTTGGATTAAATTAGTGACCTTTTTGCTAATCAATTAGTAATTGAGAATTAATTACCTCTAATTAGGATTAGTGAGTTATCTCCATTTTGAGGGTTGTTAGTAAATCCTAAAATATTCCTAGCTTTTGATAGGTCTCTAATTAATCCTAAAAGCCTAAAAACATTAAATCTAAGTACCCTAGGGGTAAGGGTATGGGTTGGGAGTATTTTCCACTCCCCTAGCCTCTTTGGTTGACTTTTATGGTCACTCAAAAATCTTATTTTTGGTTGATTGCGAAAATTGATTGTCTCCTTCATGAGTTGGTGATTTAAACTCCACCTTAAGGTTTACCTAATGTCTAGTTGAGTTAGGATCATATTTAGAGACATATTGGAGAAGTTTTGGGTTGTCACCCAATCTTTAGTTTTTAGAGAGAAGTTGGAAGATTGAAGGAAAGGAAGGTTAAGCTCTTCTCAACTTGTCATTTTACCATAACGTTTTGTGAAGGTAGGGTTCTTCACTCTTTTGATCATGTTCTTCATATTGTTCATACTTGGATCCATGCATAAGGTATTTTTTTGTTCTTGTATTGCTTGCATGTGTGTTGAGGTTGTTTGGGAAGAGATCTTAACTTGTTCTTGGGTGTCATTCTTATGCTTTGCTTTGAAATTTTGAGGGGATTTCATGGGGATTGTTTTGGCATTACTCACCCTTGGATAGGGAAGAAGTGGCCAAGTACGGGGGAAGGGCCTTAGTTGGACCTCAATAGCGTAGAGTCTCCTCTCATGGTGAGAAGAGAGAAAGAGGGTAGGTTGTATGGGCCCCTACTTGTCATCACATACTTTGTATGAAAATATGAATTCTTGAAGAAGGGAAGGAATGAAAACCCTTGTTATATTGGCCTCGAAAGGGCATTTGTAGAAGAATGGAAGTTCTTGAATTTTAGCCCCGAAAGGGCTATGTTATAGTAGGGTGATTGACGTCTCCTATTGAGAAAATCCACCTCCCCCCTATTTTGGTTCAATGTTGAATCTATTGTGCAAAACTAGGTTGGGAATGCATGCTTGAATTGTTCATCATATTATGTTGTTTTACCTCTGGCTTGGTTCTTGTCTTTCTCATGGTTCCCTTGGTGCATTGAAGATATTGGAAAAGATCTCTTGTGAAAGACCTAGAAGAGAATTCAATTGAGTTGCAACATTATGCAAAAATGTATTTAAATTTTGATGTATTTGGCAAAGATGTCCGATTTTCTTAATGGTTCTTTCCCAATGGAGCCTTGAACCAGGGTGATTAATGGAAGAGAATACAAAATTGAGTATGGTTCCTTACGTAAGAGAAGTTTCATTGTATCATTAAAATGTGGTTTCAATAAGTTCTTTCATTGTAATTTTGGTCTCTAATTGGAAATGAATCACATGGTTGTTTAAAATGATGCTTTATATTATAGTGAAAATTCTACTCCCTTGTATAAATGATGGAAGGATATTACTCAAAGTATGATCTATGAATGCTCCTATATGAGTTCAAGTGCGAATTGAATGACAAATTTAATCCTTGGATTAATCTACTTTAGATGTGATAAAATTGCATAGAATCCTACCTTAATTATCTAATAGATTTAAGGGATGTACTATTAGTTTTGTAAGCCATATGAAACTTTAGGAATTATAATTCCTAGGTAATATTAGCAACATGTTAGCTTTTCAAATTATGATCCAACTTAGAGAAAATTAATCTACCTTTACATATCATCCCAAAGAGAAGATTCATACACTTAAAAAAAAAGAAGCAAGAAAAATTCTCAAACACCCACCTACAGGATGTTGGAAATTGTCTGGGAAAAATAATAATTCCCTTGCTAAGACATAGTATATTCCAAAAGGGATTCCTTTAGAAAATCTAATTTATAAATCTAATTAATATTAAATTGATTTATAAACAATTAAATAAATATCCCTAAGACTATCTACATAATTTTAAAACATGACTCTTATTCTTACCTAGAAAACTTTATGCACTTAACTCCTATCTTACTTCCTCCACCCTAGGCGATTTGACAAGCTTCCATAGGTTGACTTGAAGTGTAGCACATACCCATGTAATTTGTCATGGTAGTCAAGTTGGTAGATGTGATTAGAGGAAAATTTGATTGGAGAAGGGATATATTAAAGTCTCAACCCTTCATATTTATTTTATCTCCTAGTTTTTCTTTCTTTTAATCCCCCTTTTCTTCCTAGGCGTACATCTTCTTGGGAGGAATACAAGACAAGTTGTAGGTCTTGGATCATGTGTTGAACCCTTTTGGGGGTACGTGGGTCCTTGAATATTTAAGGGTTTTTCTTGCTTGATGATGGATAGAAAATCCAAAATCCTATACTCCCAAATTTAATCTCCCTTTGCCATGATTGTCTCCAAGCGTACCTTGCAAGGAAGAGCTGTATTCGGTAGCGCATATCTACCTTGGGATAGCATGTAGCCTATTGGGAGGCTATCCAAGGTTATTGGGTGTGGGGTGTGGAGCTAGGTTAGTAGGTAGTGGGTAGTATAGGGTTAAGTTAGGATTGATATAGTAGTGTTAGCACTTGTTAAGTTTAGGATCAGTTTTAATTAAGTTGTAATAAAGTCATTTAAGTTGTATTCAAAAAAAAAATGCTAGATAAGAGTTAGTTCTTAGGAAGCGTAAGTTTTAGTTGTATTAATGATAATATTTTTTGTTAAATGTTAGAGAGTAGTGGGTTTGGGGGTTAGCTTAGTTTTGTATTTAAGTGTTAAATTAGAATGCGTTAGGATTTGTTTGGTAGATAGTTTAGATTATTATTTTTGTTTTAGTTTAGATTTGTATTAATTAAAGAGTTATTTAATTAGTTCATTTTAAATTCAAAGTGTGATTTAGCATAGTAAGAAATTAGATTAAAGTTCTTAAAGAATTTTGTTAGTTTTAGTTTGATTTAATAGTGTAGTTTAAGTGTTAAGATTTAAGTTATAAATTTAGTAAAGTTTTTAGTTAGTCTAAATTTTATGTAATTATGATTATTATGTTTTTTTTTTAAAATATATTAGTTATTATAGTAGATGTTAGTTAGAATAATGATATGTTAGAATATGTCAAGATAAATTAGTTCCGTTATTAGTCAAATGTGTTTGTTAAGGTGAAGGTTAGAGAATTTATTAAGTAGATTAGATTTTAGTTTATTTAATCTTAGTTGTATGACTATTATTATCATTATTAGTATTATTTTTGAATAGATCATAAATTTAAATGAGTTAAGTAGATATGAGAAATTTGTAAATGTTAAGGAAAAAGTTGACGAAGATAGTCTATGTTATTTTAGATTTTTATTATATTTTCATTCCTTATGTAATGAACAATTAGTATCCTTTAAAGTTAGATAGTTAGTGTACTTTACTGTAAGTAATTTGAATTAGTACTAGGATATGATAGTAGTAAGTGTAGAGTTGATATTAAGTGTTGTGAAAGATTATAAAATTATGTTAGTCGGTTTATTTAATCTTAAGATAATTTAGATTTGTTTGTACTTACATAGTTATCTGAATGTTTTAATATTTAAGTGTAGATAAAAGTGATGACATGTTAGATCCTTAAAATTAATTGAATTTGAATTATTCAAATGTATTAATCAATTTAGCAACGAATGTTTAGATCTAATGATCTAGTCCTAAACATTGATTTTTAAAACTTAAATGGAAATGTTAGGTCACTAATAGGAGGACCCGTATCTCTCATTTTACCTTTGCTTAACATGTGCAAATAAACATATCAAACTTAGTGGTGTTATTTATCTTTAATTCTTCTATATTTAAAAAAAAGAAAACATTGTGTGTTTTTGCCTGAATTTTTGGGCATGACAATTAAAATTTGGATAAATAATTGTTTTAAAAAAAATGGCATAAAACATAAACCAAGCAAATATCCTTACTCTACCCACTTTACTTTAAATCATTACTACCCCTGGAGCGTAAGTTTGGAAGCATGGAGAAAGAATGTAGATTGTTTTAAAAGCAAAATAGAACACCTCCAGTTAGCACATTTATTTCCTTGATCAACTTAGCAATCCCATGATTTGACAAGGGACTCCAAACTTATCCTTTTCCCTCCATGCAAATTTCATTTTTGTTTGTAGCAAGTCGAATTAATGCCATGTGTATGCAAATTTCATTTTTGTTTGCAGCATGTCGAATAAATATAATACAATATTTTAATTATATACAAATTCTAACTTAATGCCATGTGTATGTTGAATTCAAGTTAGTTGTTCAAATGTTTGTTCTTAGAGATTGTTATACAATTCAAAATACCTCTCCTTTCATTATATAGTTTTTAAGAATTGTTCTTCAATGCATCTTCGATGTACCTATTGCACACCAAAGTGTGATATATATATATATATATACACACACACACACACACACATATATACACATATATATACATATATATACATATATATATATATATGTATATGTATATATACATATACATATACATATATATACATATACATACATATATATACATACATACATACATATATATATATATGTATATGTATATATATATATGTATATATGTATATATATATGTATATGTATATATATATGTATATATATATATATGTATATGTATATGTATATATATATATGTATATGTATATGTATATATATATATGTATATGTATATGTATATATATATATATGTATATGTATATATATATATATATATATGTATATATATATGTATATATATATATATATGTATATATATATGTATATATATATATATATATATATATATATATATATATATATATATATATATATATATATATATATATATATATATATATATATATGTCTTATATTTAATAATCATTATTTAAAATATATGTTATTTAATTATTTTAACATATATAAGCTAATACATCAATTTTATTTTATATATTTAGAATAAATTATAATCTAAATAAGAGTTTATTTCTATTATTCCATGTGAATAAATCTAATTATTTTATTTCGAATTATGATATATTGGATTTATTTGTATTTAAAACAACAACAAAAAATCATTTAAAACAACTAAAAAAAAAATTCAAAAGAAAACTTACCTTTACCCCTCCCTTACTTCGACGCATACTACCCTTTTAATATTTAATAGAGTTATCATTGAAATTTAAGAAACAAAATAAATAACATTAAAATAAACATTCAAAAGAGTTAACTTATTTACTCTTGTTTCAAAGGATTAGCTATTTACTCTTGTTTCAAAGAATTAACTATTTACTCTTGTGTGAAAGAAATTACTATTTACCTACCAATGGTATTAAGATAGATGTTAATTTTATTTTGTGTTTGTTGTTAGATAATTTGAATACTTATGTTAAGATTTCAAAAATGTTGTATGCATACATTGCTATTATAATTTATTATTATTCAAATTTAATAACCAATTGTAATATTTGGAACTAACTAAGATACAAGTTATAAAATTAAATTTATTAAAATAATTTGACTTATTCTTTCTAAAATCTATAAATATCATTTTTATCTTATATGCCTATCAATTTATAAATATCAATAACCATCTTTAGTATGTCTATTGAAATATTAAAACTAACATACTATCATCGTTGCATAATTGCTAAAGCTTAGTAAATATTATATATATTTGTAAAATAAAAATAGGTTTCATATTTCACTAACCTCTTTTATGTAAAATAAAAATAGGTTTAATATTTGACTAACAATAAATAATTTGGAGAATAAAGTTTCTCCTTCCATAAGTAACATTTATCAAGTGATAACACAGTTTGATAGCAATATCACAACATTTATCCGACCATTTTCCTGCCATAAACACAAATCAATGAAGTGGGGTACAATCTGTGAATTAAAATAATCTGAGCCACCTTGGATTTGACCACGGTTGGTAAGGTATGGGTATGGGGGTCATGGAGTATGACCATCTAGCCATCCCGAATGGTGGGGCTAGATAGCCATCGACATGGCTATCGAACCATGCTTCCATGTCCCATAAACTTTATCCATCATACATTGTACTTTCACTAGTTAATGTCCATGTACAAGAAGAAAATAACTGTGACTAGTACTCTCTCTAATTTTGATGGAGGGTTCACACCTCCTAGACAATCTAGGTGAAGGTTACCACATAGACTTTTTAAGAACGACTACACATTAAAATAAATTTTATTTCAAACCTATTTTTTTAATACTTACCTTCTCATCCATGGACTCAAAGTTTTTAAGTATTTGATAGATGAAATATTTCTAATAATTTAATTTTTTTGGTAAAAATTTAATAACTTAAAATTATTATATTTTTTATTTGTTTTTGAATAAAGTAATTAATTAGTTAGTGAATAAAAGTTGAGTTTTTGAATTATGAAGAATTAGAAAATCAATTTATTTAATTAATTAATGTAAAATGATAAAAGATTATATTAATTAGCAAATAAAATTGTATATTGTATATAATTGAAATTTTATAATAATTTTATTAAAAACCTAACTTATACGAAAATAAAACTATTATTATTATGAAATAACTTCTCCTTGATAACTTAAATCTTATTATTTTTTAAGAAAAAGTTAGATTGTCATTGATCATGTCAACTACTAATTAATATATAATTCATTGCTCAACAAATTAATATATCATATTTTGAGATTTATCAAGTTAAATTATATCTGACTACACTTTGATAGATACATATTATCAACCTTTACATAAACTACTTGTCATGCCCAAAACTACGAGGGCAAAAACATGCAATTTTTTTTTATTTTTTTTATAATAATTAAAAAGCTCTAAGTTTTGAAATGATTGTGATTACAGTTTAAGTATAGGATCTCTACGATACATCTTAAGTTTTTAAAAAATTTCACACATTAATCATTGATTTATCCTTAATCATTAAATCAGTTAATTATCTTAACAATCAAATTTCTTTAAAAGTTTTATCACAGTGGAAATTTTATATACTTGTATAGAATATCTTTAAAATTATTCAAATAACTTAAAACCCAACTTAGTTTTAGATTAAGCACTATTCAAAACAAAATTTAACTTAAATATAAATAAAACAATTATCTATACTTAATCAAATTAGAACTGACTAAAATAGTATTCAAAGACTAATTAAATTAACATTAATATTAAAACAACTAAATTTTACTATCATACGTATAACTAACTAAAACAATTTTAATTAAATTATAAACTAGCACTATTAACAATGATAAAATAAGATAAACTAAAAAATAGATTACTCTAAACTAAGCTAAACTAACATAATAAACACTACTTAAATTTTCTTAATTAATAATTACAAACCTAAATTTAAAATACTTACAATCAAATAAAATTAAACTAATTAAAACTAACAACAAAATAAAACAATGAAATAAAACTAACTAAATCATTTAACATACTAACTAACCTACTAACTACCTATACTAACCCTATACCCTAAACCCCACCTGCCAACCCTCCCACTTGGGCAGCGCTTTGCTCAATGAGATGAGCGCAGACTCAAGGAAAAGGGAGCCACCCAAAAACATCAAAGTCCAATGCATTTTTTTTAATTTAAACAATTTTACCATAAGCAAACCAACGTCCAACGTAAGTGCTCAGCAAAGGGTAAAGAAGATGGGTGAAGACATTTATGGGGACAGGTGACATCATCGATAGACATGATGACCCTGTCAATTCCATCGCATAGGGAGAGTAGGATGGGGGGGGGGGGGGGGTAAGTATTGAATTTAAAAGTTAATTTGGTAAGAGTAGGATATTTAGATAGATGATTATATATATATATATATATATATTTGAATTTCTTTTGAATTTTTATCATGTATATTATGCTTTAACTTGATTTTGTTTTATCACAAAATTTAATTGAAAATGATATTTAAAAGAATATTCTCTGTTGCTCCCTTTCAAATTTAAAAGGCCTCCCATACAATTTCCAGTGAGCAATTTTGCCCTTGGGAGTGTATTTTTTGACATTTTTCTAAGTCTAGATTTCAAAGCCATGCAAGAATAATTTTATATATATATATATATATATATATATATATATATATATATATATATATATATATATATATATATATATATATATATATATATATATTTTTCTAGATTTTTTTTTATAGGATTAAAACATGGACACAATAGTTTGAGGCATAATAACACCATATTTAATGTGGTTTGCTATACAACTTAAATTTGCAAAATATCAACCATAGACATTATTTTCTTTCCTGAACATAATTATCATTTTGAACATATAAGGAACATATAAAGAACTTTAAAATTTGCTCAATCAAACTGAACCTACATCCATGATATAATTTTCGTTTCCAACATAGAAGTAAACTTGAAATTTGCCTAATTAAATCAACACCATTTCCATCCTATTTTGATGTGCATCCGTCCAAAATAAAGTTTACAATTAAATCACATGACAAGCAATTATACTCAACACCAATTTTATTGGCAAACCTGATTCAAAGGCTCAGTCGGGAAAGAATCAGGAAGAAAACCTGGCTTCATTGCCAATCCAACAAAGTTTGAAATACCAATTTACATAGGATATCAATCCCAATTACAACAATTTAATAGAATTTTCTCCATGACACTCATCAAGGGATTTATAATGTTTTCTGCAACACATTTCTAGAACCAAGGAGGAAACAGAATCTGATCAGGTGACCAAAATCATGATAAAAAACAATTCAAAACATGCATATTTATACAAGGTTTTCACAACAAGATCTACAATGAATCAACACTAGGGAAAGGTGGATTCTTCCAACTAGGAAAAGTTAAGCACAACACCAAATCAGATGCCCAATTGGGGCTATTAACCAAGAACTTTCGTTCTTTCATTTAAAAATGCCATACTCATACGAGGTTTGTGCTAACGGATAGGGGCCCATAACACCCTACCCTTTCTCCCTCTTCTCGTCCTAAGAAGAGACTCTACACTGGTTGGAGTCCAACTAAACGGACCTTTCCCAAAATTGGTCACTTCTGCCCTCTCCAAGGGTGAGTAATACCAAAACACCCATACAAGAAAAGTCTCAAAATTGCAAACATAAACATGAAAGGAAAACATCCAAAATAACATGGTTTTCAAATCTTCCCAACATACCCACAAACATACAAACATTGAAACAACATCAAGGTAGCATAAGCATGAAACAAACATGGAAACTGAATAAGGGAGATAAGAATTCCTACCTTCACAAAGAGGTAATGGCTATGAACAAGTTTGAGTAGGGTTTCCACTTCTTTCCTTCAATCTTCAAAAAACTCCTCTCTAGATGTAGAGATTGGGTAAGAACCTCCACTAGTCCAAGGAAGGCCTCTAAATAAGCCTCCAACTCAACCACCCAAGGGCTCAATAACTAACCCCACCCACTTGCAATTCTAGAAACTCCTAACTCAACCTACACTATGGTTAAACCCTAAGTGGAAATGAGGTGAGGTAACTCAAGATAACCATGGTCAATTTTCGCACAAAGGCAAAAACAGACTTTTTGAGGGACCTCAAAAGTCAATAAAAGGGTCTTAGGAGTTGGAAAAGACCCCTAACCCATATCCATACCCTTTGGGTATAATTATTTCAAGTTTTAAGCCTTAGGAAAAAGGTTTAGAGCCAAACAAAATCTAGGAATAAAATAGGACCATCTAACTATTCTAACATTGCAGATTAAAGACTAATCCAGATTAAGGGAAGACTAACCTCGATTAGGAATCCAAAAGCAAACTAACACCAACTAAACCAACTTGGGTCCAAAGGTTAAACAACTAACCCTAAACAGCACACTGAAGCACGTAAATAATTTACGAGTGTCAAGTGACTATAAAAGAACATAATTACGAACATTAACATCCACTGAACAAAGAAGATACATACATATATCTCACAATACAATACGCGAATTACGAACAACAAGGTTTCCAAAATTAGCACAAAGAGATAAGTTCTGTTCCTCTGTAGGGTTTCTCGGCTAAATATTTGCACACTCATTGCACACATTAATAGTCCTA
This sequence comes from Cupressus sempervirens, assembly GCA_028749045.1. Lineage (NCBI taxonomy): Eukaryota > Viridiplantae > Streptophyta > Pinopsida > Cupressales > Cupressaceae > Cupressus > Cupressus sempervirens. Next base: position 512,535,736 of record CM053784.1, read on the forward strand.
TTAAATCACATGTACATAAATGTATACGTATCAAAAATTCACATAAATTAAAACATACATCAATAAGGGTTTCTTCATCCTGCTTAATTCTTAATCATTTAAAATCTCTTAAATCAAAGTCTCAATCCTACATTTACTGATTTCATCAACATACATATACATGAAACATTAAATGAAAATCTTCAAATATATCTAAAAGTAACATCACACAACATGAAATAATAAAGTATGTTCTAAGCATCTGATAATGTCTCGACATCTCGAGTCATGAATATCAAAATAGTAGTAATGTATCACTATGCTACAATGGATCGGGGCGAGGCCTCACACCCTCCCCCACTAGGCATGAACTTCCTCCTGGAGTTCATCAAAAAGATACGGCTACTGAGATCGCATTTGCGCTACATCCTCCCATGAAGCTGTGACCTCATCGTAACAATCCCATTGGACCCTAACCTGGTCCAGCTCTCGGCCTCGACGTGCTAGGGTCTGTCGAGCCATAATGCAGATAGGCTCCAATGCTAGCTGTCCGTCCGACTCCACCTGTAAAGCATCCCAATCTATAATATGAGACTCATCATAAATGTATCCTCTAAGTACTGAAATATGAAACACATCGTGGATGCATGACAGGCTAGGTGGCAAAGCTAAATGGTATGCAACAAGTCCTATCCTCTCTAGGATCTCGAACGGCCCAACAAACTGGGGTGCCAACTTAGAGCCCTTTCCAAATCGAATCGGACTCTTGTGTGGTCACACCCTTAAGAACACTCTATCACCAACCTGATACTCTCGATCTGACCTCTTCGCATCAGCATACTTCTTCTGCCTATCCCGTGCCTCTCTCAAGCGCTGTCTAATCAGGTTCACCTGCTGCTCCATCTCCTTTACTAACTGGGGACCAATAGATAATCAATTCTCGATCCTGTCCCAACTCAAGGGTGTTCTGCATGGTCTCCCATACAAGGCCTCATAAGGCGACATACCTATGGAAGAATGATGCCCATTGTTATAGGCAAACTCGAAAAGATGTAGGTATTCCTCCCATTTGACCTGATGATCCATCACGTACATACGTAGCATGTCCTCCAAAACTTGATTCACTCACTCGGTCTGGCCATCGGTCTGAGGATGGTACACTGAACTAAAATTGAGCTTGGTGCCCAAAGATGACTACAACTCTCTCCATAAAGAAGAAGTGAACAAAGAGTCTCTATCAGAGATGATCTTACAGGGAACACCATGAAGTGTAACAATGTCCCACAAGAATACCTGAGCTATATCTCATGCTGTGAATGTAGTACGTAGGGGTGAGAAATGGGCAACCTTGGTCAACGTATCAACTATCACCAAAATGGCATCATGGCAACAAGATGACATAGGAAGACCAACAATGAAATCCATAGATATAGTATCCCATTTCCACACTGCAATCTCATGCGGCTGGAGAAGCCCGCCAGGATGACGGTGCTCCGCCTTCACCCTCTGGAACTCAAGGCATCTCATAACTATGCTAGCAATCTGCACTCTCATGCGTAGCCAATGATACAACTGCCTCAAATCTGCATGTAACTTCTTAACACCGGGGTGCACTGCATAAGGTGCTCTATGAGCCTCAAGTACAATGAGCTTGTGCAAACCCCCAATGGAAGGTACATACATACATCCCCTATGATGCAAAAGTCCATCAAACTCCAAGGAATACTCTACAAACTTCCCTTCCAAGGGTCTCTAAGAGTGTACTAACTGACTAACTTCTGCATAAAGCTCATCAGCTAGTAAGTGCTATAAGATCCGCTCTCTCAAGTCAGTACAAGTAGTCACAGATAAAAGCTCATGGCACCTTCTACTTAAGGCATCTACAACCACATTCTCCTTTCCCTTGATGTCATGAACATCAAAATCATACTCACACAGAAACTCCATCCACCTTCTTTGCCTAGCATTAAGGTTTGGCTGAGAAAATATGTACTGCAAGCTCTGGTGATCAGAATGAAGCTCGAATCTATGACCCAGAAGGAAATGTCGCCATCTCACCAAGGCATGAACCACTGCCGCTAGTTCTAGGTCGTGAGTAGGATAATTGAGTTCATGAGTCTTCAATTTCCTAGACTCAAAGGAAATAGGCCATCCTTCCTACATAAGGACTGCCCCTAAACCATCTAAAGATGCATCGGTGCACACCACAAAATTTGCAACAGGATCTGGTACTACAAGAATCAGTGCACTCGTGAGGGCTCTCTTGAGCTCTTGAAAAGCTCTACCACACTTCTCTGTCCACTCATACTTCTTCCACTTTTTTTGAAGAGATGTGATGGGGTGTGCCAATCTAGAGAATCCTAAAATGAAGCGTCGATAATATCCTGCTAGCCCCATAAAGCTCCTCACTTCAGTAACACTGGCAGGTGCTAGCCAATCCATGATAGCCCTAATCTTTGATGGGTCTACTGAGACACCATCACTTGATATGACATGACCCAAATAATTTATCTCGGGTCTAAAGAATGCACACTTCGACAAGCTGCCAAACAACTGATTCTCTCTCAGCTTCTGCAATACCTGTCTCAGGTCCTCTTCATGCTCTCTCTCATCATGAGAATAAATTAGAATGTCATCAAGAAAGATAACCAAAAACTTATCCAAAAAGGTACAGAATACTCCATTCATGAGGCTCATGAATACAACTGGAGCATTCATAAGGCCAAATGGTACCATGGTAAACTCGTAGTGACCATACCTAGTACGAAAAGCTATTTTGGGGATATCACTATCCACAATCCTCAACTGATGATAACCCGACTTCAGATCAATCTTTGAAAATACTTGGGCACCCTGCAATTGATCAAAGAGGTCATCGATTCTGGGAAGAGGATATCGGTTCTTGATGGTCACTTTGTTCAATTGCCGATAATCAATACACAACCTAAGTGATCCATCCTTCTTCTTGATGAAGATCACTGGTGCACCCCAAGGTGACACACTAGGTCAAATATGTGCCTTCTCTAAGAGTTCCTCCAACTGAGCTTTTAGCTCACTAAGCTCATGAGTAGTCATCCTGTATGGTGTTCTCGAAACTGGCTTGGCTCCTGGCACCAGGTCTATGTGAAAATCCACTGCTCGAGGTGGAGGCATACCAGGAAGCTCTGAAGGAAACACATCTGCAAACTCCTGAAGGATTGGAAAATCATCAAGGGATGGCTCCCTCTCTAGATCTTCCTCTTTGTCACTAATAGTGATAGCAAACAATTGACAACCATTTCACATGCACTATCTAAGCTGCATAGCGAAAATCATACGAAGGGACACTGGCCTCTTCACTTTGAAGATCTCCCTAGAGATACCATCATTGTCCACACATTCCACCCTCTTCTTTCGACAATCCATCTTGACGCTATGGGCATAAAGCCAATCCATGCCAAGAACAACATCATAAGAACCTAGAGGGGTAATGTGTAGATCATTCCTAGTGGACATGTCTCCAATCTACATCTGACAATTCTGCACCATCGAACTAACTGACACTCTGGCTCCTGAGGCTAATTATACTTCCCAACTAACATCCTATCTGACTGCCACTAGCTCGCAACACTCTACCAAAAATGGAGATATAAAAGAGTCAGTAGCCCCTGAATCAAATAAAACTGCAACCATATGGCCCTGTATAATACCTGTAGCCTCAATAACTGTGGCCTAATGCTCAGCCTGGTAGTTGTCAACCGCTGCAAAAACTCTATGGGATCTACCCATGTCACCAACTGTCAGCTCTGAAAAAGCCCTGCTTTGACCACTGGATGCCTGTCCCTATGGACACTCCCTAGCTATATGACCCATGCCACCACAAGTGTAGCATAGTCTGCGAGTATAAGATCGTGCACCCTGTGACCCAGACTGCTATTGGCCTCCTAACCTGCTAGATCCATTGTAACCACCCCTAGGAGACTGCTGAGTCTTCACTAACTTTGACTGTGGGGCCTATACTTTTTGATCCTACCTAGGACCCTGTGACTGCCATTGCTTGGGCTTGGAGCCCTGATAACCTTGAGAAGGTTTCTACTGCTGCTGCTAGGGTTTTGGCTACTGAGACTGCTAGCCCTTAGAGGACCCTGCTGTATAGTTCTGATTCCCTTTCCAAGGGGTTTCTGTTGGGAGGAGTTTCGGTTCTGAGACCGATCTTATGACTCTTGCCTAACTCAAGTATCCTCAGCAACTAGTGCTATCTCCACTGCCTGTCTAAAGGTGGTAGGGAAGGCCATCTGAACTGGGCCCTGAAGTGAGAAATTTAGACCCATGATAAAGTGATGCACCCGTAGTTTCTCGTCCTTCATGTATTCCACATAAGGAAGGAGCTCGAGAAACCTACTCTTGTACTAAGCCACTATAAGGCCTCTCTGATAAAGAGAATGGAGCTCCTCTAACTGTTTTTGTTGGAAATGCTCTGACAAGTACTTCTCCCAAAATCTTTCTAGGAAAGATTCCCATGTGAGGGTGTCCATCCTCACTCCACCTATGATCTCCTCCTGATGCCACCAGTTGGAGGCATCCCCTCTCAATTGATGAACTGCTAGGTGTTCTTTTAGATTACTCCCATAAAGGCATAACCCAAAGCACCACTGTAGGCTCTGCAACCATGCCTCTACTACTATTCCCTCAGTGGAATTGGTAAATAATGGTGGCCCAAGTCGAATCAATTCCCTGATATCATCTCCTACATGTCTAGGAGGTCTGTCAAATGGGGATCCTCTCTGGTGTATGGACTCTTCCTTGTGTTCACCTTGACCCTCTAACTACCTCAGTGGGGGACTCCTAGTCCTCTCTCTGACTCTAGGTCTGCCTCCTCTGGGTCCCTCTACTTCCACTACTGGAATCTGCTGAACTGGCTGAACTACAAGTACTACTCTTTGCTGAACTACACCAATCAAAGTCTGAAGTGCATCTATAATGTCCTGGTTTGGGTTCGGTGGTGGTGGAGGTGGAGGTGGTGGTGATGGAGGTGGGCCATCCTCCTGTCCCACTCTACCACCCTTAGCCCTACGACCTCTGCCTCACCGGCTACGAGCAACAGGCGACATCTACACAATTAAAAGTTTGAGTTAAGTTTAGGAAGCACAATGGTTTAAGGTTCCTAGTGTTGAAATACAGGCTCTGATACCAAAATGTCATGCCCAAAACTACGAGGGCAAAAACACGCAATTTTTATTTATTTATAATAATTAAAAAGCTCTAAGTTTTGAAATGATTGTGATTACAGTTTAAGTATAGGATCTCTACGATACATCTTAAGTTTTTAAAAATTTTCACACATTAATCATTGATTTATCCTTCATCATTAAATTAGTTAATTATCTTAACACTCAAATTTCTTAAAAAGTTTTATTGCAGTGGAAATTTTATATACTTGTATAGAATATCTTTAAAATTATTCAAATAACTTAAAACCCAACTTAGTTTTAGATTAAGCACTATTCAAAACAAAATTTAACTTAAATATAAATAAAACAATTATCTATACTTAATCAAATTAGAACTGACTAAAATAGTATTCAAAGACTAATTAAATTAACATTAATATTAAAACAACTAAATTTTACTATCATACGTATAACTAACTAAAACAATTTTAATTAAATTATAAACTAGCACTATTAACAATGATAAAATAAGATAAACTAAAAAATAGATTACTCTAAACTAAGCTAAACTAACATAATAAACACTACTTAAATTTTCTTAATTAATAATTACAAACCTAAATTTAAAATACTTACAATCAAATAAAATTAAACTAATTAAAACTAACAACAAAATAAAACAATGAAATAAAACTAACTAAATCATTTAACATACTAACTAAACTACTAACTACCTATACTAACCCTATACCCTAAACCCCACCTGCCAACCCTCCCACTTGGGCAGCGCTTCCCAAGGGAGCGTTGTCCTTGGGACAGCGCTCTACCCAATGAGATGAGCGCAAACTCAAGGAAAAGGGAGGTGCCCAAAAACATCAAAGTCCATTGCATTTGTTTTAATTTAAACAATTTTTCCATAAGCAAACCAATGTGAGCACTCAACAAAGGGTAAAGAAGATGGGTGAAGACATTTATGGGGATAGGTGACGTCATCGATAGACATGATGACCCTGTCAATTCCATCGCGTAGGGAGAATAGGATGGGTGGGGGGGGGTAAGTATTAAATTTAAAAGTTAATTTGGTAAGAGTAGGATATTGAGATAGACGATTATATATATATATATATATATATATATATATATATATATATATATATATATATATATATATATATATATATATTTATATATATATATATATATATATATATATATATATATATATATATATATATATATATATATATATATATATATTTATATATATATATATATATATATATATATATATATATATATATATATATATATATATATATATATATATATATATATATATTTTGAATTTCTTTTGAATTTTTATCATGTATATTATGCTTTAACTTGATTTTGTTTTATCACAAAATTTAATTGAAAAAGATATTTAAGAGAATATTCTCTGTTGCTCCCTTTCAAATTTAAAAGGCCTCCCATACAATTTCCAATGAGCAATTTTGCCCCTGGGAGTGTATTTTTTGACATTTTTCTAAGTCTAGATTTCAAAGCCATGCAAGAATAATTATATATATATATTTTTTGTCTAGATTCTATTTATAGGATTAAAACATGGACACAATAGTTTGAGGCATAATAGCACCATATTTAATGTGGTTTCCTATACAACTTAAATTTGCAAAATATCAACCATAGACATTATTTTCTTTCCTGAACATAATTATCATTTTGAACATATAAGGAACATATAAAGAACTTGAAAATTTGCTCAATCAAACTGAACCTACATCCATGATATAATTTTCATTTCCAACATAGAAGTAAACTTGAAATTTTCCTAATTAAATCAACACCATTTCCATCCTATTTTGATATGCATCCATCCAAAATAAAGTTTACAATTAAATCAGATGACAAGAAATTATACTCAACACCAATTTTATTAGCAAACCTGATTCAAAGGCTCAGTCGGGAAAGAATCAGGAAGAAAACCTGGCTTCGTTGCCAATCCAACAAAGTTTGAAATACCAATTTACATAGGATATCAATCCCAATTACAACAATTTAATAGAATTTTCTCCATGACCCTCATCAAGGGATTCATAATGTTTTCTGCAACACATGTCTAGAACCAAGGAGGAAACAGAATCTGATCAGGTGACCAAAAGCATGATCAAGAACAATTCAAAACATGCATATTTATACAAGGTTTTCACAACAAGATCTACAATGAATCAACACTAGGGAAAGGTGGATTCTTCCAACTAGGAAAAGTCAAGCACAACACCAAATCAGATGCCCAATCGGGGCTATTAGCCAAGAACTTTCGTTCTTTCATTTAAAAATGCCATACTCATACGAGGTTTGTGCTGACGGATAGGGGCCCATAATACCCTTCCCTTTCTCCCTCTTCTCATCTTGAGAAGAGACTCTATGCTGGTTGAAGTCCAACTAAACAGACCTTTTCCAAAATTGGTCACTTCTGTCCTCTCCAAGGGTGAGTAAAACCAAAACACCCATACAAGAAAAGTCTCAAAATTGCAAACATAAACATGAAAGGAAAACATCCAAAATAACATGGTTTTCAAATCTTCACAACATACCCACAAACATACAAACATTGAAACAACATCAAGGTAGCATAAGCATGAAACAAACATGGAAATTGAATAAGGGAGATAAGAATTCCTACCTTCACAAAGAGGTAATGGCTATGAACAAGTTTGAGTAGAGTTTCCACTTCCTTCCTTCAATCTTCAAAAAACTCCTCTCTAAATATAGAGATTGGGTAACAACCTTCACTAGTCCAAGGAAGGCCTCTAAATAAGCCTCCAACTCAACCACCCAAGGGCTCAATAACTACCCCCACCCACTTGTAATTCTAAAAACTCCTAACTCAACCTACACTATGGTTAAACGTTAAGTGGAAATGAGGTGAGGTAACTCAAGATAACCATGGTCAATTTTCGCACAAAGGCAAAAAGAGACTTTTTGAGGGACCTCAAAAGTCAATAAAAGGGGCTTAGGAGTTGGAAAAGACCCCTAACCCATATCCATACCCTTTGGGTATAATTATTTCAAGTTTTAAGCCTTAGGAAAAAAGTTTAGAGCCAAACAAAATCTAGGAATAAAATAGGACCATCTAACTATTCTAACATTGCAGATTAAACACTAATTCGGATTTAAGGGAAGATTAAAATCGATTAAGAACCCAAAAGCAAACTAACACCAACTAAAACAACTTGGGTCCAAAGGTTAAACAACTAACCCTAAAAAACACACTGAAGCACATAAACAATTTACAAGTGTCAAGTGACACTAAAAGAACATAATTACGAACATTAACATTCACTAAACAAAGAAGATACATACATATATCTCACAATACAATACGTGAATTATGAACAACAAGGTTTCCAAAATTAGCACAAAGAGATCTGTTCTGTTCCTCCGTAAGTTTTTTCGGCTAAATATCTACACGCTCATTGCACACATCAGTAGTCTTGTAAAATCACATGTACATAAATGTATACGCATCAAAAATTCACATAAATTAAAACATACATCAATAAGGGTTTCTTCATCTTGCTTGATTCTTAATCATTTAAAATCTCTTAAATCAAAGTCTCAATCCTACATTTACTGATTTCATCAACATACATATACATGAAACATTAAATGACAATCATCAAATATATCTGAAAGTAACATCACACAACATGAAATAATAAAGTATGTTCTAAGCATCAGATAATGTCTCGACATCTCGAGTCGTGAATATCAAAATAGTAGTAATGTATCACTATGCTACGATGGATCAGGGCGAGGCCTCACACTACTATAAAAATCTTATTGGGATTAAAAAAAAGCCAAGATAAGAAGGAATTCCATAGATATTTCCAAAATTTGATTTGTTAACAAATATAAATCTATAATCACTAATAAAAATTTAATTGTTAAATTAAATTTAAATTTTAATATTAAATGATAATAGATGATATGATGATATTAAAAAACAATAGATAGATAAAAAATGCATTGAAATAATCTTTACTATAACATTATTTCTATTAGAAAACTTTAATTACATACGTGAACAAATTTAGTTCTTGATCTAATATTCAAATATTGAATTGTATAACAATTTCTAAGAGAAAACATTCGAACAACTATGTTGAATTCAACATACACATAGCACTCACACTTTGATGTGCAATAGGTACATCAATCAAAGTGGTAAAAAACTTCCTTACATTTTCTTATTTTAAATTGTAAGTAGGATTCTAACATGTATACAATGTGTCTACATCATGTCTTCATGCATTAAAATGTTTTCTTCGTGTCTTCATGAATTCATGTGTCTACCTCATGTTTACATTGCGTCTTCATGTATTAATGTGTCTACTTTGTGTCTTCATTCATATATTCTTGTACATGCTATTTATATACTAACATGTGTACTTTGCAAATATTTTGACCCATATGTAGGGGAAAGAATGAATTTGAGTTATAAATTGCTTAAGGACAAGCAAATTCGAGAGGGGAGGATTGTGATATCCCCACTAAAATAAGGTTTAATATTAAATAATTATTAAAATATAGTAATCTAAGAAATAAATATTAAATAAATAAATAATAATATTTAATAATTATGAGCACCATATAAATTATAATAATATTAGAATATACTAACATATTTAAATATAAATTTATACATTATAATTAGATTATAATGTACTAATATACATATTAGAGAATCAATGAATATATATCTATTTACTATTAGCATTAATAATATTCAAGCTCTTTTGCATTAATCATTAAGAGAAGTAATTAAGGGAGAGACGCGTCTCTTCACCATTTAAGGGTGCACTCTTCCATTTTTGGAGATATATGTAATGAGAATTGATTATAGGCTATCTATCTCAACAATATAAGGTGAAGATCAAAGATATTATCATTGAATCTAATTGAAATTAGGAGAAGCCTATTATGGGTTGTAATGCCCTGCCAAGGGATTCAAAAGAATTAACCTAAAGTTTTGCTAAGTTTTTCAAACATTTAAAAAAGAAGAAGAAAGAATAACATACACATCAAACATAAAGTAGAGGAAGCAATAACATACAATCATCTATAAGCATACATAATAGGTTACATTTCATAAGGATCCCAAGACGTTGAGTCACATTTAAATTTTAATTAAAACTAAGTCTAATAAATAACACATCCACATGAAAGAATAATTAAAAGTCCAACGTGACTCAACGTCTTGGGATCCTTAAGAAATGTAACCTGTTATGTATGCTTATAGATGATTGTATGTTGTTGCTTCCACTACTTTATGCTTGATGTGTATGTTATTCTTTCTTTAAAAAAAAAGTTTGAAAAACTTAGTAAAAATTTAGGTTAATCCTTGAGTTAGAATACTTTTAGGATTTCCTGGACTCAGAGAGTATTTTTGATATTTGGTTTGATATCCTATTTGGGACTTGAGACTATCTCCTCAGCATGGTAGGAGTGAGCCATTTAGGTTCGATGTGGTTAGGTGGTAGTTATTTTTACTCTTACCATTGAGATCTGTCCATAGTCACCAAACTCTTTTAGGCCAGTTTTATGCTTGATGATTAGTAGCATTATTTTGAGATTATCATATATTGTTTCAGATCCAGTTGATGTATGATGAGATTACTTGGTACTCTATAATTCATGTGTGAATGATGATTATTATAATATTTTTAGCTATTGATGATGATTAGTTAGATAGATTGCCATATGTGTTTTCTTATGGATACTTACCCCATATTGCATGTGTATGGTGTGCATGTATGTTTTCTTTATGTATGGTATTTCTAATGTAATTAAGGAAGGGAGTCATAATCATCTGCTAGTCAGGATCTACATGATGCACCACTTCCTACCATTTCCTATTTAGTTTAGAATATTGCATTAGTACATGCATGGATTTTATGCAGGTTGCAAGTACCAGGTATTGACTTCCCTGAATTGCCAGGATAAGCATATCCTATCATATTATCTTAATGGTTAGAGAGGGGAGATAAATTCTTAAGTCCAAATCTTAAACCTTTAAACCCATTTGTCCTAGAAAAATAGGACAAGTATCTAAGTTAGTTTACCCATCCAAATTTGTCAAGTGACATGAATTTGTGATTTTGACCCTGGAGTTTGCTTATATTCTTTGCCTTCAATTGAGTTGTCATATTTGGTTTTATGGGTCTGTTGTGATTTTTTGTTATAATTAAATCAAATTAAAAGATAATTTAATGGAAATTTTATAAAAAAAATTGATATTTAATTATAATAAATTAACTAAGAAATTAATTAAATAAAAGAATTAAATTTAAAAGATTGTATTGAAGTTCTATTTTTGATGTATTTATATTTATTTCATTTAATAATAATAATTATTTAGGAGTTTTATTTTAATAATAAACTCTAAATAATATTTTGATTAAGTAAAAACAGGTTTTAAAGGACTCGAAACCTTACAACAGCAGAGTTCTAGAGAGTAGCATGAGAAAAGAATAATAGAGAGAAGAAACCAAAAACAACAGGAAACAGACCTCAGAAAACAAAAAAGAGGTCACAAAAGATAGTGCTAGAAAAGATAGCAAAAGTCCAGCAAAGGTACAACAATCGACCAGCTAAGGAGTATTAATCAAATTCACAACTCGGTCCACCAGAGAATGCATGGTTTCAGCAATAACTTTCACCTCGTCTTTCTTATTGGTTTCCTCAATCTTCTTCGAATGGGCCCAAGTACGCTTGCTAGGTCCTTGAGAATCAGCCCTCGAGGGAAAATCTTGGTGTTTATCTACCACATTCTTCTTCAAGAAATTAGTCATATTATCCACCAGTTGTTTAAGCTATTTATCCATGTTACCCAACCTAGTTTCAAGTTTTGACACCGTCCCCTGGATGTTCCTAATGTCCTTGTCCATAACCCTCTGCTTAGCTTCCATCATAGGGATCTTGTGCATTAGACTTTTCACTTCTTCTGCATTTCTTATGACCTCTGAAAGCCTATCAAAGTGTTGTCCTAAGGTTCTTTCCCCTCTGGCTATTTTGCTCAATTGTTCCATTTCCTTGTTCAGTAACACAATTTTATGCTTGAGGATGCCAATGTCCTTTTGAATAGAGCTAGGGTTACCAAATAGGCCTCTAGAGGACCCTAGCCCACCACTAAAAAAATCACCCCCATTAGATTTAGACCCCTATTCACCATCATCAACATAGTCAGAATCCTCATTCATCTTATTGACATTTTTATTATCCGGTCACCACACAAACTTCCTTCTCCTCTCCAAGTGTTGAGCCGAGGGCTCATCATCAGAATGAGGAGAAGCCCTCTCATCATGACAACCCTTGTGCCTTCCTTTGCTACCTCCCCTATTTTTGATATGCTCTCTGACAATTTCTTCAACATAATCACTTTCCCTCTCTCGGTCAGAGTCCTCCTTCTCAACATTCTTTTTCTTTTTTTTAGTGCTACCCCCCGAACCTTTTTTCGGCTAACTAGACCCCCTTTGGCCTCATCTTTCGTATCAGAGTTGTAGCCCTTTTCCTAAATGCTCCCTTCAGTATCTTGATCACCCCCTTTAAAGTTTCTAGGTTTCGAGATTTTTTTTGATTTGAGCACATTCATAATCAGTACCATTAAACCTTCATGGCAAACATGTGCTCTAGTCGTGTCATGTTGGATGGCTTGGGTAGAAATAGAAAGAGATTGCAATAGATAGGAAGGAAAATTCACCCTAATATCATGTTGAAAATGGTTTGCTAGCACAAAGTGGTAACCATACAATTTTTTATATCTACCATCCAAAGTTAAATATTCCATAATAACAAAGAACATAAACTGCCATGGATGAGACAGAAAAGCCAGGTTAAAATAAGAATTACCTATCTTAACCAGACGATTTCTTTCCTGTTCAGTCTCGACAAAGTCATCAATTTCCTTATCCTTGAAGGGTAAAAGCATAGATCTGTGTCACCGTTTGTGATACAAAAACCTGTTTTGGTCAAATCTCATTTCTTTATCAAAACTCAATTTTAAAAAAAAACTAAAAATACCCTTTTATAGATTTTAGATTCAATATCATCATTATATAAATTTTTGAGTGTTTTGATTAGTTATAATATGTTATAATCTAAAAATATTATAAGTCAATATTTTAACATTTTGGAAGATGCTCTCTCAAAAAATGAAAAAAAATAGTAAATCATATCAAAAAAATAAAAAAATATATTTATCACTAGAGGAGAGAATCCTCTTCATGAATATGTAATTTTTTTTCAAGAAGGTATAGATTTGATAGGGAAGTTTTGATGGGAGGAAAAAACTATTGGATTCTAACAAGGTCGAACTTGAGTACTTATAACAAAGAAAATATACATCAAAAATAATTATTTCTTTTTTTGTGCACTAGCTATATATGTCATCTATAAAATATTTTCAAATCATAACAAAAAAAGATGATTTGCACATACTTGTTTGACAGGAACTACATCCTATATTTTTTACAGTTAAAAAAGGGACTTCAAAATAAAATAAAATGAATAAATTCTTAGTCAAAAAAATAATAAAAATTATAAGCATAAAGTTCATACAATTCTACACATTTCATCAGTTTACATCATCTTCATATTTTAAACGCAAATACCATTTTTTTTGTCATTAATGTTGAACTGTCACATTCTGATATCACTTTTCCTTTCCCTATAAAAATCCATCCCATCCAAATCCAAACCAGTAGCCTCCACAATGATCTCTTCCATGACCTCCATCCTTTGGTTCCCGACCAACACCGAGCTGTCCTTCCAAGATTTAATGAACTAGTGCATGATAGTAGGGTTATTACCTTTGAGTCTCTCCATGTAACTGATAAAATTTCCATGCCTGAGGATGTACCAAACCTCTAGTTTATTCTTCCATTCCGCACAAATAGGTGGTTCGACTTGTTTACTCTTTCCCCCCATTATCTCTTCTACAGATGCACTAGTTTGCTTGCATGAAACCCCCAAACACTCTACGAACACCACTACCTAAGCATGGATAGAAAGAAGCAACCCATAATCCATGTGAGCTGCCCACATTTCTAAAAATAATTGCCCACCTCACTCCAAAGGAGTTAAAATCATAATTCACTGACAACATCATTATTAAGGAATTATTGCTGGGATTTCCATTTGTCATACTTAACATGCTCGCAGCCATCAGTAGGTAAAGTTTCATATGACTCCCATATGATCTTTTGATCATTACAACATGCCACATTCAAAGCACAATTAGCTAAACCATTGGCTTCCCTATAATTATGGGATATTATGCAATTTTGGAAAGAATTAACAATATAACCTGTGTTAGAAATAATATTGGTAATGGTCCATGAGGGTGGGTTAATTTTCTTTAAGAAGTTTATGATATTAAGGGAATCACCTTCAATCCAAATGTTCTTCAAATTCAAATCTTTGGCATAAATAAGACCATAAAGTGTAGCAAAGGCTTCAACCACATGATTGGTTTGACACCCCAAAGGTATAGCCACACCACCAACAAAGTCATCATTAAAATTTCTAATCACCACTTCACAACTAGAAATGCCTAGGTTCCCTTTCAAGGCACCATCAAGGTTAATCTTAAACCAGTTTTTTAGAGGACAATATCATCTTGCACTTTCCCTTGGGTTAGGATCCATTGTGTTCAAAATCAAATTCTTGATGTTCCAATTATTAATCACCCCAACCTCCCACTCATTAGAAGGTTGCTGTCCCATACCACATATTTTGATATTTTCATGCAAAAGGACCTTGATTTTATTGAAGACCTTAAATGGATTGGATTCCACCCCTCTAAAGATCTTGTAATTACATTCCTTCCATATACCCCAGCAAAGATAAGGAAGGATAAAATTCCACAATTTAGTTATCAAAGAATTTTTGGAAGGAACTTTCCAACAAGAGAAAAATAGCTTGATGGTAGCATGAGAGATCCAGTCCATGTTCATTAAAATCCAAATTTTATCCCAAACCTTCTTAGTTAAGGAACAATGGAGCATAATATGATACATTGACTCCCCATAATTCTTGCAAAGAACACATTGATTAACAATGAAAAACCCCCTCTTCTTAAGATTTTCAATAGTTAATATTTTATTTTGCAGAAGAATCTAAAAAAAGATATTAACTTTAGGAGTCATACCTTTCACCCAAGCCATAGCCTAGCAAGGAACATCATGATCCTCAAAAGAATTAGTGTAGGCTGATGAAATAGAGTACACACCACTAGGATCAGATTTCCAAATTAGAACATCCTCTTCATGGTTCAAACAACAACCATTCAAGCATTTAGCAAGCTCCACCAAATTTAGATCCACACTAAGAAGATTTACCCACAAATCATCCTTCCAGTAATCGCTGACTAGAGTACCAAACTGAGTCTTGCACTACTCCATAAACCCACAAAGGGGGTAATCCAAAATCCATATATCTTCCTAGAAAAGGACTTTCAATCCATTTCCTACCTTCCATTTAACTCCTTTCCTTAAGATATGTTTAGATTTCTGAGCATTCTT
Source organism: Cupressus sempervirens (assembly GCA_028749045.1). Taxonomy (NCBI): domain Eukaryota; kingdom Viridiplantae; phylum Streptophyta; class Pinopsida; order Cupressales; family Cupressaceae; genus Cupressus; species Cupressus sempervirens. The sequence continues at coordinate 512,551,451 of CM053784.1, forward strand.
CCATATCTGAGATCCCCCTTGATCAACATTAAGAAAAAGGAAATGTTGAAAATCAAAGTTATCCTAGTGATATTTTTCAGCCTAGATATTCCTCCATTCCCCTTCTTCCTTATGCCATCTCCAAAGAAGTTTAGCCAGTAAAAGTTCTTTCATAGTAGAAATCCTTCGTAGACCAAGCCCTCCCTTCCTCCTGGGAATGCAAACATTCTCCCAAGCAATAAGATGAAGTCTCTTTTTAGTCTCCATACTAGTCCACAAGAAGATCTTCTATATTTTCTCAATAACAAGTGCAAACTTTCTCAAGATTTTAAAGACACTCAAAGCATAAAGCGAAACACTTAGAAGGATAGATTTCAAAAAAATAACCTTCCCAGCCCGACTTAGGAGAGATCCCTTCTAGCCAGCAAGTTTCACATGGATCTTATCAATCAAAGAGTTCCAAAAGCTATCAGGAGGAGATAAACCCAAAGGTAACCCCACATAAGTACCTGGCAAGGAACCACTCTCACACCCAATAATCCTTTTAATCTTCAATCGTCTAGCCTCACTAACATTGATAAAGTAAATCACACTTTTATTCCAATTAATGGTTTGACCAATAGCATCCCCATAGTCAATCAAAGCATTCTTAATATTCCTAGCATTTCTCACCGAGGCCTCCCCCATGACAATAGAGTCATCCACAAATTGCTGATGTGAGCACACAAGAGCTGAGGAAGAAGGGATGAGACCCACAAAGTCTCCTTTCACAACCAAATTATTCACATATCTTCCCAAGCGTTCAACTAAGATAATAAAAAGAATACGAGAAATTGGGTCTTCGTGTCTTAGGCCCCTAGAAGCCTTAAAAAAGGAGGAAGGGGAGCCATTAACAAGCACTAAAAATGAAGTTGAAGAAATTAACATAAAGATAAGATCCTTGAATCTCTTGTTAAAGCCAAACATTTCCAACCTCCTAAGAAGGAAGTTCTAGTCAACTCTATCATATGCTTTAGAAAGGTCAATCTTAAGAAGAAACCCTTCCTTCTTAGACATCACAAGAGAATGAATGTTTTCATGAACAAATATAATGGAGTCCAAGATCTGCCTTCTTAGAAAAAAACCATTCTACTGACTAGCAATGATAGCCGAAATAATAGAAAGAATTCTAAGAGTCAGAACTTAGAAATAATCTTATAAAAGAATTACATAAATTGATAGTCCTAAACTGATCCAAACTATCAACACCCAACTTTTAAGGAATAAGGGTAATAAAGGTTCCATTTAACTCTCTAAGGAGGTTTCTCAAACCAAAATATTCCTTGACACCATTACTAACATCTATTCTAATGATATGCCAGTATTTATGAAAGAATAGGAGAGGGAACCCATCAGGACCAGGGGCCTTATCACCCTCAAAAGAAAAAAACTGCCTTAGAAATCTCATCTAGAGAAGGAATGGAAGAAAGGAAAGAATTCTAGGCTTCAGAGATGCAAGAAGGAATACTCTCTAGGAACATTTGTTGCTTCTCTAAATTCAGGACTGGGTCACATAGCAGCAAGCTGCCAAAGAACATCATGGCCTCCCTTTTAATGGTTTCTTCATTATTAGTCAAACCATCATCTGTCTTAATTTTGGAGATTCTATTAGCCATCCTATGCTTCAAGGTAGTCATATGAAAGAACTTCGTATTCCTGTCACCTTCTTTAAGATAAACCTTTCGAGATCACTGTCTCCAAAACATTTCCTCCTTAGTAATAAGATCATGAAGGTCAACCAGCTTATCACTCTCCTCTTCCCTAGAAACCATCTCATAACCATTAGCTTGAATCCTATCTTGAATGTCTTTAAGCTCCTCCATAATCTTTCTTTTGTTCTAAAAAATGTTACCAAAGGTGGTTTTATTCCAAATTTTAATGCGTTTCTTAACATTTTTCAATTTAGCTACCACTCTAAACATAGTTGTACCCTCAACATTAATGTTGCACTACTCCTGAATGAGACTCTCCAAATTAGGATGAAGGATCCACATTTTTTCAAATCTAAAAGGAAAATTCTTCCTAAAATTAAAGTGGTCAGTAGAAAAGAAGATAGGGTAGTGATCTGAACCCACCCAAACTTGGGCATTGAGTGAGCATTTATAATTCAAAATCCACTCATTGTTGATAAGAGCATGATCCAGTCTAACCTGAATTAGATCCTTACCAGATCTTCTATTCATCCAAGCGTATTCAATCCCATGTAAATCAATATCATGTAGCATATGATAGTCAATAAAATTCATAAGATCTAATCTATTGTCCAGATTGGTCTAATTGCCTTCCCATTTTTCAGAATCCTTTAAGGAGGTATTAAAATCCCCTATCACCAGCCACTTATCCTTAGCAAAAAGCTTTCTCTGATTAGAAATTTTTTCCCACAAAGCCTTCCTCCCCCATTTGGTGTTGGGGGCGTAAACATTAGTAAGGACCCAACTAAAGTTGTCTTTTGAATTAACAAAATGCACATTCATCATATTTCTACTTTGATAAATGAGTTCCCCCTAAATCCATTTATTAATCCAAAAAACCACCAAACCTCCTAAAGCTCCATTAGAATCACTTCCAATAATCTTTCCTCCCTTAAAGATAGAAAGGTCTTCCACCTTATCCTTGAGAATCTTAGTTTCTTGAATAACAAAAATGTTAGGTCTATTATCCCTAATCATATTTTTTAAAATATCGTGTTTGTGAGAGTTATTTAACCCTTGTATATTCCATGAAATGATCTTCATAATTTAACAAAATGTTTAGATTCAAGGATGCTTCTTTGGCTTCCATCTGCAATGCTCTTGATAACCATATATGTTCTTTTGTGCTGATTAGAATGTCTACCGGCATAAGATGGAGAAGACCCAACATCACCATTCTTGATAATGGCTCCACCATTCTTAGACAAACCAAACTTACCCTTAATTGGTTTAGAATTAGCTTTGGATCCCTTCTTATTGCTTTTCACTAGGGTAGAGTCTCATCTTCTTTATTATTATTTTTCTTCCTGCCCCTCGAGTATTTTCCAACTGTTGTCCAATTGGCCTCAGAACTTTCCTTTTCCAAAACTAGTTCCTCAACATGGGAGATAGTGAGAATATCCTCAAAAAATCCACAAACAAAGGAATTTTCCTTTAGCATAGGAGCCTGAGCTAAAGCCTCCTTTTGAGATCCATCTATAATAAAAATATGATCCTCCATAGAAAGACTCCCCCATAGCTTCCCGATTCCTCTTTATACAAACAATCTCAAGATTCACCAAAGGATCCTGAAAAGGGGAAGCCACATCAGTCACCATCAAAGGTGAGTCAGTATTAAGCTCCTTTGGGGGAACAACCAAATTAGTATCCTCCCCTACATTCTTTCTCAAGTCTTTATTCTTCGCAACATCCTTTGAGATATCATTCCATACTAGAAGATCTTGGTGGGGAGCACCATCAACTCCATCCATAGGGCTGCAATCAATTTGGACTTGGTCCTTTGGAGGAGTAGGCACCTCAACTACTACCACCACCACTTTAGATAGGTTTTTCTTTTCCCAAATTTTCTTACTCTTCTTCGCAGTCTTCTTAGCTTTTCTTTTCAAAGATGGACATTGCTTACCCCAATGACCCACTTTCTTGCAAAGGAAGCATGCAAAAGGGATAGATCCATACTCCATCCTTTGGTCCTAGACACCAAGTTTAGATTTGAGAGCAATAGATTCTAAAAGATCCACCCCATGAGAAACTCCAACACAAAACCTAGCATAGTTCAGTCTCCTCCTAGAAATAGTCACCGTATCTAAAGAGAGGAGTTTCCCAAAAGTATTGGCAATGCCCTTGAATACATCTTCCACCCAAAACTCAAGAGGGAGACCATGAAGTTTTGCCCACACAGGGGCTTTAATAGCTGAATCATCCAAAGAATAAAGATTGGGGGCCCATTTTTGTAATAGTAGGGTATGCTTCCCCATAACCCAAGGGGTACTACATAGGATATCTCTCTTATCCTCATCACAAGAGAAACAAAAAGAAAGACAACCTTTAGCCATAGCATAAATATCCACTTGACCCTTCAAACACCATTTTCTCTGGACAAAAACACACACATCTTCAATATTAAGTCATGCTCAAATGAAGCACCCTACCAAGGTGGAATCCATACAAGAGATATTTCTATCAATGATCTGATTAGGAATTTCAATAGAGAACTTACATTTATCTTTTGCAGAGATGTCTTTGATCGGTGGGAAAGCAGACTTTCCAATAGGTTGAATCCCAAACAAACTAGACCATTTTTTATTCTGTTCCTCCCCCCCCCTCCCCCAAGCATCCACCAGGAACCTGCCATCATCAGCATTGCTAGAATCACCATCCCCAAATTTGACAAGGGAATCCCCAGACTATTCCCCAGGTATAGGGGAATTCAAAATCCAGTTCACGCTCGAACTCTCTTCACTCCCACTCGCCATGAGGAGAAATAGTGTTAAAAAAAAATCAAAACTCTAAATAATATTATTACTTGAGTTAATAAATATATTATTAAAATGTCTTGTAATTAACTTGAGAGAGAAAACATAAAATTTATAAAGTTTATTTTTATTAAATTGCATAAAGCATATGCAAGAAATTTAAAGATAAGTTATAGTTCTAATTTTGGCATATTTATAATTAATTAGTTTAACAATAATTTATTCAGGAGTTTTATTTTAATTAATAAACTCTAAATAATATTATTAGTTAAATAAATAAATATGATATTAAAAATGTCTCATGAATAATTAAAGTGAGAAAGAAAATTAATTTAATAAAGATATTTTAATTTAAATTGTTTAAAGTTGTTGCATGAAAATTTTATAAAGAAAATTCAATATTTCATTATATTTGATTAATTGAGAAATTAATTAAATAAAAGAAATAAATTTAATTTTTTTTATTAAAGTTCTATTTTTTGACGTATTTATATTTATTTAATTTAATGATAATTATTTAAGAGTTTTATTTTGATAATAAACTCTAAATAATGTTATTAATTAAGTTAATAAATATATTATTAAAAAAATATCTTGTGAATTAATTAAATAAAAGAATTCAACTTAAAGATAAAGTTTTAGTTCTAATTTAGGCATAATTATATTTATCTAAATTAATAATAATTATTTGAGAGTTTTATTTTAAATAATAAACTCTAAATAATATTATTAGTTGAATTAATAAATATATTATTAAAAAATCTCATAATTAACTAGAGAGAAAACATAAATTTAATAAAGTTATTTTAATTAAATTGCATAAAGTGTATGCATGAAATTAAAATATAATAAATTAATAAGAGAGAGTAAGCAATTATTTAATAAAGTTTATTTTAATTAAATTGCATAAAGCTTATGCATGAAATTAAAACATAATAAATTAATAAGAGAGAGTAAGCAATTATTTAATAAAGTTTATTTTAATTAAATCACATAAAGCTTATGCATGAAATTAAAATATAATAAATTAATTAAAAGAGAGAGTAAATTAATTTAATAAAGATATTTTAATTTTAATTATTTAAAGTTGTTGCATGAAAATTGTATATAGAGAACTCAATATTTAATTAATTGAATTTATTTATTTAAAAAAAAAAAAAAATAATCGAGAGAACAAAAAAGGTACAACATCAAAAGAGGGGGGGAGGCGAGCCTCAACCACCAAGTTCAAAGTCCAACTATTAGCTAGAATTAGTCAACTAACACATTAAGTAGCAGTTCTAATGAGATTACAAAAAGAGGAGACAGATAAGCTATTCAAGAACATCATCATGATCATCGAACCAAGCTATCCATCCTAGCTCTCCTTCCATCCATACGAATTTCTTCCGCTCGAGAAGTTGAGCAAAGAAGTCAAGTCTATCAGAAAAGGGGCCTTTGTTCTCACGTATTTCCTTGAGCAGCTCCTTGAGAGCTTTTCCAAAAGCAGTCTGGTTATCAAGAATGCTGGCCAGTTCTAGCCCATGCTTCATCTCATAAATGAACATTGTAGCGAGCCCATCATGGAGGAATCTTTTTAGCTTGTCCATCTTGAGCTTCATAATGCAGCAAATCTGCAAGAGAATCTTAAAACGGATGAGTTTCGAATGAAACAAACTAAGGGATCTACCAACATCTTGAAATTTGTCCTCATTTCTACACTTTCCAAATAAACCAAAGAATGTGAGAGGATAGAATGTTCTAGAAAAAATTAGCATCCTTTTTAAGACCAAATAAGTTGCCAAGAATGGTATCTAAAACAGGAACATGATCAGCTATAGAAATTCCAAAAAACTTCCATATAATCCTAACAAATTGACAAGTAAAAAATATATGTCTTAAATTTTCAAAAACCCTACAAATAGAAAAAATTTCAGTATCACCAACATGATTTTTAATAGGAAGTCTATCGAGAAGAAGCTTCCATTTAAAATGTAAGATTTTGGGGGGAATATGCGATTTCCAAAATCTGTCAAGAATTTTTTGCCATTCAAGAGAGTTCAAGTTCATATACCAAGTGGTATTAAGGTGAGAAATAACAGAGTTGTCTTTATTGAGCACCTTATATACATATATCTGTAGCTTTAATTTTATGTAGGAGAGATCCATCATCCCAACAAAAATTCAAAAATCTATGAGAGTCCACATCACACTTGCAGGGAAGATTAAGAGTGCAACAAGCATTGGAAACCATATTATATGTACGTTTATGGGAGATAGGAAGGTTGAACTTGATTCTAATATCCTGCCAACTAACAAGATTGTCATTCTCCAAAATGTCAATAAAGCTCTGGATATCAAGGATGTTCCAAAATTTTGCAGAACAACCTTGAGTCATGGCAAGAGGCTTACCACTATGATGAAAATTCCACCATATTGAACACTCACTATGAATAGAGTTATTGCTAGCAAAGTTGGAATTATAGATGAAACCCCTCACAAGCTCCCAAGCTTTCCAAATAGGCTTGAAAATGAGGGAACCTTGGACAGAGACAGGGAAGGACCCAACAACCAGATCAGTAAAAGGAAGATTTTTCCAATGTTTGGCCTGCTTAGGATAAATGGACTAAATGTTATTTCTAAGAAGAATCTTCTAGGGTTCCTGACCATCAAGAGCCTGAAAAATCCACTTAGCAGCAAGGAAAATTCCTTGGATCCTAAGGTCAATTAGGCCTAAGCCACTAGAGTTCTTGGTAACATGACACCAACTCCATTTAACAGTTTGTTTCTTCCTGTGACCTTTGCCATCAGACCATAAGAATCTCCTAATGGCTTTCTGAATCTCAAACACTTGGTAGTTACTAAACATCTAGATGGAGGAGTAGTATATACTATAGGATGACAAGATTTTCTGACACACCTGCACTCTATCGGCAAGCAACAACACCTTGTTATCCCACTTGTACAGCTTCTTAACAATCTAAAAGAATAAATTAAAGTTCTAATTTTATTATATTTATATTTATTTAATAATAATAATTTAAGAGTTTTATTTTAATAAAAAACTCTAAATAATATTATTAGTTGAGTAATAAATATTATTTGATTAAAAAGAAAATATTAAAATATGTTAATATTTGATTTAATTAAAAACTAATTAAAATTTATGGTTTAAATAAAAAGTCTAAATTAGAGGTCTAAATTTAGAATTTTTTTTTCTATTAAATATAAGAGGATAAAAAAACAATAGAATCAAAGAGTTTATAGAGTATCAACAAGGAGGCCTAGCCTCTGTCTGACAATAGAGTATCAAATGTACAATGACATCAAAACATGAGGAGCAACCAACTAATGTTAAGCATCAAAATGAACATCCATTGAGGCAGTCCAACCGAGTGGACCCTCCATCCAAACAATGTTTTTGCGCTCTTGAGTTTCAATTAATATGAGCAGCTCTTCTTTTTTGGCATTAACATTCTTCCTGATCTCCCTATTCAGTCTTTTACATGCCTAATCAAAAGCATGTAGGTCATCCAACATTCTTCTCCATTGATATCCATGTTTTAGCTCATAGTAGAGGAAGGTAACATGACCATCTTCCAGGAATCTCTTCAACTTGTCTTTCTCAATCAGCATAGTGGCTTGAACTTGCAAGAAAATAAAATGTGTGAGTTTCCAAAAAAATCTTAGTAAGAACCCTCATAAATTTAGAAAATTGGTTAAAGAAAGATTAGAATATGATGTTATATTTAATTAATTAGAAATTAATTAAATATGTACTTTAGTTTAAAATATTTATTTTAAAAGTCTAATTTAAGAAGTTGAATAAAAATAGAATAAAAATATTAAAAGATTAAAGATTGAATATTGTTTTATTATGATTATTTAATTAATAATTATTAAATTAGAGTTTCATTTAAATAATGAACTTTAATTATTCTTATTAACTTAAACAATAGACTATGCTTTAAATAGCGCTTACACTAATTAATAAGTGGAGGAAAAGAAAATATAAAAGAATATTTTAATTAAAAATTTCTTTAAATGTGCATGAAAGAATTAAATTTAAAAGATTTGATTAAAGTTCTAATCTAGGCATATTTATATTTATTTAATTTAATAATAATTTATTTAGAAGTTTTATTTTAATTAATAAACTCTAAACAATATTGTTAGTTAAATTAATAAATATTATATTAAAAATGTTGCATGATTTAATAAGGGAGAGAAAAATTTAATTTAATAAAGGTTATTTTAATTAAATTGCATAAAGTGTGTGCATGAAAATTAAAATATAGTAATTAAAGACAAAGGGCTTTTGCATGATTGCATGATCAAAGCCTTGATTTGGGGGAAAAAATCTTTATTAAGGAAATTAGAGCTCATTTCTAGATAGATAGGTTTGGAGGAGCCAATTTCTAAAAAGAGGGTTTTCGAAGGAAAAGAAAGATTATTGCATGTTTGTGCGTTCATTATTGTAGCATCTGATCTAGGTAGGATCTTGTGGGTTTGTTCAGTAGTTGCTCATTCTTCGAATTCCTATCTTCTTTGTGTATGTTGTGTTTCTATTTTTAGAAGTTCTTTGGGTTGAAACTCTTGTTTGAGAAAATTAATTTCCATTATAGAATTGTCTGTGATTTAATCTGGAAACTTTTAGTAAATATTGAACTTTAGGGTTTTCAAAACCTAATGAATTATGAAACTCACTTTTGTATGTGCTTTATGTGATGAGTGATTTACTAGTGTTGGGGTTTTTGGGTTGACCTAGCTTTGACCAATTTTAGGATGTTATCGGAGGCTTGGGAGTTTGGCATTTGTGGTATTATGTTGAATCTATCTTGATCTTTTTATACCCAACCATGGTAATGTGTCTAGTATGCTCTATGATGTGGTATTTGTTAGACTTATTATTAATTAAATTTAAATGTGACTCAACATCTTGGAATCCTTAAGGAATGTAACTTGTTATGTATGCTTATAGATGACTGTATGTTATTGCTTCCGCTACTTTGTGTTTGACATGTATGTTGTTCTTTCTTTAAAAAACAATGTTGGCAAACTTAGTAAAACTCTAGGTCATTTCTTTTGGATCCCTTGGTGGGGCGTTATAGGGGTCATTACAACTCACAACTTATTTGTTATATTTTGTGGCTTCTCATTGGTCATTTCTCCTCTATCAACTATTTGAGAGGTGAAAAATGAATTTTGCATTTTTCATTAGCACTTCACCAATTTTTCGTTAAACCCACTAGGTAGAGGGCAAGTGGGTGAATGAATAACGCACACCCATAGTATTAGTGACTAACGATGTCACATGATCTTAGCCTCTATTACTAGAAATGTGAGATTTAGATTTCATTTTGTGTTTCAACAACATGAACTATTTTCTTATATTGTAAAACAACTATTTCTCTCTAGTTTGGTCCTTGCATAAGTTCCATGTGAAATTTCTATGCTATTTTTATTGTAATATTAGCAATGTTAATATTTATGTTACGATTACCATAAATTTATACACATTCCAATTTTTACTAACATCAACAATTCTCATGTTTATCTCCATAAATTTATGGAACTTTTTAATGTAACATTTTAAAAAACTTATGAGCATCATTTATATAATATATATTTTAAATAAATGTGTTACTAAATTATTGACAAAATAATTTATATTATATAAAAAAAATGATTTATAAATTATCATGTATATAGCCATTTCTTATTTGCAACTTCTAAATGTCACATTTTTCATCTTATTGTAGTTTGTTGTTCTAGTTCCCATTTTTCATTTCTAGCAACATAGGTCTTATCACAAAGAAGTGAGTACGACAAATTCAACATTGGTCCATGGGCCGTAGAGTATAATGGAGTAATATGTGGATATAAATTGTATGCATCACTATGTATTCCAAAATATGGAATTTCTATTTTAACAAATTAGATTGCATTACTGAGCTATTGAAAAATAACAGTTAATATCCTCCCCTTTTTGTTTCTTTATTTTCCCCAAATTTCCAAATAATTGATGTTCATGCTTTGATATCACCTTGTGGTTTCCCTACTTAGACAATTGTGCCATAGTTTATCTGAAGAAGAAGAAAAAGGTATGGGTTTTCCAACACTTTGGAACATTGTGATAAAATTGGCAAAGAAGGATGTTTCCATGATACATATGGAACCTTTGAAGAGCTTAAGGAAAAAATGTGACAATGGTGGTTATTGAATGTTTTGTAAAATTTCTTGCTAACCTGCCCATTTTTCCTAGTTTGCATTATTTGTGTGTAGGATTTTGAGGTAAGTCACTTAGCACAGGTTGAATTAGTTTTATTTTTTTATTATTTGGATTCTAGAATATGTATGTAGCTGGATCAATTTTTATGTTGTGCTAAGATGTAGTGAGCACCTTAAAAAAGATCTCTCTATATATATACATAAATACATACATAGACATACACATATGTGTGTGTACACATGTATATATACACATACATATAAATAAAGAGAAGCTTCTCTATATATACATACATACATAAATAGACACACACATATGTGTTTTTATGTATGTATATATACAAATACACATACATAAAGAAAAACTTCTCTATTCACCTGCTGAGGGAAATATAAAGAGATGTTGAAGGTGATTAGATTTCTTACAGATTTGACTATGAATGTCTTTTATATTTTCATAACATAATTATTAGTTAATTCTACTCTTTATATTTGAAGTTATTGAACACCAAAGGGGAAGACATTTATTGATTTCAATACCTCTCTTGGTTTCTCAGTTGGGTATAAATATTGTTTCAAAAGACACAAAGCCAAAAAGCATCTCACAAGAGCACATGTCTCATGTCCACTCATGACATGACTATTGATATAAACAATTATTAAACTTATACTAATAAGTCTAGTTAATTCTTAACCAAACATGATTTATATTAAGTAGTTGATCTATATAAACATAAATGGATCATCTGCTCGATCCTAATATGACTTAACATGAATGCATCTGATCATTACTTGGATAATATTATGCATGAGATCTCTACTCAATCACCAAGAGATAATATAATCTATAAGTATAGATTTCTGCATACTTAGTTTGGTATGAATAGTTTGGCATAAATTGGGGAATGTGCTTCATGCCTGGCATGCAAGTGATGCATCTACATATCCAATTTTATCACCTTTGAAAACTACATTTGATCTTGCTAGCTAGGAACAACTGATTGTTCATTTTATTGTACCTAATCTAGTGATAGTTCTATAGGATTTTGTAATAAACCTAGCTAATAAAAAACTAGACCCATTTAAATAGGTTATGGCTAGTTTCTTTCTAAAAATATTTGCTATGATATGTTTTTGTAAAATTTCTTGCAAACTCTGCACATTTTTCCTGGTCTGCGTTATTTTTGTGTAGGATCTTGAGGTAAGTCACTTAACACAGGTTGAGTGAGTTTTATTGTTTAATTATTTGGATTTTGGAATATGTATGCAGCTAGATCAATTTTTCTATCTTGCTAAGATGTAATAAGCACCTTAGAAAAGATCACTAAGATATACATGTTTAGAAGGAAATATAAAGACATACATGTTTAGAAGGAAAAGAAAAGAACATTTACATATCCCTTGAAGAAAATTGCAGAGCAAGGGCATGACGCGACAACGAAATCATAGAACAAGGGAATGACGATGAAATTGTAGAGCAAGGGCACAATAACAAAATGCAAAGATCACAAGAGCACATCAATGAAATGCAGAAATCACAAAGGCACGGCAACAAAATGCAGAGCAAGGGAAAGACAACATTTAGAGCTCTCCACCCTCTTTTGCATGCAACTCTCCACAATCAAAATAAATGGGGAATGATTTCTATTGTGTTTTCTTCTTCTTCTTCTTTTAAACTCATACGAGTGTCACAATTATGATGCAAATGTCGCTATTGCAACAATGATGGGGACAATTGCAAAAAAAAACATGAAAATCACCATAAATTACACCGTCATCGCAAATTGTTGTAGAAATTTGACCCCAAATTTTGTAGTGAATATGAGTTGAGTAAGCATACCCAATTCAATAGGAATATCACTATAAAATCCATTGTTCCCTAAATCCAAATCAGTTAAAGAGGACACATTTCCTAAGAAAGATGGGCTTGTGCCTGTTAATTTGTTTGTTGCTATATAAATAATTTCTAAATGTGAAAGGAGACCTAGCTCAAAGGGAATGTTTCTACTTATTTTTTTATAAGATAGAGTGAGATGACATAAAGAACAAGAGTCAGCCAAAGTGGAGGGAACAGAGCCTTCTAATTCATTGTGTGACAATCCAAGTATTCTAAGGCAAAAAATCCTTCCTAATTGTGTGTGAATTTGGCCATGAAAGCTATTATTTCTAAGAGCAAGTACTCTAAGAAAAGAAAGATTGCCAAGAAAGGGGGAAATAGTACCTAGTAGTGATGTAGTTGTGAGATGCAAGGAAACCACATGTTGATGACGAGAAGGGCAAGAAACACCAGTCCAATTACAAAAAGAATTATTGGAAGACCAATCATGCAAAACATTGTGAGGGTCAAGGGAAATAGAACCCTTGAAAGCCAAGAGAGCTTCTTCATCAAAATAAAAAGAAGGAGAAGTATGAGAGATAGAAATATGAATAGAAAGAAGAGTAGAAAACAAGCCATCTTCAATTTCATCTCCAAGTGGGTATTTAGCATATCAAGTTATGTTTAATGTTATTGGTAGGATTGGAATTCTTATATAGATCTCTATTGCTGATCAATTTAAACTGGAATTACACAACAACTACATAGATTAAGATTACTTTGGAAAAGAATGGAAGAGTTGGGAATCCCTATGGTGCTAAGGACAACAGTACACAGACTATTTGAGTAGATTAAGGCCAAAATCAAAACTATAGATGGGCTATCAAAATGCTTGGGCAACGACATAGGGATCAAACAAGGGTGCCCACTATCTCCAATCTTGTTTGGGCTCTACATTGACAAGTTAGACGGATGGTTAAATAGAGCTAGTGGTGAGGGGGTTTACCTAGCTAGTTATGTGATAAAACTATTATTATATGCAGATGATCTCATTATTATCACAAAGATAGCTAATGGTTTGAGAGAGCACTTGAAGGCACTGGAAAACTTTTGTCAGGAGGTAGGCATGGAAGTTAACACCAAAAAAACAAAAGTTATGATCTTTGTTGCTGACCAATTTGAACCAAAATTGCGTAGCAACTACACAGATTAAGATTTCTTTGGAAAATAATGAAAGAGTTGGGAATCCCTATGGTGCTAAGGACAATAGTACACAAACTATTTGAGTAGGTTAAGGCCAAAATCAGAACTATGGATGGGCTATCAAAATGCTTTGGAAATGACATAGGGGTCAAACAAGGGTGCCCATTATCTTCAACCTTGTTTGGGCTCTACATTGACAAGTTAGAAGCATGGTTAAATAGAGCTAGTGGCAAGGGGGTTCAGTTGGCTAGTTATGTGATAAAACTATTGTTATATGTGGATGATCTCATCATTATCACCAAGATAGCTAATGGTTTGAGAGAGCACTTGAAGGCATTGGAAAGCTTTTGTCAGGAGGTGGGCATGGAAGTTAACACCAACAAAACCAAAGTTATGACCTTCTTGTTGAAGAGAAATAAGAGACCCCCGAACACTATTCTCTTTGAGGGTAACCCTCTAGAGATTGTGAGCAAATATAAGTACTTGAGAATAGACTTCCAGAACAAACTCAGTTGGGAAATGTGCTAATCTAAAAGAATTTAAGGGTGCTGGAAGACATTATATTCTTTATAGAATTCTTTAAAAAATAAGTGTAGGAATGTAGAACTCTAGGATTAGAAGATAAAGAAAATATTATTTGGACTATTTGTCACACTTGTGGTTTTGTATGGGTGTGAAATTTAGGGCAGCAACTTGTCAAATCAGAAATGGAGACAAGTAGAAAGAAAACAAAAACACCTAATCATTAGCCGGCTCAAAATCAAAAACATGATGCCTTATGAGATCTATTGGCAGAAGTGGGTGTCATTCCTTTAGAAGTTGTTGCAATGGTCCACCTGATATGTTACTTAAAGAAAACCCAAGGCATGGGAAGTCATCATTGGCCTAAGCTAGTCACTAAAGAAAAGCTAGAAAGGAGAAAAAACACATGGATGAAGCAAAACAACAAATGGATACAAAAGTGGGATGTCAACATCCATAACTGCTCAGTAGTACTAAAGAAATAAAGAAGTTTTTTTGCTAAAGATTTCTTAGCATCATGTAGACAAGGCACATAGCAAGGAAAAAATCTTACTATGTTAACAAATTTAACCCCAACACGTGCCATAAGGAAAAAGCGTATTTAGGCACAACTATTAAGTGGAAGGCTAAAATGCTTATAGTCCAGTTTAGAACTAGCTATCACTAGTTAAGATGCAAGATAGGTAGATGGAGAGTGCCAAAAGAGGAATGAGAAAATAGGATCTGCCTATTTTATGACATAGGAGCCATTGAAACAGAACATCACTTTGTCATAGAATGCCCGATGTACAGTGACATTAGAGATCTTAGAAAACAACACTATGAGCCACCTCTTTAAAGAAAAGCAATTTGACAAGATGGCAAACTTGATCATCAAAATGCTAAGAAGAAGAGAAGAATTAGTCAAAAGATTACAGCTGGATTAGATGACATCATCTATCTAGCCTCATCATTTAGGATGTTGCCCATGATGCAACTACTATGCCCATACCAAGGTGGAGGCCCACTTTGGGATGCATTTTGGTAAACCCCATGCATTCATACCCACACACAACTGTCAAGGCACATTTTATAAATATATTGATTCAAAATGTGTCACTATATTGTTTAGTAAATAGATAGACTAAGTGGATAAAATTAATTATAAGATTTTTAGAAATACATAATTGTGAAGTTTAAATCCATTTCCTAATTAATGATTAAATGGAGAATGAGTAAATTTTTATAAGTGTTCAAAAGAAATATTGTGTTTTAAATTTTTGAGATATTAAAAAAAAAAAATAGTATTTTGACAATTTACATTACATATTATTTATCTTAATTATTTTATGTCATTATTATGACATTAAATAATCAAGGTAAATAATATGTAATGTAAATTATCAAAAAATAACTATTGTAAAAATAAATAAGTATAATTATTTAAAATTTAAAATTTATATTATGATAGATATGATATTTTTCATGAAATTATTTAATAAAGTTTATGTTCTATAAGTTCATTTTTTTTCTATTATCCTTTACATGAACTTGTATAACATGAACTTTATTAATAACATGTTTTTAACTTGTACTAATCCATGATTTGTCTCATTATAGTATAATTAATTATTTTTATATGGAATGAATGAGTATTAGTTTTATATAATTCGACACAACTATAGTAGACAATCCTAATTAGATAATAAGATTTTTAATTTATTTAGATAAAAATGAAAGTCTAGATAATAATTTTTTAAAAAATATATAATAATAAAATATTTTTCTATTAATAGAATGTATTAGTTATAAAATAAAAAGTAATATTTATTTTATAAATAAATGTAAAAAATATATATAAATAATATAATATATCAAAATGATTAGTTAAAAAACAAAGTTTATCCAACTTGATGGTTTGAAATATTTAAGACAATTTTTAGCATTATAAATGTTAAATAGTAGAGAATTTTTTTTTGCACATTCAAATAGTACGGGATGACCAAAACAACCTTATAATTAATTTTATTCTATTATTGTATTTGTGTAGGCTAAATATTATTGTAATAAGGATAGTAATTAATAATTTATTAACATCAAACTTTTTATTGTTTAAAATGTGGTTAATATATATTTTTTCATTTTATAAAAATATTAGGACATAAGTTTTAATAAAAAATATATTTAAGAAAATAAATGTTGAAGATAGTTATTAAATTATAATTAATTAAATTACATTTTAAAGTTATATCACAATTTAATCAACATAGAAATTCAAACTTTAATTTATATTAAAAATATTATTAATTTTTTTAATGATTAATTTTAAATTAATCACATATATTAAAAATAATTAACATTAACATTCACATAATTTTCACTTAAAACTTTAAATAAGATAAGGTAAATATATAATTTACAATTAATTTAACCTTAACTGAATATAATATGAAAATTATAAATTATTAAAATATGTTGAAAAATAATTAAAATATTTTAAATAATATTTATTCTAAATCATTTTAAAATGCAACCCGCTATTAAATTTATCATTCAAATTTAAAGTCTTTCTCCAAACAAATTTTACTTGGAATTCAAACATTTATGGTGATCAAATGATTTGACATGAGTTTGGGCACAGGCAAAAACACATCTCAAAGCGGGCCATGACCATGGTATGACCATAGTAGTTGTGTCGTGGGTCGACATCCATCCATCTAAGAAATAGATTTTACCTGGACTAATAAAAGAATTGGAAATAATTGTATTCAAGCCCACCTGGACAGGGTCCTAAAATCCCTGGATTGTACCCAAGTTTTGATTGTGCCCTCTCTTCTATACAAAAGATTGCGTTTGACCACTTCCCACTTATTTTCAAAGCCGAGCTTTGTAGTCAGGAAGAATTTCCCTTTCAAGTTTCATAAAATCTAGATGCAACATCCTAATTTTATTTCTTTTTAAAAAGTTTTGTGGAATATAAAAATTGATGGTATGACCATTTTCCACCTAGCTAATAAACTTAAGAATGTAAAAAAAGGGTTAAAGAGTGGAACAATAGATCTTTTGGAGATATCTTTGAAAGTAAATATAATTTGAAAATGAAGTTAAAGAACATTCAAGATAGAATTTAGTTTGATGGTTATTTAGAGGAGTTGGTAAAGGAAGAGAATGAGAAGTTGGATAATTACCATGATATTATTTCAAAAGAAGAAACCTTTTGGAGGTAGAGATCTAGGTCTATTTGGCTTGAAGAAGGTAATTAAAATTCTAATTTTTTTCATCTTGCTACTATGAATCATATGGCAAAGAATTGAATTTATAGCCTAATAAAGGGAATGGATAAAATTACTAATGAAAATGAAATCACAAGAGAGATGGTATCCTTTTTCTCCTCCCTCCTCTCTATTGACTGAAATGTTGATGATACTAGACAGATGGATCTTCTTGAAACTATTCCTCAAGTTATTACCAATGAGCAGAACAAAATGATGACATCTATTCTTTCTGGGGATAAAATTTATAAGGCTATTCATTCCTTTGAAGGAGAGAAATCCCCAACCCTAGATGGTTTTCCCATGTTTTTCTTCCAGAAACTTTGGGAAGTTGTTTGTAAAGATGTCTATGATGCGGTGAAAGAATTCTTTGGGGATAAAAGAATGTTAAAGGAGATTAACTCTACTTTTTTTTTCTTGATTCATAAGAAGTTGGGTGCTAATTCTCCAAAATATTTCAGGCCTATTAGTCTATGTAATTGAATCTACAAAATTATTTATAAAGTTCTAGCCTAGTGTTTGCTGACTATTCTTCCAAATTTTATTTCGGATCAACAAAATGGTTTCATTCCTAGAAGGAAAATTCTGAATTCTATTATTGTTGTTCATAAAAACATATATTCTTTATCTCTATCTAACTCTCAGGGTTTTGTGATGAAGGTGGAAATAGCGAAAGCTTATGATAGAGTTGACTGGAATTTCCTCTAAAAGGTAATACAAACCTTTGGTTTTGGTGAACAATATCTAAAGATTATTATGCAGCTTGTTACTACTTCCTCATTGGCTGCCTTGGTAAATTGGAGCTCCTTAGATTTTTAAAACCAATGAGGGGGTTGAGACAGGGTGATCTTATCTCTCCTATTCTCTTCACTATTATGGTTGATTGTTTGGGTAGGTATATTGGTAGGCTTGTTGTGAAAGGGGAGATTTAAGGTTTTAGGCCAACTTCCAAACCTCTTTTATGTTCTCATGAACAGTTTGTGGATGATACTATTTTCATGGGAAAGGCTGATGTTAGGGAGGCTAGGATTCTTAAAAAGGCTTTGTCAATTGGGATAAGAGCTCTCTAATTTTTTAAATTAAAACTCCAATTCATAGGCAAATGAAAATTGCAAATATCTTGGGCTTCTCTATAGGTTCCTTTCCAAGTACTTACCTTGGTCTCCCTTTGGGGCATACTCCTTCTGACTCCTTTTGGGAGGATCTTGTGGAGAAGTTCAATAACAAATTAGCAGGATGGAAATTAGATATGTTGAGACAAGTAGGCAAAGTGACACTTTTGAAGGCTTGTCTTCAAAGTCTCCCTACCTATGTTCTTAGCCTCTTCAAAATTCCAACTAAATTTTCAGATGCTATTGATAAAATTCAAAGAAACTTTTTGTGGGCTGACAGTTAAGAAAGAAAGAGAATGACTCTAATAGCTTGGAAAAATGTTTTAAAACCTAAGATTGCAGGTGGTCTAGGTATCATATCTATTAGAAGTATGAATAAAGCCCTCTTACCTAAACAAGGATACATAGTGTACCAAGATGATAAGGAATGGAGCTCTATTTGGGAGTATAAGTATATTTATAATGCTCCATCGATGTCTAACTTCAAGTCTTACCAAAATATCTCTAATTCCTCAGCCATTTGGGGTGCAGTTCATGGTGCAAAAGAGATTTTTAGTAAAAGATGTAAGTGGAAAGTGTTAGAGTAATTAGATATTTCCTATTTAACTCTAGTCTACTAGAGATAAACTTTAGGCATATAATAATTAATTCTTTTATTAATTATTATGATACAACCTTGGTTAGACCTTTTTTGAGTTTCAATCTCCTTTATATGGATGATATCTCTTTGTAATTATTAACCAATTCATTTTTGAATATATGAATTTCTCTTTTTTCGCATCAAGAATGTCTCATCTATGGATCTAGCAATTTCAACCTCCATAGCTTTTTCTTCTCTCTTTCTATGATAGGTGTTTGCATGCAATTGATTGTTGGGAGCTGTGGGGTTGATATTTCATCAACTTCAACATGGTATCAGAGCTCTAGATCTTCATGCCCCTATTATGTTCTTGAGAGATTTGGCATCAATTTTAAGATCTATTGCTTTTAGAGGATTTTGTATTGGATCTAGTGGGACCTAATTTTTTGGAGCACTTTGACCACAAACAGACATCATCGTTGAGGTTAGAGCACTCGAAAACCCCCATTTCCATATAAAATACATCTAGTTTGGACACTGTTGAAATCTGAGGCAAAAAGTTTTGCACCAGGACCATTTTGACATGGGTACACAAATCAACGTGACATTTATTTATTATTTTTGTAAAAAATAAATTTAGAGGCATTACTTTTTGAAAAAGTGTTTTTTGGTTGTTTAAAACAAAAAAAAAATCTTTAAAAAAACACTTTATGAGTGGGAGATGTTTTTGTTCAAACTCATTTTTTTCATGTGAAAAGCTTGTGCAGATGACCCTATGCCTTTGAATGCACTGACAACGTCCATTATTTAGAGTGCCTACTTCCATCTATTCAAACTTTGGCTCCTTGGATTTACAAAATTCTTGGAAGGAGCACATATTTTGAGGTGAGCATTGCCATCAATTTTTGACAGATTTCATTGATTGACGGGCATGACTTTTTTTGGCACCCAACGAGCCTTTGTCCTCCACATGGTGTCCTCTATCTATGTAGGTTGCCCAAGCCCACCCATACATTGCATCTCTTCTATCCATGAAAAGACTAGTGGTTTATCATGTTGAAAGTTTTTTTATTATCATAGACTACTTTCACCATTGCCAACTATTTGAAGCTTGAGGCATCCTTTCTTGAACATTTCCACCACCTTGATCTTCATCCTTTTGGCATAGATGAGGCTTCTTGGATAATCTCCAATTTAGGCATGATTTTGGTGTATGTAGGCAAAATTTTTATCTAAGGTCTCACATGCATCCATTATGGACTCCACACAATACACCCAACTACCTCGAGTTCCACTTCAAAGCATCTTCCAACTAGAAACCATGTTTCATGGTCCAGATTGTGACATTAACTTTGTGTAAAGTGCATGTAAGCTTTAGTTTAGCCCTGTCAGTGCATGTACACTTTAGAAATGATTTTTTTTGGTAGGACACATTTTAAATTTGTTGGTGCTGATCGCATTTTTTTCGGATGACCTCCAATTTCCATGTCACCAACTCAACCTTGTTGAAATGTTCTCCTTGGTCTTTCTTGTTTGGCTACGTTCAACTTTGTGTGGTCTTGATTGATGGATTTGACCACTGGTTTCTATTGGTGGTATCAGATTGGAGGGTGGTGTGCATTTTACTGGTGGAGCATAACACTCTCCTAATTTTTTGGCACCTTTAAGGATGACATGACTTTTTTAGATGTGGGATGTTTTTCAAAATAGAAAAAATTGATTTGGGGGTGGTGTATAAGGAAAGAGGGGACACATAAAGTTGACCACTAACTTGGATTTAAAAAAAGCCGCAACCAACAAAAAAGTTGCTAAATTTGGATTGGGTGGGGTTGAAGCTTTTATTTTTTGGAAGAGGAGCACATTCATTGGCATACATTCTTTCCCATGTTAGCAATGACTATTCTTCATGGCCCACATCAACCTCTTCTCTACCACACACAATACACAATTTTTGTTTAGAGACTTGTGCTTGTTTGATGGGCTTGGGCCCATGTTTTGATTGCCACCACACTGCAAGTGGCCCCTTCATCGATATTTCATGGCATATTGTTTGTGGATTTTAGGGGAGGACTTGGCACTTTTTTCTCCATGTCTAGTGGAAGTGATCTCTATGGATACTTTTGACCTTTGTATCTATTTTTTTTTTTTTTTCAAACATTATATCTTGGCCACCAGATTTTTACTCCAGCATCGACTTTTTTACCGGTGACAATATTTTCACATCTCTGTCTTGTTTCTGGTGGTTGGATATTTTTTTTGATAAGAGTCATTTTCAAGAATTTTTTTTCCTCGATGACTATTTGACCATCAAATTTAGGTTCATCACTTATTGACATCAGTGCCATGCCATCATTGCATTATTAGCCTATTTTCCCTTCAAGCTTTGTTTGAACCTACATTCACATTTTTGCTCATATCTCAGGCATACAAACTCCATTTTTTGTAAATGAGATACCATTGGATAGCTGGTTTTGATCCCATCATAGTGATACAAGTGATTTTCAATTTTGATGCTTTTGATAGTTTTATCTTCTATCAAATTTAGGAGTACAATTTTGCACTTTAGGAGACATATCTTGAGCATCCGATCTCCAATTTGGGAATTCTTTATATCATTGGAAAGATCTTTCTGATATCTTTCTAGTGATGCTGATTTTTTTCAAGATTCTACTCCAAGAAAATTTTGTAGAAGTTGATGAAAGCCAACTTCACATCTCAGCAAGATCACCTGCATGCAATTAACCTGCTGAAGAGAAACCAAAGAAGGAAGAGGTGGAGCTTGGAGAAACTAAATGGACTAAGAGAGAAGATAATGCAAAAAAAGAAAGTCTATTATTATTTAAAATGAGATAGGAAATACAATGATAGAGCCTAAATATAAAGGCCTCAAGGAAGCTTGTAGAAGAAGTTGGAAAGTGCTAGAAGATAAGGTTGACAACTAAGCATACGCCCACAAAAGGTGGGATATCCTTGATCAAGTTGAGACGATAAGTATGACTTTAAATAAGAATAGACTCTCATGTTGTCAACAACTCATAACATACAACTATTAAATAAATGCACTAACCTAAATAAAATTAAGTAATAGAATAAATAATTAATAAATAATTATTTACTCTAACACATTTTATTTAGTCTTTTTCATTTTTCCATTCTAGTAGATATCTTGGCAGTCTTCGGTCCAGGGATTGATTTTGTTGCTTCAGATGATTCATTATGACTTTTACAACCTATTGTATTAGTCTTATGTCTCTTCTAGTCTATTTAGATATATTTTGTATGCATCTTGCAAACACACTAAGATAAAGTGCCATATTGCATCTGTATTTTCATTTAAGTTGTTTTGCCTTATTTTGCCTTCTAATTCAAGTAGTGTCATCTAGGGACACTCATGCAGATTATTATATTCTTGGGATTCACCATATCTTGTGCCTTATTATACATGCACTACTCATGATTAAAGTGCCACGGGGAGTTGATATTTTTCCTTTATTTTCCATCTTTTTTTTTCCAGTGAGTGTCCCTTCCATGACATTAACGTGATGATGTGTCTAAGATTGATAACCTTAGTACACACATATGCATTCTTTTGTGCATATTTATTGTGGTTCCTTGACATGCAATTATTTTGGCCAACTTTTCCATTTTCCTATCACCTCACCCTTGTCTACATTAGTGGGGTTCTTTTTTTGTTTCTCATGCTTCTTTGGTTCGATTGACCAACTCTTCAAGCTTTGGTGTTTCATACCATCTCTAACTTTGAGTTCAATTGTTTTCCTTGGTGTACCTCTTGATCCAATGCAAATTATAGTCTTCTCTACCTAGCCAGGTTCTATTTCAATGGAGGTTCTTCAAATCAACAATGATTTTTGATAGATATTTACAACTTCTACATACTTTAGTGGTGTTCTTCATGATCATCTTTTGTTCCTATCTTTTGTGACATTCCCTAGTTCGGAGGCTTCTTTAGTCCTTCATTAATTTCTTTCAACATGTTTTTCTATCTCTTTTTGGAGTAGGGTTTTTCCCATGTGGTTTTCTCTATTTCTCCTCTTTTTAGAGATTTGGTTGTGCTTGGGTACCTCATTAGGCCTTGTTTGTTGGGACCCAAATCTACTTTCTGTAGTAGTTTATAGGTTTTTAGCTACTCCCTAAATTTATTTTAGGAGGGGTGTTAGAGTAATTAGATATTTTCTGATTAACTCTAGTCTACTTAAGCTAAACTTTATGCATATAATAACTAATTATTATGATGCAACCTAGGTTAGACCTTTTTTGGGTTTCAATCTCCTTTAGAAGGATGATCTTTCTTTATAATTATTAACCAATTCATTTTTGAATATAGCAATTTCTCTTTTTGCTCATCAAGAATGTCTCATTTATGGATTTGGCAATTTCAGCCTCCATTTCTTTTACTTCTCTCTAGGTGTTTGCATGTAGGTGAATCTTGGGAGCTATGGGGTTGATCTTCCATCAACTTCAATAGAAAGTTGGGGATGGAAGAAAGTTTAGGTGTTAGGAAGATGTGTGGTTATTAGATCATTCTTTGCTGGATGAATTTAATGAAAACACTCTTATTGATAGATGCAAATAGGTTTTTGGGTGTTTTTGTGGATAACTATTCGAGAAATAATGGATGGGTTAATCTTGCAGAGATATGCCACACCTATAGCAGTATTTAAATTTCTCTCAACTCCTTCAATCTTAATACAATAATGGAGGATACTATGCTATGGGGTATAGAACCAAGTGGAAAATTCAAGGAGTCTTCTATGTTTAGATCTAATCAAATTGGGAATCCCTTCCCGTAGGCTAAAGCTTTTTGGCCTAGTTCTTCACATGATAAAATTGTTGCAAATATTTTTTTGAAAATCTAGGCTTATCCTTATTGTATTAGGGTTTGAGTTTCCATTAGTTTGTTTATCTTGGAAAGGGGAAATTTTTATTTGTTTCCCTAGTTCTTTTGTGCCCTAGGTCCAATATATAGTTTAGCTACCTTAAAATTTTCAAATCATACATGGGAAACACTTATGAAATCCTAGATACTTTAAAATATTCCTTTTATTATAAGGTTTTTGCACTCTTTCTTTTATCTTTTCTTAAAAATAATTTTAAGTGTGTGAGTTGTAATCATTGGATCCCTAGAAGATTGACAATCCTTGTGCTTTGTCATAAGGAAAATATGTCTATTGTTTAAGCAAAGCAAGAAAGCAACATAGTGACACCTATCGTATTGGGTCCTTCTTTGCTTTCTAAGAAATAAAGGTATTATTACTTTCTTTGAGCCATCAATTAGATTGAAATCGAAGGGCTATCACATTCTCATTATATATAATTACATATTGTTTAAGCAAAGCAAGAATGTGAGCTTTCGATATGTGTCTGATGGTGGGTCTACTCATTGAATGTGGATTGCAATGGGTTGCTATCAAAATATTTTCTAGGTGGTAGGTTTTGATTTGTTTAGAATAAGGGGCACATAAAAGAAAAATTTTCTTTCTCTATTGTTGATCAAGTATTAGCTCGATGATTCTCACTTTGTTAAAGATTAAAGTTGTGAAGTTTTTAACCAAGGAGAGAAAGCGATAAAGTGACACATGGAAAGTGGTGGGTCATATCCATTTGATGAAATGCTTGTAAGACACCGTTAATAAAATCTCCACTTGGCACATTGTAATTTTCCACGAATATGACACCTAATGAAGAATTTTACTTTCATCTGAACCATCAGATCATTTTGAATCGATGAACATCACTTTTTCACATGATATAGTTGCATACTTTTTACCTAAAGAGAGAAAGTGATAACTTGACACATTTACTTAGTGGAACTTGATGCTGAAAAAGGGACTTGCAACTGATATGTTTTATCATAGTTGATCAAAAGGGAAATCTAGGGCTATTGTTTTTTCACAAATTTGAGTTTAATAAGCAATGTGTTGCCACAATCCATAGCAGCCGCTCCTTACTTGTAATTACAGAAGGATCTATGAATCATTGATCTTGGAAGATCAATAGTCAATGGTCATCACTTTCTCACATAACAAAGTTTAAACAAAGTGAGAAAGTGACTGAAAGACATGTTGTACATTTTCTAAATGATGGTAAGGGCTTTCAAGTTCAAATAGAGTCATTCAATCATGATGAATCAATAGCTAGTTTTCAAAGTTGCAATGTGCTTCAAAATACTATTGTAGGATTTAATGTTGATTAATGCCTACTCACGTGGAGGGAATGTTGCATAAAATATGAATCTCAATCCATTATCAAATACCTAATGATAAAATTTCAAGAGTAGAGCACATAATCCCAATGAATTACTTCTTACTTAAGTAGCAAAGTATTTAGTTTCAAAATTGTAGGCATTTTGCAGGTAAGAAAAACTATTTTGTAATCAATTGAGCTTCTATTTTTCTGCATCTATTCTTGCATAAATTCTAAAAGGATGCCTCCACAATGAAATTTTTTTGGGAAGGAAAATCACCAGCAGAGAAATATTCATGATGATTTCTTGGAATAATTACATTAATCTATAATGAGACGACAAAAGGGAGGGAATTGGTTTTGAAAAACCCTAGGTTGCAAATTAGTGATGGTTTGTATGATAGGGCTAATTGGTTAAGGGATTTAGAAGTATCTATTGTTATTTAAAAAATTGTTTTTAAAAAGAAATCTAGACACCTCTTTGAGCAATGTGTTGCAATTTGATATTGGCAAGCTGGTAATTCCTGTGATGTTCTTTGATGATGATCTCTTAACTTTCATTGCAAAAAGATATAACCCTGTATCTAGGTTAGTCAACAATAATAATGGTGATAATTTATTTAAGGTTACACCAGAATTGATTAGAGAAGTTTTTCATCTAAATCCTAATCATGCATTACACAAACTAGTTGATTTTGAAGATTTGCAGACTAGGCATGAGGCTTAGAGGGTGTATTTAAGAAATGTGCCATTGCAAGAACCCTTCATTAAGATAACACAATTATATTTGGTCTCACTAAATACTCTAGAATCATTATTGAGAAAATACTTTAACCCCAGATCACAAGAATTATATTTCTCCCTTTGTAAGATATTTGGAATGGATCAACAAGATCACATCCAAGGCTCTACTATTTTCATCATGACACAAACATTACAATATGGTATGAGTTCAATCTTTGATTTTTCTACTTAGTAGAGGAAATTCATAATGGATTGATAGGTATAAGAAAGGTCAAAGTAGAGAAGCCTTTCTATTGGTATTCAATGCTTATGTATACATGTTTGTATAAAGGCCATTCTGCAGTTTCTAAGGAATTGAAATTGGAGACTGAAAGGGATGGAGAGAAGCTCCTTGTACAACTATGAGTGCAAACATGACTTGGGAAGTCACTAATGCTAGTTTTGATAGATATTTTGCTACCAAATTAAGGGTTATACTAGCTGGAACTATTCCTAGAATACCCCAGCCCTTACTATAATTAGTAAGGCCAAAGGATTATACAAAAGGGTTGAAGGTAAGTCATAACTAGGAAGACATCATTCCCTATTCAGTTTCTGTAGTGCCTGCCCCTAGTTCGCATTTTGCTATCATTGCAAAACTCTTTTAGGCTAGTTTTATGTTTGATGATTAGTACTATTGTTTTGAGATTATTAGTTATTGTTTCAGATTCAATTTATTATATGATGAGATTACTTGGTACTCTTTATTTCATGTATGCATGATGATTAGTCAGTGTTTTTAGTTATTGACTATGATTAGTTAGATGGATTATTATGTGTTTTCTTATGGATACTCACCCCATACTTGCATGTGTATGGTCTGCATGTTTGTTTTCTTTATGTATGGCGTTTCTGATGTGGTTAAGGAAGGGAGTCATAGTCACCTGCTAGTCAGGATCTACACAATGCACCACTTACTACCATTTCCTATTTAGCTTAGAATATTGTGTATGTACATGCGTGGATTTTATGCAGGTTGTAGGTACTGGGTATCGACTTCCCTAAATTTCTAGGATGAGTGTACCCTATCGCATTATCTAAATGGTAAGAGAGGGGAGATAAATTCTTAAGTCCAAATCCTAAACCCTTAAGCCATTTGTCATAATTGATAATTATAACAAGTATCTGAGTCAAGTACTCTTTGAATGCGTTGAATGACATTAATTCATGATTATAACCCTTTTGTTTGATTTAGTATGTGTTTTGCTATGATGAGTTTTCATATGTTATTTTATGAGTCTTTGGTATATTTTCTATTAATTAAGTCTAATTAAAAGATTAATTAATGATTTAATTTAATGGAAAATTATTATGATATTTTAATATTAAATTATATTTAATTAATTGAGAAATTAATTAAATAAAAAGATATTAATTATGAAAATTTTTAAGTTCACATGATATATGCATGAGATTAAAATAAAAGAAATTAAGTAAAAAGATTAAACATGTGAATTTAATAATGTTATTTTAATTACATAAAGTGCGCATGGGATTAAAGTTAATAAATAAATAAAAATAGAAGTCAAGTGGAAAATTAAACAAAGTTATTTAATAATTCTTTTAACATGCATGAAAAAGATTAATGCAAGATAAAAGAAAGATTAATAAAAGTTAATTTGAGAGTTAAGGGTTGTGAGCAAGGAGTTCTCCCAGGTGAATGCACAATAAGTGCCTCGATTTAAGGAGAGAACTCTTTATTATAATTGAGGGGTTTATTTTATAGGGATGAAAATTTGGAGAGCAAATTCTAGAAGGGAAATTTTTGAAAAAAGTAATTTGGAGAGAAGATCTTGGAAAGGAGCGAATTCTCTTGCAAATCTTTTGGGGGGTTGCAATCTTAGCATAAGAGCCAGGTAGGTTCTTGAATTTTATGCACCCAGTTAAAATTAGAATTATTTAGATAATTTTGTCTTCTTCATGATTGTTGAAATCGATCTCTAGATTTCGTTGCATGAACCTATCACTCTCTCATTTTGAATTTATGATACTGTAGTGTATTTCATTTCTATAATATGATTGTAAAAAAAAAGATCAATTTGAAAACCTCACCGTATGTAGAAAGAAATTAGAATTTTAATTTGGGAAGGGTTTGATTTTGAAAATGGAAATTTGAATACTTAAACATAATTATCCTATCAGGCTAATATTGCTAATATTATAAATATATATATATATATATATATTACTATGGAGTTGGTTTGAAATAGATTCTATAAATTTTAAATAAAATAAATAGTATAAATATATATATATAAATTTTAATTGGAAATGGATTAATGTTTAATAAAATTTAAACAAAATATAATTTTTTTTTAAAAATATTAATAATAATTTAAAAGGCGGGGAGGGGGGAGTTCGATTTAATTTATATTAAAATTTTTTAAAATTTTTTTAAAAAAATTAATTTAAAAATAAATAAATAAATAAATAAATAAATTTAAAAAAAAAAAAAAAAAATATATATATATATATATATATATATATAAAAGTTTTGGTGGGCGAGGCCACCAACCGCCCTACCCACCATATTGCACGTGAGAGTAACTATGCATAGCAGCACTACTGTATGCAACAGTAGTACGCTGTCTGCGATAGTAGGGCTGCTATGACAACCATCGTTTTAATAAGGCTGGTGGGCCTTTAAAACAATATGCCTTCTGTCTTTTTTTTAATAACATTTTTTGTTATATGTAACACCCCGCCAAGGAATCCAAAAGAATTAACTTAAAATTTTTCTAAGTTTGACATACAATTTTTTTTTTTAAAATCATGAAAGATAAACCATTCACATCAAACACATAGTAGCGGAAACAATAAAATACAATAAAAAATAAGCATACATAACAGGTTACATTTCTTAAGGATCCCAAGACGTTGAGTCACATTTAATTTAATTAATACTAAGTCTAACCACTACCACATCCACATGAAAGAATAAATAGAAAGTCCAATGTTCATATTACACATTTGTTCCAAATGCCTCTTGGCAATTAAATTTGGAATGCTCAATCATCCACTGTACATGACACAGGGTACAAAACACTTAAAAGAATATATACATGTGTGAAAATGAAGTACATCATCCTATTCTAATCCATGATGCAAATGCTATAAGTAAATGAAACCAAATTCCATACATGATACATCATCATAGAAGATATAAACATCCATTGTAAAAGATATCCATCCATCATAAAACACATCTAATCTAAGTGTGCAGTTCCTCCCAACCATTAATAGCATCATTAGACCATCATGGGCCCTAGCCATCCCCCGCACGTAACATCCCAGGTCACCGAAGAGATCATCAGTATTATCATAGTAGGAATGTCACTCCTAAAACATACTACAACATATGCAGAAAGAAATCTAACATTTACAACATATGCATAAAGAAATCTAACATGCAAGAATAAAGCATAAGATGATCCTACAAAGCAGATAACATCATCTATCACATGCTAATCAACAATATAAAGAAACATACCAGTAAATAACATCTATCATAAGATCCAAGAATTGGATGAAGATAAATACCAACAAAGAATGCTCCAAACACGGTGTCTACGGATGGATGTCAAATGGTAAAAGTGAAAAAGCACTACCACCGGACCGCATGGAACCTAATGGTCCACTCCCACCACATTGAGGAGATAGTCTCAAGTCTCAAACATGATATCAAATCACATAAAATAAGTACTCTCCATGAATGCTAAAAGTATACTAACTCAAAGGTTTCAATCACAAACCAACATCTAATCCCAAAGGCACAACCAAGACATGTAGCAAACCTACTATGGAAGCAGGAAAGTGTCATTCCACAGATCATGCTAGAGTTACCCTAGCAGTCTCTCAATAGACCCTAGCCCCCTAGTGATCCCTATGCGGCCACTAGTATACTCTCATATTGATGAGGCATACTACAGAATGCAAGGTCGCAACCAAGCATTCTCTCTACTCCCATCCTAGTCTGTACTAGCACTCGAGGCATGGGCGAGAACATACAATTATCTTATTAGGTTCATTTAATACCCATTTAGTGTAAATGTTTTCACTTATTAATAAAACTTACAATGAGTTACCTTGGCAACCACTTAGGGCCCTAGCACCCATTGCAAGCCACTTCTTGACACCACAAGTAGATAACCTACCCTAGGCTCATGGAATCATAAATCACAAAATCACCTCAGTCCTATATAGCTGACTAGAAAAATACCAAAAGATAATCCCCAATAAGAACATCAAACCTCCATGAACAACTGAAAAGCATCCAATGATAATCATAATATCCATCGGTTCTCAACGAGCAATCGAAAAATATCTCAAAGTAAATAATATTGATCAAAGACTCCAAAATGGTCAAGTCAAAACATGTCACAACATGACAACATCAAGAAATAAATCAACACTTTAGTCCCATCATGGCGATTGGAAAGTAATCCAAGGATAACTGATCAATGACTCAAAAATTGTTAAGTCAAGTGTCTCAAATACATACACCTCAGCTTCACATAAGAAGACTGGAAAGCAATAACAATTAGTAAATACAAACATCTCATAGAGCATGCCATCACATTACCATGGTTGGGTTTTAAAAAGAATCAAGACCAAATAACATCAACATGCCATCACATTCGCATAACTCCCAAGCCTCTGGTAGACATCCTAACTGATCAACACTCTAGGATGACCCAAACCCCAAACATGGATAGCATAAAGAAAAAGATACAACCACATATTTTAGTTTACTTTCACAATCACATGGTTAAGCCAAATATTAGGTTTTAGTTTTATTTTTCAAGTACATTTCAAGTGTATAAAATTCTACGTTTAATTTCCAAGTCAACATAGAATTATCCCTCCATTGTTTTAAAACAATTTTCTAAGACGATTCAGAAGATAATTGCTTACTTATCTAAATCATTAAACTAGTTCCTATTGGCTTCTTATAAAAATCATTTTACTAAAATCAATAAAAAGTCCCTTAGTTCTAAGAAGTGTCTCTCATTTATATTAAATCAATTTCCTAAGAATAACCAAAGGATAAACAATTATCATAATAATAATGAATGTTCTTCCATCAAATATAACTTTGATTTTATAAAGGTCAATATCAACATTTTTAAGGTAAATCCACATTCCACTAAGTACTCTCGTATATTTAATTAATCTCAATTAAACTTTTCTAAAAGTTTCATACAATACCAAATTAAATTCTCTGCAAAGTCCTAGCTTGTTGCCTTAAGGGCACAGTTTGCTTCTTGTATTGAAAAGACTTCTCATTTGGATAAAATTTTGAGTATAAATGTCTTAGATCTATGTTGGTTTAGTTTTAATTCATTGCATACTTTGATATATTATTTTGTGAAGTTTAAGAACAAAGAACTCCTGGTTATGGAAAATGGAGGAATGATTGTCATTGAATAAAACAATCCTAGTACAGGGGCTATATCTCCCTAATGAACCATTGGATCAAGCCGAATTTGAAATATGTTGGAAAGGGTCAAGTTGCACCAAATCTGACTAGAGCGATCAAATAAATTTGGTCTAGATAAAAAGTTATGAATGTCTGAGTTTGGGTCTATGTAAGGGACAACGACAAGGCAGTTTGTGATGAATTTCCTTCATAAATAAAACTAGGGTTTCCTAATGTTTTCTTTGCAACCAAATAAAAATTAACATACATATCTAGATTATAATTTCAAGATTGATGATTCCTTCATGGAGTATATTCAGATACATATAACAGACACGATGAAGATAGGAAGAGAAAGAGTGCAAATGGAATATGTGAAAATCACGAGTGCACCTGGATACTGATGCTAATTTGCTATGCTTCAGAAGTCCATAGAAAAATCCCTTCCTTCTCTAACATTCACCATTCCTCCAAGAATCAAACCAACTAAAACCCCCAAGTGACTAGAGGTGCTTGTAGAAGCATATGAGCATGTAGAAGCATATGAGCTTCTCGAATGCATGTAAGCTTGTCAAAGCATATGAGGATGTCCATACACACTAGGAGAGCCTCTATATAAAGGCCTCTAAGATGCATCTAGAATGTGTCTAGAAAGAACTAGGAGATACATATGACAACT
Organism: Cupressus sempervirens; assembly: GCA_028749045.1. Classification (NCBI taxonomy): domain Eukaryota; kingdom Viridiplantae; phylum Streptophyta; class Pinopsida; order Cupressales; family Cupressaceae; genus Cupressus; species Cupressus sempervirens. The sequence goes on from CM053784.1 coordinate 512,583,692, forward strand.
AAGCACATATCTTCCACGATATGAAGATAAACATGATGAGGTGTCTAGAATGCTGTAGACACCATGTGCTCAATAATATGCTAACTCCTAAGTGTAGACAACACGTGCATAATTAGAATGCAAACTCTTGTGTTGTCAATATGAAAACTCCCAAGAGCTCGCATACTCCTATGTGAATAAATACAATGCACATTAATTTATTTAATATTCACTTTATTTATTTATTTAAATTAATTTATTAATTTTACATCTCATGCACTCACTTTAATAAATCCACTTGTTTAATCTTAATATATTTATATTTTAATCACATGCACACATCATGCAATCTAGAATCTTTTAATAATTTTAATATCTTTTCCACTTTTAATCATTTTCAAAAAATAAAAAATGAGCTCTAAATATATTATTATTAAATTACTAAATATTATCATGTTCTAAATTTAAACTTATAACTTTTATCTTCAAATTTAATTCTTTTTATTTAATTAATTTTCCAATTAATTAAATTAAATAAAATATTAAAATATCATATTAATTTTTTATTTAATTAAATCATTAATTAAATCTTTTAATTATACTTAATTAATAGAAAATACACTAAAGACTCATAAAGTAAAATACAAAAACCCATCATAGCAAAACACATACAAAATCAAACCAAGGGGTTATAATATCACGAATTACGTCATCCAACATATTCAGAGGGTACTCAACTCAAATACTTGTCCTAATTTTCAATTAGGACAAATGGCTTAAAGGGTTGGGATTTGGACTTGAGAATATATCTCCCCTCTCTTACCATTGAGATAATGTGATAGGGTATGCTCATCCTGGCAATTCAGGGAAGTTGATACCTGGTACTTGCAACCTACATAAAATCCACGCATGTACAAGCACAATATATGCTAAGCTAAACAAGCAATGGCAGGAAGTGGTGCATCGTGTAGATCCCGACTAGCAGGTGACTATGACTCCCTTCCTTAACAACATCAGAAATGCCATTTAGAAAGGAAACAAACATGCACAACATACACATGCAAGTATGGGGTCAGTATCCATAAGAAGACACATATGATAATAAATCAACTAATTGAACATCATTAATAACTGCAAACACTGCAATAATCATCATCCATACATGAAATATAGACTACCAAATGATCTCATCATATAATAAATTGAATCTGAGACAATATCTGATAATCTCAAAATAATGTCACTAATAATCATCAACATAAAATTGTCCTAAAAGAGTTGGGCAACAATAACAAAAATGCAATCTAGGGGTAGACACTACATTATATGTAAATTTTATAATTAATTTATTATAATTTATAATATATATAATTTATTAAATTATATTTATTTAATAGTCTAATATTAATTTTTATTGGTATTTAATAATGCTAATTAAGGGGTTTTAATCATTAAATTAATTCATGAAGTTATTAGTATCATTATTAATTATTAATGTTTAATAATTAATATGACGATCGGGGAAGTAATAGATTTTATTAATACATATTAATGAATTTAAATATATTTTATTTATATGATAAATAAATTTAAAGAAGGTTAATTAAATGGTTATTAATGTTGATATTATCTCATTAAATAAATAATAGTTATTTTATTAGATAAATTAAGAATAAGTTATTAAAGAAGTTAATTACGTTAAAGTTTTAATTATTTATTATAAAAATACTTTTGGGGAGAAAAACTATTATTGTAATTTTGATAATATTTAATTAGAATACTTAATTAAATTATTATTAAAATAAATTTAGAATTGTAAATTGTGCAGTAATATGAATATTTTATATAATTATTAATTGATTTAATTAAATGTGATTTAATTAAGATTAATTAATAATGAAAGGTGATCGATTAAGCTCTAAAATTTATTTAATTATTATAATGTCGACTTTAATGAAATTATAGATTATTATATTTGGAAATCAATAGGTATTGTTTTAATAACTTAAATAAATAAATTATCCTTGGGTTATTTTTAGGAAATTGACTTGAAATCAATAAGGGTGAATTCTAACTAAGAACGAGTTAATTCACAAGGGTAAACTATGAATTTCATTCACTTAAACTATATGTCAAATGGAAACTGAAACCTTATTGTTTAACTCAAAACTATGTGCTTTCAAAACAAACCAATTTGTGAGATTATTATGTTTTCTATGTCTATGTTTTGGGGTTCCGGGTTGTCCTAGCTTGACCAGTCTTAGGTTGTTACTAGAGGCTCAGGGGTTATGTGATTGTGATGCTATGATGTTTTGGTCTCGATTCTCTTAACCCAACCATGGTGATGTGATTAAGTATGCTCTATGATGTGATGTATTTACTATTTCTTATTGCTTTCTAGTCTTCTTTTGTGAAGCTAAGGTGTATGTATATGAGATACTTGACTTAACCATTTTTGAGTCTTCATTAGTTATACTTGGGTTACTTTCCATCACCTTGATGAGACAGAAGTGTTTGCTTTGTTCTTGATGATGTCATGTTGTGACATGTTTGACTTGACCATTTTAGAGTCTTCGATCAATATTATTTTGGGATGCTTTTCGGTTGCTCATTGAGAATCAATGGATATTGTGGGATACTTTTCAATTGCTCATTGGAGAACTGATGGATATTGTGACTTATCATTTGATGCTTTCCAGTTGCTCGTGGAGAATTGGTGTGATTATTGTGATTATCTTTTGATGCTTTCCAGTCACTTGTATAGGACTGAGGTGATATTTATATGATTCTTGGATTTGTGATTTTATGAGCCTAGGGTAGGTTATCTGCTTGTAGTGTCGAGAAGTGGCTTGCAATGGGGGCTAGGGCCCTAAAGTTGCTACCAAGGTAACTCATTGTAAGTTGTTTTTTAATAAGTGATAATATTACACTAAATGGGGATTAAAATGAACCTAATAAGATAATTGTATGTTCTTGCCCATGCCTCGAGTGCTAGTACAAGCTAGGATGGGAGTAGAGAGAGAGCTTGGTTGCGACCTTGCATTCCATAATATGCCTTGTCAGTATGCAAGGATACTAGTAACCGCATGGGAATTAGTAGGGACCTTGGAGTCCTAAGCTAACTACTAGGGTAACTTCTACATGATGCATGAGATGACACTTGCTTGCTTACAAAGTAGGTTTCCTATGTGTCTTTGTGGTGCCTCTGGGTCTATATGTTGATCTGTGTGTTGGAACCTTTGAGTTAGTATACTTTTAAGATTTACTGGACTTAGAGAGTACTTGTGTTATGTGGTTTGATATCCTATTTGGGACTTGAGACTATCTCCTCAGCATGGTGGGAGTGGGCCATTTAGGTTCCATGTGGTCGGGTGGTAGTGCTTTTTAACTCTTACCATTGAGATTCGTCTGTAGTCGCCGTGGCTGGAGCTTCTTGGGATGCTTGTTTATCATGATTAGGTGATGTTCTTTACTGATGCATTTCTTTATATTGATGATTAACATGTTAAATTTATTTATGCATATGATGTAGTATGTTTTAGGAGTGACATCCCTATTACTATAGTATCGATGATCTCTTCAGTGACTTGGGATGTTACGTGCAGGGATGGACAGGGCCCAGAATGATCTAATGATGCTATTGATGATCGAGAGGAACCATGCACTTGTTAGTTGTGTTTTCTGATGGATAGTTGTATTTCATGGTGGATGTTTTATGTTTTATGATGGATGGATGTATCATGTATGTTATTGGTTTCAATTATATTACTGTACTTTGTATCATGGATTTGAGTAAAATGATGTATCTCTACTTCTACATATGTATATTCTTTTCCCCTTTCATACCCTGTGACATGTACAGTGGATGATTGAGCACTATGAATTAATTTTCCAAGAGGCATTTGGAACAAATGTATATTATGGACTTTGGACTTTCTTTTATTCTTTCATGTGGATGTGGTAGATGGTTAGACTTAGTATTAATTAAATTTCAAAGTGACTCAATGTCTTGGGATCCTTAAGGAATGTAACCTGTTATGTATGTTTACAGTTGATTGTATGTTAATGCTTCCACTACTATGTGATTGATGTGAATGATTTATCTTTCTTGTATAAAAAAAAATGCTTGGCAAACTTAGTAAAACTTTAGGTTGATTCTTTTGGATCCCTTGGCGGGGCGTTACAGTTTCTACTATGGTAAGAGTATATGGTCTCTTAGGAAAACCACATGTATTACCATATCACATGCCTTTGAAGGTGGGAATCGTAAAAATTCTATGGTAGATCTGGGGACTTGAAGAGGCAGAACTTGCTTGCTGATCAATAGGTACAATTTTCCAAGGTTTCACTATTATTCATAATTTTTTAATCACTAAGGGTAGATGGAAACATTTGGAATTTTTTTAAGATAGATATCTGATGGCACAATCGCACTCTCGATTTATAGATCCTGAGGGTTTTTATGATATGTTTAAAGAAAGGACCAAAGCTAGATCTTATCAACATTTTGTATACTATCCAAAAGATACAATTAGGAATGAATTTGTTTTGTAAGAACAAGAGGTTAAAAAGAAAAAATGGAAAGCGTATAGTAGGGTTTTTGAATTTATCAATGTTTTTGAACCAAAACATAACCCCCTTGCTGATAAGACATATTGGGGAGGTAAGATAAAAATGTTGATGAGCAATTTCACTGGGTTCATGTAGACATTGAATAAAAAGAAAGTAATTCTAGCCTAAACTCATCCCAATAAGGGCAATTAGGTGGAGAAAATATTGGCAAGTAGGACAATTTTAAACCTAGGACAATATACATTACAAAAAAGGCCTTGTTATGTGGTGTTAAGAAGTGTACAACCAATACCTCCTTAGAAAAGACAACTTTCTGAGAGCCCCCTTGCCATACCTACTGCCAAGAGACAAAAGTTAGAACAAGGTTCTTCTTCTAGGACTAAGGAGTACTCTCCTACACAAACCCCTCTTCAAATTAAAGATGAAGTGTCATTAAGGGAAGAGATAAAAAAAATGGGAGGGGAAAGTGATATTGTAATCACCACAACTGATATAGAGGAAGGAGCCCTGGAAGAACCCCCATGCCTACACTAGCCCTTATTGTGGGAGATTTTAAAGGAAAAGAAATTGACCTTGTAGTGGAGGAGGCATCTCAAAAGTTCATAGATGATGAAATATTTGTGAATTTAAGAGCTTTCATGCAATTTTTATGGAGAAGTAACATTATCAATTTTGAGGCAAGATGCAAAGCTATTAAAATAGAACAACCTGGCAGGCAGGATTCTAAAATTGAGCAGGAGGTTAAGGCTAGTCTTATGGAGGAATTTTCACAAATAACCCCTAAGGGGGGTAGGCATCTGCTAAAGGATTCTAGAGTTTTATTGTTACTAGAGTGGGATATTTCTAATGCCATGATTTTTGATACAGTAAGGAAATCAAAGGACACCTAGTTTAAAACTAAGGATGAGGTCCTACGAGCCCATAAGGGTTTAAAATATAGTGATGACCATTAGGCTTTGGTAATGTGGTCCATAAAAAGAAGAGACAAAGGAATAATGCAAGAAATTTCAGATTCTGAACATACATGCAACCTTATTGTCTATAGAGTAGAGGAAGTGGATAGTGAAAAGGTCTCCCAGATGACAAAAGAAATGGTAGATTTTGGGGTTGTGGTTGCTGCAAAGGATAAGAATAAATTATTGGAACTTAATGCTCTATTTGAAAAGGTAATAGAGGCTTATGAGGAAAGAGGAAACATAATACATAAATCGGAGACTCAGATTACTCAAATGGACAAGCAATTGGGAAAAAGAAAAGTAGGAGAATCTAGCCAACCCAGAATTACTTATCCTCCTTGTCCTTTGATTGAACCTTTCAAGTCAACTCCCCTTATAGAAATACCAGCTGCCCCACAAGGACTCCAAGCATGCACAACTAAAGAGCTTGAAGAAGAAATGGCTAAAATCTAGTCATTACATGTGGAGCTGGATATCCAATATGAAAATAAATTAAGAGACTCCATTATGTATCTAGTAGATAGGATAGAATGGACTATATTTTATGAACAATTGTCAATATTAATGAGTATATGGGATGAGATGAAGAACAATGAATCCATCTTGAATCCAACTATCAAAAAAAGAAGTGATAGGGACACTGATGTTACAATTCTATGATGTTTAGTCATTGGTCTTTCTTGTGAGAAAATAGAGAAAACTTTTGACATGACTAACAACCTTTTTGATTTTGATAATAAGAGAATAATGTTGTAGAGGAGAATCATTAATTATTTCTTAAAGTATCTTAGTAAAAATTTTGAACTTTTCCCTTATGCACTTAAGGTCGTAGAAATTTTGAAAGATAAAGAAGAATGGGCCAAAGAGCTAGACAAATTAAATTGTTTAAGATTAAATAAAGTCATCAATGAAAAGGGCCACATTTGGTTTGCTAAAACAACCAAAGAAGTTGTTCAAATTCAGATATTTTTTAATTCTTTCAAAAAGGATTTTATTGAAATTGAGAAGATGGTAGAAAAAATCTTCAGGAAGCAATATAAAATTTTGATTTTTAATTGGCCAGATGATATAATTTTTAACAAATGGATGACAGATCTTGCCCAATCAAATTAGTTGATAACTAAGGAAATTGATGAAAGTAGTATGGATCTAGATGAATTACAAATAGTAGATGCACCAAAAGAGACAAAAGAAGATCAACTTGTTGCAATGATAGAGGTAGTTAGTCAAATTGATGATTTGGCAGCAAAGGAATCAAGTGTAACTGTTGGCTTGATAGCGCATGATGACCTAGAGAGAGAACCATGAGTAAGAATCAGTTTTCAAATATTAGAACATGGTCCACCATAGGAAAATCAAATGGTCACACATTCTAAGGAACAACAATTACATCTAGGCCAATCATCAAGTGAAACTCCTCAACACTAAGATGTAACAGAATTGGCCCCACAAAAAGAAGATACATGATGTAAATATTTTGTTACACAAATTTTGTCTTATTATGACAATGCCTTTTCTATGCAATATCTTTCTTTCTTAAGGAAAATTTTCATTCTTCTTTTGGCCTAAAGGTTGTTGCATTTCATGCTATATAAATAAGATCCCAAGGCTCGAGAAAGGGTCCAAACTCTTATGTAATTTTTTAGTATTTTTATAGTCTTTGTGAGGCCTCGCCTCGACCCTTCATAGCCTTAGTTGTTACTTATCATTTTGATACTCACGACTCGAGATGTCGAGACATTATCTGATGCTTAGAACATACTTTATTATTTCATGTTGTGTGCTGTTATTTTCAGATATATTTGATGATTGTCATTTAATGTTTCATATATATGTATGTTGATGAAATCAGTAATGTAGGATTGATATTTTGGTTCAGGATATTTTAATTGGTTAAGAATTAAGTAGGATGAAAGAAACCCTGATTGATGTATGTTTCAATTTATGTAAATTTCTGATACGTATATATGTACATGTGATTTTTGGGACTACTGATGTGTGCAATGAGTGTGCAGATATTTTAGCCCAGGAAACCGACGGAGGAACAGAACTGATCTCTATGTGTTAATTTTGGAAACCTTGTTGTTCGTAGTTCAAGTATTTTAAATTGAGATGTATGTATGTAACCTTATGTGATCAGTAAATGTGAATGTCTCGTAATTATGTTCTGTTAGTGTCGCTTGACACTCGTGAATTGTTTGTGCCCTTTAGCATGCTAGTTAGGGTTAGCTATGTACCCTTTGGACCTTAGTTGGTTTAAGTGAGTGTCAGTTTGCTAATTTGATTGTTAATCAAGTTTAGTCATCCCTAATCCAGATTAGTGCTTAATCTGCATTGTTAGAATTGTTAGTTGGTCTTAATTTATTTCCTAGCTTTTGTTTGGCTCTAAACCTTTTTTCTAAGGCTTTAAATCATGGAATAATTGTACCCAAGGGGTATGGGTATGGGTTAGGGGTCTTTTCCAACCCCTAAGCCCCTTTTGTTGACTTTGGAGATCACTCAAAAAGTCACTGTTTGCCTTTGTGCGAAAATTTCTTGTGGTTATCATGAGTTGTCTTACCCCACCTCCTTTTAGTGTCTAACCATAGTGAGGGTAGAGTTAGGAGTTTCTAGAATTGCTAGTGGGTGGGAGAAGTTATTGATCCCCTTTGGTGGTTGAGTTTGAGGCTTATTTAGAGGCCTTTGTTGGACTAGTTGAGGTTGTTACCCAATCTCTACATTTAGAGAGAAGCTTTTGAAGGTTGAAGGAAGGAAGTGGAAACTCTACTCAAACTTGTTCATTGCCATTACTGCTTTGTGAAGGTTGGAATTCTCATCTCCCTTGTTCAGATTTCATTCTTGTTTCATGCTTATGCTACCTTGCTATTGTTTCAATGTTTGTATGTTTGTGGGTATGTTGGGAAGCTTTGGAAACCATATTATTTTTGGTTGATTTCCTTTCATGTTTATGTTGCAATTTTGAGATTTTTCTTGCATGGGTGTTTTGGTATTACTCACCCTTGGAGAGGGCAGAAGTGACCAATTTTGGGAAAGGTCTGTTTAGTCGGACTCCATCCAGTGTAGAGTCTCTTCTCAGGATGAGAAGAGGGAGAAAGGGTAGGTTGTTATGGGCCCTTACCTGTCAGCACAAACCTTGTATGATTCTGGTATGTTGAAATGGAAGAATGGAAGTTCTTGGTATATAGCCCCGATTGGGCATCTGTTTGGTGTTGTGATTGACTTCTCCTGGTTGGAAGAATCCACCTTTTCCTAGTTTTGATTCATTGTGAATCCTATTGTGTAAACCATGTATGATTATGCTTGTTTGATTGTCTCTTGGTTATGCTTGGTTGTCACCCGATCAGATTTTGTTCCCTCCATGGTTCTAGAAATGTATTGCAAAATTGGATGTGGAACCCTTGTTGAGGGTCATGAAGGAAATTTAATTTAAGTGTTGTAATTCAGGATTGAATCCTATGTAAATTGTATCTCAAAACTTTGTTGGATTGGCAACGAAGCCTGGTTTTCTTCCTAATTCTTTCTCGGCTGAGCCTTTGAATCAGGTTGACCAATAAAATTGGTGTTAAGTATAATTTCTTGTCATGTGATTTAATCATAAATTTTAAATTAGATGGATTCATATCAAAATAGGATGGAATTATGATGATATGATTTTAATTAAGCAAATTTTTCTAGTATTCCTTGTATGATATATGTGAAAAACTATGTTGAGGAAAGGATAATGGTTAAGGTTGATTTAGTTTAATCCAAGTTATTTAGAAGATCAAACTAATCAAGTATTATTGTGACAAGATTATTAACACCATGTTTAAATCCATTTAATTCTACTCCCTTGTATAAGTGATGGAAGGATATTGATCAAAGTATGATCTGTGAATGCTCCTACATGAAATTTGGTGTGAATTGAATGACAAATTTAGTCCTTGGTTAATCTATTTTAGATGTGATAAGAAAGTGTATTAAGAAGGAAAGTTTAGTTTCTGTGATTAATGGAATTAGATCAATTCTTGCATTGTGGTTTATATGGATAATTAAATCTCTTGATTTATTAATTTGTAAGTAGTCTTCATAGATTTACCTTAAAAATATATATATAACCCCCTCCTAGTTAATAATCAACTTCAAAATTCTTACTTAGAAAAATATAAGACAAAAAAAAAATGTGCCAAGAGAGCAAAAAAAACTCTCTGGATTTTGTATGGGGAGCAATTTAAATGCTCCCCCTTGAGACAGAGAATCTATTAGATTCTCTTATTATCTTATTGTTTTGTGAATATTGTTTGTTTTAAACTAAATATAATAATGGAAGAAACAAAGAAATTTAAGAAAAAGAAAATTTCAATATAACAAGTATCCTAACTTACCTAAGAAACTTTATGTCATCAATGTCTAGCTTTCCCCTTGGGCGTCAGTTTGAGATTTGATAGAAAGGGGGGGGGTGTTTAATTTATCAAAGTCTTTTGTCATCATGAGGATGAAATCATTCACCCCTGCCCTTTCATAACTCACGCTGACTTTGGTATTAGAGTTTAGTGTTTAAATTTGTTAAGTTTTTAAAGCAAGTTTGCTTTTCTCCTTGGGCGGCCATCTCAGTTTTCACCCAAGACATGTGAGTGTGGGGGAGGGGACTATCACTGACGCAGGTCAGTGTACTTGGGAAGTGCTCTGAAGCGGTCACGTACTTTTGGTAAGAATGTTTAGGGTGATGGGTTGGCGTCAAATTTTTTGGCAGGAAAGTTTAAAGTACATGGTGTTTAACTTTTCTATGTTATTCTCCCTTGGTCTTAGGTAAGCGCTCCATTTTGGGGTCGATTTGACATGGGAGTAGGGTAGGATGTGAGGAGTAGTTGGTGTATGTGTTTTCTAGGGGTTAGGTGTTAGTTAGTAGGTAGGTTTAGTTAGTAGTTTTATAGTTGTGTTAGGATATTATGTTAGTTTAGTTTGTTGAGAGTAGTATTAAATTTAAATGTAATTTTAGATTCAATGTAGTTAGTAATTTAAAATATGGCTTAGTTTAGTTTAGAGTTAATTTTAATTAGTATAGTTTATCTTTAGTTTTAAGTTATTTAATTTTTTTAGCATGGTAGTTTAGTCTAGTTTTTTCTATATATTGTTAAAGTATAATTAGTTTAATTTAATAAAGTTTTAAGGTTATTTTATGTTTTGTTAATGACTTTTGTTGTTAATTGTTAATAATTTTTAGTTACATAGTTATGTTTAATTTTGTAAATACTAATTTAGTTAGTCTTAATTTAAATGTAATCTAATTGTTTTATTTTACCATTAAGTAGATTAAATTTATCGATTAATTGGCTATTTAAATAAGTTTTAATGTAGGTTTGATTAATTTGATATTGCAAGTAATTTTAAATCTGAATTCATGTACATTGTTATTTAAGTAATTTTTATTGCATATCATTATAAGTTAATGTAATATCATAATTTTATTGATATTAATCTAATAACGAAAGTTTCAAAATTTTAACGATGTTATCATCTTCATGTTTAAAATCTTAAGACGTAACGTAGAGAACCTTTACTTAAAACTATGATCGCAAAACTTATCAAACATGAGTATTATAATAATTATTAGAATTTAAAAAAATAAAAATAAATCATAATAATAGTTTGTGTGTTTTTGCCCTCGTAGTTTGGGCATGACAGTCTTGCATTTAGTCCAATTTTCTTGATGTTAATTTTGTGATGTATAGTTCTCTACAAATCTAAGAATACATTAAGATTGAAAGATCGTATTGTCTTGTCTTAATTTTTTCTAATTTTTACATCACTTTTGTGTGATTTTCAAAGAAAATTAATACAAAGGAGAGTTACCACTATATCTATTTTCTCTAAATCTTGTCTCCATTGTTATTAGCTAGTTAACTTGTGGTTCCATGAGCAAAGATTCTTCAATTTAATGCAACTAGGATAGGTTATATATAAGTTTTCTATTGACTTTAATTCAATGATTCAAGGAAATGCTTCAGTAAGGTGATAGGATTTCCATATGGTAAAGGAGGATATGCATAAGAATGAGGTTTAGGGTAAATTACTGATAATATTAATTGTAATGCAATTGATCAGATCAAAATTGTTAGGTAGAGTTTGAATGTCAATAGACGAGGCACTGATCATTTATTTATTTTGCATGAGGAGAGATCATAGAATTGCATGAATTAAAAATCCAGAATTTAAATCAAATTTATTTTCATGTATGAAGAATATAATAGTTGGTTAGCACTTGTTTGCATTTAATCTCTGTGTTGTGGTTAGCTATTGTAACCCAAACTTACCTATAAATATGAGAATAATTGTGGCCAAATGTCTATTATAAGGTATAAGTATTTTAAATGCATATTAGTAAGAGAGTGAAGTGTAAAGATTATATCTAATATTGAACCCTTTTATCCCTCAAGTGCACTCGCCTTGGTTTTACAAAACCTAAAGAGTAGAAAATCCTTGTGATTTTGTTGAAGTTGGGTCCAAATCTAAGGACTTCTTAGTTGAACATAAGAAATAGCTAACCATTAGACTAAGTTGTTCTTCTTATCTTGGTATCAAGTTTTTTTTTCACTTGGTCATTTTGAAACACCGACAACTTGGATGAAGGGACTTATTCCTAAAATTAACATATTCTTCTAGATTGCTCTTCAAATAAAATTCTAACTCTAGCTAATCTCAAAATATGGGGGATTTATATTGTGAATAGATGTAGTTTATGTAAGATGGAAGCTAAATATATTATCCACCTCTTTATCAACTACATTGTTAGCCAGAATGTATGGGGAACTCTCCTCTAGAAATATATTGTGTGTTCCACCTAGTAATCTAGTGGATTATTTCCAAAATTGGAAATGTCCTGTTAAAAAGCTTGATATTTGTTTCCTATGGATTATTTGTTCTTCCTCACCTATTCTAGGGTATCTAGAAAGAAAGAAACAAAATATCTTTTAGAAACAAAGAAATTCCTGAATGGGTGGTGGGGAAAAACATTTTTGGCTATTCAAGAAAACTTTATTTCCCAAAATACAAGTATTGATGATAAGACTATATGTGACCCTCTGAAAATTATAGGAAAAAAATTGAAACCTATTGAGAAAAGAGAGGGTGTCATATGGATTTTTCATCCGATGGGGTGGCTAAAACCTAACTTTGATGGTTCTACTAAAGGTAATGCTAGAAGAGTTGGGTGTGGTGGAGTACTGAGGGACCATAATAGCAGACTCATGGATGCAGTGGTGATCCCTATTGGTCACTCTATGAGTCATAGAGCAGAAGCTACTACTAATCTTTATACTATTAGAATGGCAATGGAAACTGGTTATTGGAAATCATGGTTTTAAGGGGATTCCTTAAATATTATCAATATGCTGAATAATAAGAATATGTTGATGTGGAATATTGAAGAAAGTATCCTAGAAATTCAAAATCAGATCAATAAATTTGATAATGTCATTTTATCTCATAATTACTGAGAGGTCAACAAAGTGGTTGAGTGGATTGCTAATAAAGCTATGAATGTGAATATTAAGTTGACATGGATTGACAACCTTAGCAAGGAAGGGGAGTTAAAGGTGATAATTAATTATGACATGACTAATGTAGTCAAAGGAAAGATTATTTGAGATATTGAGGATTAATATATAAAATGGTGGCATTAATAAAGGGTATGATCATTTATCAAGGGAGTACCTATTCATAATTACCAAGAGGACAAGGCACGTATTACTATTTGTTACAGACTTATTAAAATTGGAAGCATCATGGGTGGTGATCCAAAGAAACACGAGCCATCAAGATATAAAGAATGGAAGGCTAAACACGTGGTGTGGAAAATTCTTTAAAAGAGTAAGGTGAATGCATACATTGAGATGTTGCATAGTTTTAAACCATGTATTACTAATTATTTCTTCAAGAATTGGTCTAGAGAGAGGGTTTCTCTTCATGGGGTTATTGTAGACTTGACTAATGAGTTCATTTATGATATTACTAGTGTTAAGAACATTAACTTCATAGAAATTGAAGAAAATCATGTATATGTGTTGTTATATGTCTAATCAATATATTAAACTTGATTATACATACATTTACACACACACACACACATTCTATTATCCTTCTAAATATCAATCAAATAAATTCCTTTTGTATGTTGATCAAGCTCTGAATATCAATCATGTATTAATGGGTAGTTATATGCTCATTGCTTATCATTAAATTGGAACCGATACTTATCAGGTACAAGTCTTAGCAAGACTTATGCATTTGTTTGATAATATTAAGGAAGTAATAATAGTAATATTATGTATTGAGGTATGGTTATGTAAGGTCACAACCCTACATAAAAACATCTCAATGCACATATATATTGCGTGCATTTGTGAATACTAAAAATATATTAATAATAAAGGCAATACAGTCTTAGGCATATTCAGATCTACATACATACATACATACATACATATACATATACATATACATATACATATACACACACACACACACACACACACACACACACACACACACACACACACACACACACACACACACTAGAATAAATTAGAACATAGTTATTAAAGAAGAATTGAAATCTTCTCATAAGATTAATTATTTTTTAGTTCAAGTCTCCACCAATAAATGATCTTAAACTTTACAACTGGTTTTCCTATGGAGGGTATGAAATTCAAGAAGGAAACTAGTACATCAAATGTAGCTTTGAAGAAGTTTCCCAAAATGAAGAAGAGGAAAATAAGCTTGTGAAGGACAAGGATTTCTATGAGCTGGAACAGATTAAGTTAATTTGGCAAGATGTTTTATCTTATGTTTGTGATTATTTTATTTTGGATGGAAGGTTGAAAAGGGTTCATAAATTCCATTTTGTTTCTTGAACCAATTTCGGTATAAGGATAGGTTATCCTTCCCCTTTAACTTGAAGTTTTTTTCTAGTGAACAACCTCCATACCCATAGAAAGAAAGAGAGTAGGCCTATTCTTCATGAAGGTCTTATTTTGTTAATCAAAGATTATTGTAGAAAATGTGATGAAACTTTCATCCGCAATGGAAAACAATAGGAAATCTTTTGGGAAAGAGCCTCTTGACAAAATGAGTGCAAAAAAATAAAGAGCCATAATGTAAAAAATGAGGAGGGATGCAATGAAATTAAGGGTAATAAGAAGGAGACTAAAGCTAAAAACATTGGAAAGTTTAATGAGGAAGCTACAAATTTTGAAAGAAAAGAAGATGAGGAGGGTGAGCCAAAAACTGGTGAACTTAGCTCCAACTTTGATGGGTATTTGGGTAGTTAGGGAGTTTCTTCAGCTAAAGATGATAGCGAAAGTAGTAATGATGGGAAAATGATGATTAAGAAACATTCTGAACCCTAATACTAGAATGAGGATAAATGTATCATGACTCAAAGTGAAGGGTCAACCTAGATAGATATTAATGAGGTGAAGCTCTTGGATGATTTTAAAAATGAAAAGACTATGAAGAAAAATTCCCTTGTAAGTAGTGATCAGATTATAAACAAGGAAAACCAAGAGGATAAGACTACTTTGGAGGGTTTAAACAAAGATAATCAGTTAAAGCTAGATGAGACCTAGGATGCTACCATGAACTTGGAGTTTTTTTTTGAAGATGAGGCCAATGAAGATGCCAATAATAAGGTGAAGCTTACTTTTCTCCACAAGGCTAAATTAAAAGTTGATGCTTCTCTCCAGGTTGATTCTTGGCTCTATAATGAGATTATTATTCACATGAAAAAAATGGGGGAGCTTCAAAATGACCTAGATGAAGAAAGAGATAAAAGAATATAGTTGGAGAACTAGGTGGATAATATCCCTAAGAAGTTGAAAGCCTATGAAATGGAGTTGCGTCAACTATTTAATGACAATAGACAAAGGATGGAAATAGTTACTTTGAGTTTGTGTGCTATTGTGACGAGCATTGGTAGAAGAAGCAACAAGGAAGTCATCTCCCCTATTGCTGTTCAGCTATTTGGTGGCCCTAGTAATTAAGAGAACTAGGAAAAGTACAAAGGAAGTTGTTTTTGTTGTTCTAGGTTTGGTCATGGAGGACATTCCTCAAGGAACTATGGTGACTGGTAATGAATTAGCTAAGGTAATTAAAGAGCTAGCTTAATTGTGAGCTCTGGTTGCTGCTTGGGTTGTTGGTTCTAGTTCTCAGTGTGTCTATTCTTTTTTAGATACTCTATTAGGTTCTAGGTCCTTGTAAAACCTAATTTTTAACTTTTACTATTTATTTGGTAGGTTCTAGGTCCTTGTAAAACCCAATTTTTTGTTGATGTACTGAACCTTAGGTTCTCGGTCCTTGTAAAACTTGGGGTACTTTTAATGTTTATTCATTTTTTCTATTTGTAAGGGGTTTTAGATCCCCTCAAAACTTGTTTTTACCATAATATAAAACAATATGGCCCGAGATAGAAAAATATCTCCAGTTTCATATCAGTTTGGTTTTTAGGAAAATAATATCACGATATGTTAAGAGGAATGCTTTGGATAATAACACCTTGGAAGACGATTGTACAATTATGTGTAGTGCTCCTCATTTTGATAGGATTGATGAGGGAATCAAGAATCTAGTCATATTATTTTGTAATCATAATACCTATCCTTCACCAAATAGTAGAGATGTTATTAGATATAGGATTGTAACTAATTAATATGAACATTATACAAGACATTGGTTTGACACAACACAACATGAAATGTATGTGTTATTTTGTAGTTCAAATCCTAATATAAATAATGGAAAAATATTGATTGAAAGATCAAAGCCATATCATGTGAGGACAAACAAAGTGTTTAAAATTTCTTGTTGTCATTATCATATTAAATTTCATCTCCACTATTAGGTTTTTTGAATGATTGTTGAAGACACTTACGGTTTTGAATATGCTCCTCCTAGTAGATGAAGCAAGTTCATCTTGTCCATTTTATGTAACAAAAGATATTATATAATTAGTCAAATAAATTGCATAAAATTAATATGTGAATCATTGTAATGAAAACATACATGTTTAGAATTTCTTTAAGAGTGGATTTGTGAAAGGTGGACATGATGTTGTTGGAGCTTGCATGAAATGTGTTGTACAAAGTATCAAATGAATTATCATAGAGTTCATATAAAAGATGCACACAATTTTTTTGAATGGTGTAAGACACATTTCACACTAAATGAGGCTGACACATTACCAAGAATGAGTCAAGCGATACCTTATAGAATTTTTTTTGAGATAACAAGTATGCATTGTGCTTGTAAATTATACATGTATCACACACACACACACACAAACATTTTTTTTTAAATTTTACATTCATTATTCACTACATATACATGAGTTTAGGTGTGGATCATAAAAATATGAATGGTTGGAAGAGGATAGTGTTAGGGTTTTAAAACTACCAGGCAAAAAAATACTTGATACCAAGATGCAGGGGACAAAACTTAGTCTAAAGGTTAGCTACTTCCTATATTCAAATGAGAATTCTTTAGATTTGGACCCAACATTAATAGAACCATAGGGATTTTGTACACTTCAAGCTCTGTAGGGCTTAGATGGGTGCACCTTAGGGATGAAATGACTAGATGCTTGATATTATTTTCACAATTTACTCATTAATATTCTTTTTCTTCCAAAAATCAATCCCTTATAGAAGAAATGGTCAAAATTCTTCTTGAATTTGTAAATAGCTCTTGATTATAGCAGCTACCTATGACACACAAAGAACTATTCCAAATAAGTGCTGACTAACAGTTTTAATCTTCAAACAATAAAGTAAAAGTTGGTTTGATTTTAATTTTATGCTTCATGCAACCCCACAATTTCTTCAATATGCAACTGATTAATAGTGTGAGGCCTCGCCCCAACCCATCATAGCATAGTGATACATTACTATTATTTTGATACTCACGACTTGAGATGTTGAGACATTATCAGATGCTTTCAACATATTATATTATTTCATGTTGTGTGATGTTACTTTCAGATATTTGATGTTGTCATTTAATGTTTTATGTATATGTATGTTGATGAATTAAGTAGGATGAAAGAAACCCTGATTGATGTATATTTCAAATTATGTGAATTTCTAATACGTATATACATATGTGCATGTGATTTTATGGGACTACTGATGTGTGCAATGAGTGTGCAGATATTTTAGCTGAGAAATTTGATGGAGGAACAAAACTGATCCCTATGTGCTCATTGTGGAAACCTTGTTGTTTGTAATTCAAGAATTTTATTTTGAGATGTGTGAATGTGTCTTTCTGTGATCAGTAATTGTTAATGTTCTTACTGTGTTCTTTTAGTGTCGCTTGACACTCGTGAATTTTCTTATGTTCTTTAGCATGCTAATTAGGGTTAGTTATGTAACCTTTGGACCTAAGTAAGATTAAGTTAGTGTCTTTTTGCTTATTTGGTTCTTAATCGAGTTTAGTCACCCTTAATCTAGATTAGTGCTTAATCTATATTTTTAGAGTTGTTAGATGGTCTTAATTATTTCTTAGCTTTTGTTTGGTTCCAAACCTATTCCTAAGGCTTTCTAACATGAAATATTTATTCCCAAAGGGTATGGGTATGGGTTGGGAGTCTTTTCCAACCCCTAAGCCTCTTTTATTGACTTTTTAGATCACTCGAAAAGTCTCTTTTTTACCTTTGTGCGAAAATTGACTATGGCTACCATGAGTTGCATCACCTCACCTCCACTTAGTGGTTAACCATAGTATGGGTTGAGTTAGGAACTTCTAGATTTGTAGGTGGGTGGGAGAAGTTATTGTTTTTTTTGGTGGTTGAGTTTGAGGCTTATTTAGAGGCCCTTCTTGGAGTAGTTTAGATTGTTACCCAATCTCTACTTTTAGAGAGGAGTCTTGGAAGAGTGAAGGAAGGAAAGGAAAAGCTCTACTCAAATTGTTCATTTTCCATTACCTATTTGTGAAGGTAGGAGTTCTTCATCTTCCTAGTTTAGATTTTTCATGCTTGTTTCATGCTTATGCTTTGTTGTTGTTTGAATGCTTATATGTATGTTGGGTATGCTGGGAAGATTTGAAAACCATGTTTTTTGAATGTTTTCCTTTCATGTTTATATTTGAATTTTGTGGTTTTCTTGTATGGGTATTTTGGTATTACCCACCCTTGGATAGGGCAGAAGTGACCAATTTTGGGAAAGGTCTTTTTAGTTGGACTCTAACTAGTGTAGAGTCTCTTCTCAGGATGAGAAGAGGGAGAGAGGGTAGGGTGTTATGGGCCCCTACCTGTCAACACAAACCTCATATGAGTATGGCATGTTAAAATGGAAGAATAGAAGTTCTTGGCTTATAGCCCCAATTAGGCATCTATTTTGGTATTGTGCCTGACTTCTCCTGTTGGAAGAATCCGCCTTACCCTAGTTTTGATTCATTGTGAATCCTATTGTGAAAATCTTGTATGAATATGCATGTTTGATTGTCTCTTGGTCATGGTTGTTGACACCTGATCAGATTCTGTTCCCTCCACGGTTCTTAGAAATGTGTTGCAAAAAATGATGTGAAACCCTTGATGAGGGTCATGAAAGAAATTCAATTACATTGTTGTAAATTTTGGGATTGGAATCCTATGTATTTTTTTTTTCAAAAACTTTTTGTAATGGCAACGACGTCGAGTTTTTTTTTGGGTTCTTTCCCGGTTGAGCCTTTGAATCAGGTTTGCCAATAAAGTGGTGATTTGAGTAATATTGCTATCATGAGATTTAATCGTATTTTTAATTATATGGATGCACAACAAAAATAGGATGGAAATGATGTTGATTCAATTAGGCAAATCTCAAGTTTTCTTATATGTTGGAAACGAAATTTTTATTATGAATGAAAGATTAGTTTTTGTGATTATTGGAATTAAATCAATTCTTGCATTGTGGATTAAATGGTTATCTAAATCTCTTGGCTTATCTAATTGCTAGTAGTTCTATTAAATGTACTTAAAAAAATAAATATAATTCTCTCCTTGGTTATTAAATCAATGGAAAATTCTATAAAAAAAAGTTTCAAGAGAGTAAAAACTCTCTGTCTTTTGTATGGAAAAAGAAATTGTTACCTTTTTGGTAACAGAGAATCTAAAAGATTCTCTCATTATTCTTTTTGTTTCTTATTGAATGTTATATTTAATATGAAAAAATAATAATAAAATAGCCATAAAAAAAAGAAAAAGAAAATATAAACTAATTATCCTAATATCTTTTCTTACCTATAAAACTTTATGGATTTAATGCATACACATCTCCCCATGGTGGACGTCAGTTGTGAAGTTACATTTTAAAAGGTTTTATTAAAAAGTCTTTGGCAAAGTCAAAGTGCCTTGATGGGAGGGTGACGTTGTACACTCGAAAGTGTCACACTCTAAACCCTTCTATCCAAATGATTCCATGAGTTTGGAATGCTTGGATGCCGGCTTAGAGCTCCCTATCCACGGAGTGCAAGAGAGTGTATTTCAAGTTCAAGGGCTCTCAAATGAGCCTTAGAGATACTCTTCTTGCTAGTAAACCATGCAATGGGAGGTTCCAAAGACAAGATGCAA
Source organism: Cupressus sempervirens (assembly GCA_028749045.1). Classification (NCBI taxonomy): domain Eukaryota; kingdom Viridiplantae; phylum Streptophyta; class Pinopsida; order Cupressales; family Cupressaceae; genus Cupressus; species Cupressus sempervirens. The sequence continues at coordinate 512,603,774 of CM053784.1, forward strand.
GAATGCAAATGTCCCAAGGAGTTCCTCAAGGATGCAATTCAAATGAAGATTAAGCTAGAATGAGATGCAAAGTGGAGCTATGCTAAAACATGTATGAGAGTGTTACAATACCATTATTAAGCTATGTGAGATTAAGCTACATTCAAAAATGAAAGCTAAGCTAAGCTAGAATGCCATGGATGAGAGAATGTAGACAAGAAAGAGAAGTTCTCCACAAAGCTCCAAAGAAACCTATTAGAAAACCTGCAGCATAACAATATTCAAATGATGGATGGATTGAGGGGGAAAGCTCTCTCCCTTTTAAAGATGTATGGACGGTAGAGATCAAGATGAAGATGGTGGATGATCAACGGTGGAATTTGAAAAGAGGAGTGATCCATGTGCACACACAAATCAACCAATAGAATATAAGTTGACTTGTCATATAAGACAAAACTCACAAAGCCTTTTCTTTTAATTGCAAAATAGAAAAAAGACTTTATGTGTGCACTTTAAGTGGGTTAGAAGAATGGGGTCTTTTATTTAATTAAAAGGGGACATGTTCTTTTAATCAAATAATGAACTTAGGATAGCATAGTCAAACTATAGGTTATAATCAAATAAATTGATTATTAGCAATTTGGTCTAGGTAAATGATTAAATTAATTTAGCCAAAATGCTGAGAAGGGGGCTAATAGTCTAGATGACCATTTTTAGGTGATTACATTTGCCCCTCTTTGACTAATGCGTGATCGATCTGGGAACACATTATGTCAAAGAAAATCGAAGCCAAGTAGGCGATGATAGATATAGATGTCTAATTCCGAAGAGTGAAATGCAGAAATAGATAGCAAGTCCTGAATGCACAGCCTGATAGCAGTAGTACTGAACACTAGGAAGAGATGATGTTAGAATTCAAGAAGAATACTAACACTTAGAAAAGCAAATAGAGTGAGAGCAAGTGAGAAGATCAAACAAATGCTCCTAAGTAGTGATAGAGTATTTATGCCCCCTCGGGATCGAAATTGAAATGAGGTAAGGGGACGCAAAAACTGGCTAGAAATGAGAAAATTAGAATATAGCAATGTCCAAGATGACAGATAGATGATTAGAACCCAAAAATGACTATATAAAAAAATTGATAAAATGCCCCAGTTTGACTAGAGTTGACCTTGAAGGATATAGCATAAAAATAAGGTCAAAATGAGTAGAAAGGTGATTTTAGATATGAAATAGTGAATTTAAGTAGATATGAAGTATGGAAATGATGAAGACATGAAGAAATGAAGATGCCCCAGTGATGATTCAGAGATTAGACCTCAAAAGGTCAGCTAACTGCTCAGAAGAAAGTAGAATTTTAAAAGACAATTTTGACCATCAAGATGAACTCAAATTTGGATTTTGATCCCGAAAATGAATCCAGGATGTTGAAATTATTTAAGAGGTCAAAACTTTATATAATGTGATGATAAGATAGAAAAGAGATGAAGCGAAAGATTAAGAAGGTGAAAAGACATGAACAAGAAGAAAGTAAAGAAATATATGAAAGGAGTTAGCTGATATGTCCACAAAAAGATGAAGAGAGAGCTCTCCCCATATGCAAGAATGCAAGACTAAGCTAGAAAATGAACCTAAAATGCAAGCTAACATGCAAAGTGGTTTACCAGCAAGAAGTGCATAACATTTAGACTCTTAATTTCATCATTGAGCATTTATTAGGGACATCATGAGATCATACAACCATCACTAGTATAACTATGAGGATATGAATATGATCGATATTAGATAGGTATGTGGAAATCCAATCTAAGCATCAGAGACATGTAAGTCAAGATAACTACACGATTAGATTCCCTAAGTTTAATTTAGCAAGATTACACCTGTATCAAGGCATAAGCACCAGGATAAACCTTGAGTGTGATCTTGCAAAACAATCAAGGATGATACATTTATAAGTCAAAGTGTTGAATAGGACAAGCATGAATGCTTACAACACTATAGACAAACAAAAGTATACCCACAAGCAGAAATCAAGAAGACATGCCCCATGCCCCCAGTCTTCTAGTCAATGACATCCTCGAAAGACTATTAGGGATGGAACACATGGCAAAGAAATCATCATAGACAACACACAAAGTAGATAAATGTCAGCATAGCTCAGTCGTTTAAGTGTTAAAGTGTGTGTGTGTAAGTCACTTGGCCATTTCTTCAAGACTTGATTCTGATTGTGAGAAATATCGCGACATCAGAGACCGTAGGTAAACTATCTATAAAGTGTTGAAAAACACTTGATGTCAAAGTGGGGGAAGTGTTGAGAAACACTATTTTGTGAGTTGTCAAAGAAACCCTAATGCACAAGAATACCTCAATAGGCTAAGTAGCTATGCCCCCAAGATGAGGACAAGAAACAATTCCAAGCTAGGAAATGTGTAGCAAAATAGGTGATTGAGATTGATAGACATAGGTGCAAGGGTTTCAAGTAGCACCTATTTCCAAGTTTTCACCACTTTGACAGATTTTTTTTTCCTTTTTTTTTTTTTTTTTTTTTTTGGGTGATACATCAAAGTGAGGTTTTCACTAAGATGATCATTTTTTCAAGACATTTTTTGATTTTTAGGATTTTTTCAGCATCATATATGATTTTTTATGGAATTTTTTAGAAGGTTTTAGATATCACTAGTTCTCAAGCAAGATCACATCATTTTCTCCCAATGTCTAGCAAGGTATAGGATATGATGGAGAAATGAGCCAGTGGATAAGCAAAGATGGATGAAAAAAGAGTATGAAGCAAGTGAAAGTGATCCTTAAGGACTGACTCCTCAAGAGTACCCAAGCTAGGGAAAGAGGTAAAATAGTCATATGAAGCATGTTTTGGATAAGCAATGGAAGAAATGAGCAAGCTAGCATGTAGGATAAGCAGTGAAGCCAACAAGTGAGATAGCATGAAGCGTGTAGTCCAAAAGAGTAGCCATGACAAGAGACCTATGAGAACCATATTTCATTTATTATGATCAAGACCAAGGGGTCAACTAGATAGTATAGCAATGGGATAGAGCAATAAGAATAAAGCTCAAGATAGAGGTGATGAGTGAATGGGAGAGAACAATAGAAAATTTGGTAGATAAGATAGCCAATATGCAAAGATAGCTCTACATTGTCAAGATCAAAGAGAGAAGAGGGGATAGATGGATGATGGAAGAATTATGCTTGATGCCTGTTTGCCAGGTTTTCATCATGGTACTTATCCAAGGTACCACAAGATGTAGTTTTCACCATAGGATAAATTTATTTCTCTTTAATTTTGCTACCAAAGTGCCACAAGAAGTAGTTTTCACCAAGGCACATTTTCATTTTTTTTTCTTTTTTTGCTTTTTTCTTTTTCTTTTTTTTTTGATTTTTTTTTTTTTTTTTCCTTTTTTGAATTTTTAAAAAGAGCTGAAGCTATTTGAATGATAGTGCTCCTATAGAAAAGATAAGTCATGATAAGCCGAGACCATAGACTAGTATGTTCAAAGATGTTGATAGGGTGATGAAAGAGAAATGGTAGTAGGAAGAATATATGGAGGATAAGAGTTCATGTATGGAAAGTAAGTGTAAGATTTAGAGGATTTCATGAGGATAGCTGAAATATTGGACAAGATCAACATTGACACACACCTTGAAGGGTATTGGAATGATGGAGGAATCATGGATGAAATAGCTTGAGATTTAGATGTATGAGCTGGTAGAAGAGATTTGGAAAAAAGTGGAGTGGAAGGCTTTGGAATATTTTTGGAAGAAGATGGAATGGAAGCCTTTGGAAGCTTGAATGTCAACTTTGAAGTATTTTCAATATTCAAGTCTTTTAAAAGAGACTTGGGAATCCACATAGCTTTAGATTTTCCTTGTTTTTTGGGTGCTTGAGAGTGCATTTGTATAATGATGGATTTAGGAACCCATATTTTCTTTGGTTTAGCTCTTTGAGTAGTGGACCTTTGCGGTCTTTTTTGTGCATTCTCCTTCTTAGCATTCACATGTCGATTAGATGGGACATAGTGATCTTTATTTTTCAATGGATTCTTATGTTTATTCTCACTTCCAAAGGACTTGGGATCTGTGGATGAATAAGGATGATATGACTGGTTTAGATGTATAGATGGGTGAAAAGTCATCAAGGATGAGTGTTTTTGTTGATCTTGAGGTATTATAGTAGAGCTATGGAATGAGCTAGGAGTGGAAAATGTAGAAGATGAAGGAACATAAGGTCCCAATATAGATGGAAGGTTTGAAGGCTTTAGATTTGATGGATAAGGACCAAGGATAGACTTAGGAGATGCAAATGGATAGTGAAAAGGGATATCAACATCTTTAGAGTGAGCAACGTGGTCAAAGCCATCAATAGACTCATGAGTACCTTTGATAGGAACAACATTTTTAATAGTAGCACTTGAAGCTTGAGCACAATTTTGAAGTGGATATGGAGAAGTAGAACATGAGAATTTGCTTTGATCTTGACAAGTAGCCTTGGATAGCATATGAAGAGAACTTTTCTCATAATTTTTAGTAAGCTCAAGGGAGATAATGGAAGTGGTATCTTCATCATACTTAGGAGGTGGACAAGATATAGGATATGGAGGGGTGAAATTTTGAAAGAGATGAAAGGGTGCTTGATCTTGATCTTTCTTGACATTTATAGCTTTTTCTTTTTGAGAGTCCTCTTGACATGGAGCCATTTCTAAGGACAAGGGAGAATGAAGAGTGAATGGAGTAGTGCTTGGATTAGGCATAGCAGTGCATGAAGGTTGAGAATGTTTAGGATTAGTAGCATGGAAAAGGTTTGCAGCAAAGTGAAGGTTGGCTTGAGTTTCTTTTAGAGATAGCCCTTGAGGATACACATAGTCAATGTGGAAAGCAATAGGTTCTTTATTTGATGGAGTCATGTTGGAAATCTTTGAAGTGTTGGGAGATGCACGAGTGTTGGAAGAAGTGGAAGATGTAATGGAGCCACTACTAGACATAGGTTCATTAATGTAATCTTTCTCAAGAAAAGTATCCTCATCGCATGAATCATTAGAGGTTCCAATAATTCCATTATCAATAAGATCTTGGATTTTATGTTTTAGCTCAATGCAATCTGAAGTACTATGCTCATTATGTTGATGATAAGCACAATAGATATCCAAGAATGGGTTTCCATATGAGCTAGACTTAGGTAACATGATGATTTTATTGCCAAGAAGGTTTTGCAAAGTGTCATCATAAGAATCTTCCAAGGGAGCAAAAGTTCTATCAAAAATATGTCTAGAGTCCTTTTGTTGTTTCTCATGTGAATGGTATGCATCCATGTCTTCATCATTATCTTGGTCAAAGATAGGTCCATCATGAAATTTTAGCATAGGCTCAAAGGAGGTATTACTTGCTTGTTCTCTAAAGAGGTCTTTAGATCTAGAAGATGAAGACATTTGATGTCTTGAAGTAGAGCATGTAGACCTAGAAGAAGAGGATGACCTCAAAGAAGGTGACTCACATGCATGTAAAGACCTTAAGGAAGATTCATGTAATGATGCAATCTTCTCCTCCAACCTTTTCTCAAGTTTAGACTTCATTTCTATCATGCGCTTAGAGAGATGAAGGTAAGAAAGATCATTTGTCTCTTCTAGTTCTTTGTATTGTGCATATAGATCTTGAAACTCTTTAGTGACATGGAGGATATCATGATCATCTAGATTTAGTTGAAGTTTGGTAGCACAAGGTTTAGATCCCATAGTTTTAGATGCAAAGCCAAGCATAAAAGAGCCTAGAAGATAACTGTATGTTGAAACTATAGGAGGTAGAGTGTTCACTTGCCAAGATAGTAGAGAGAGATTAAAGTGACTTGTCAAACAATATGTCCAAGAAACTTACGACATGAATGACTCAAGTCAATAGCTAGGCAAGATGCCCAAATAGCCAAATAGATAGAGCAAGCGGGGTGACAAGTGAACAACTCTCCAACCCAAGAGTGTAGTCAAGAAATCAAGACAACCATTTCAGCAAAAAGATAACTAGCAAGTGGACATAGACCATGAAGATAGAAAGACCAAGAGCACTAAGACCAAAGAGCCACTTCAAGCATGTTCAAAAACTAGAGACATAGCAAATCAAAGTCAAATGATGAGACTTCCCTTAGCAAGCAACAAAAAAAAAATGTTAAGACTTGGTTGACAAAGTTTGACAATAGTTGATAACATAGCAAGTTTGATGTTCAAAAGCAATTTCTTTCCAAGCAAGATAGTGACACATGGAGTAGTCTTCAAACAATCAAGCAAGGGACAAAGCAACCTTGCATGATACAAGCATATGTGACGTCTCAAAAGAATTCCCTAGAATTATCGTCATGTGTATGTTCAAAAGATTTTCACAAGTATACCACATTCGAGAACACATCAAGCAATATCTACCTAGAAGTCATGGCTCATTACTCAACAACTTGGCCCACGCTTGATGCTCCTTTGCCTCACACCAAGTGGTTTCCCACAAGAGATATTGGCTTTGTCATGGAAGTGCCATAAGCACAACCAAGGGAACACATATGGTGAGTGTAAAATCTTGGGGTGATCCGAGTAGTCCACTAGGATCGATCCTTGCACCAAGAAGTTGAGCAGCTAAAAAAGGTAGTTACTAACTCAGGGTGTTTAGATAGGGCTTCCGTTCATAGTGTTCCTCTTGCTCCCAATTACGGGACACCTCACCTTGCGATGAGTAACCGATCTCGCGATCACAAGAGTACCTTAAGCATTTTTGCCTAGTGATCTCCCTATGGTCGAAATCCCATAAGCGATCACACTAGGCGAAGATAAACACTACGTCTACCAAGGTTTTGTGTCCTTGATAGCCTTGAGTTTATAGTGGGTTGGAAGAGCCAGGTAATCGGCTTGTCCCCACTTGGGTCGTTCCTCTCAGGTTGTCCGAGAGCAGGCCCTCTAAAGGATTCTAACTACACAAAGTGGATCAAATTTTGGAAGTCAAGATTTCTGGTTCACCACAAGGGTGAAGAGCATACTCTCCTATTCCAATCAGTTTCTCCCAAACACGCCAAGAAGATTCAGTTACCCCTTGCTTTTCAAACCAAACGGCAAGTCAAGATTTTTGATTCACCACAAGGGTGAAGAGCATACTCTCCTATTACCAAAAGACTCCAATCACAAGTTTTATGTGCCTATGAAAAATGAACAATTATTCAATGCCACACATGAAAACAAAAAAGCAAGAAATTTTGGGTTTTTATGCTTTGGGCAGCCCTGCAAACAATCGTTAGTAGCCCTTGTGCATTTGAAGCTTTGACATGCGTTCTTTTTATGCAATGTTTCAATTTTTTTCACAAGGATGGCAACCTGAAATCACAACTTGTTAGCAAAAAAAGTTAGTGTGAAATAACATAAAAATCTGCAATAAAAAGTGGTGAGTTTCTTCAAAAATCTAATTTATCTTCCAACCAAGTACATGCAAAGAAAGTGCAAGTTAATCACAAATGCTTTCATTTTTACTCTTTGGTTTTGACCTAGTCAACAAGATTGGACTTTTTTCCTATGATTTCATATTCAAAAATGAAAATAAAAAGAAAAGATCCCTATTAAAAATTAGAGAGCTTTCCAAAAATGCAAGAAATTTTAAAAAATCTCTTCATTTGCTCCCTAGAGATTGATTTTGTCAAAACAGGCCAAATTTATCAAATCGAGTTTTTGATCCTTAATACGATCTCAAAAGTAAAAAAAAAAAGAAATAACCCCCACTAGAATTCAAAAATATTTCTGAAAATGTAAGTTTTTCCAAAAAATGCGCTGATTTGCGATCAAAAACGGCTTTTTATGAAAACTAAAGAAAAAATCATAACTTCCGAAAATCACATCAAAATGCTCTAAAAATCGGACTGAGACATTTTGAGCATATACCCAACCTACAAAAAAAATTTTAGAACCAAACTCCAAGCGGTTTAAAAGATATGATCAAATCTTTAAACCAACTAAGTTTTTGGCCTTAAAACCAAAGTGATAATTCTACAAAAGCATTTGATTAGATCCAATATGCTGCTGTAAAAAACCAGAGATAAAAAATGAAAGCAAATGGAGCTAGAACTTGATTCAAGCCCCATGGTGGGCGCCAAAAATGTACACTCGAAAGTGTCACACTCTAAACCCTTCTATCCAAACGATTCCATGAGTTTGGAATGCTTAGATGCCGGCTTAGAGCTCCCTATCCACGGAGTGCAAGAGAGTGTATTTCAAGTTCAAGGGCTCTCAAATGAGCCTTAGAGATACTCTTCTTGCTATTAAACCATGCAATGGGAGGTTCCAAAGACAAGATGCAAGAATGCAAATGTCCTAAGGAGTTTCTCAAGGATGCAATGCAAATGAAGATTAAGCTAGAATGAGATGCAAAGTGGAGCTATGCTAAAACATGTATGAGAGTGTTATAATACCATTATTAAGCTATGTGAGATTAAGCTACATGTAAAAATGAAAGCTAAGCTAAGCTAGAATGCCATGGATGAGAGAATGTAGACAAGAAAGAGAAGTTCTCCACAAAGCTCCAAAGAAACCTATTAGAAAACCTGCAACATAACAATATTCAAATGATGGATGGATTGAGGGGGAAAGCTCTCTCCCTTTTAAAGATGTATGGACGGTAGAGATCAAGATGAAGATGGTGGATGATCAACGGTGGAATTTGAAAATAGGAGTGATCCATATGCACACACAAATCAACCAATAGAATATAAGTTGACTTGTCATATAAGACAAAAGTCACAAAGCCTTTTCTTTTAATTGCAAAATAGAAAAAAGACTTTATGTGTGCACTTTAAGTGGGTTAGAAGAATGGGGTCTTTTATTTAATTAAAAGGGGACATGTTCTTTTAATCAAATAATGAACTTAGGATAGCATAGTCAAACTATAGGTTATAATCAAATAAATTGATTATTAGCAATTTGGTCTAGGTAAATGATTAAACTAATTTAGCCAAAATGCTGAGAAGGGGGCTAATAGTCTAGATGACCATTTTTAGGTGATTACATTTGCCCCTCTTTGACTAATGTGTGATCGATCAGGGAACACATTATGTCAAAGAAAATAGAAAGCCAAGTAGGCAGTGGTAGATATAGATATCTGATTCCAAAAAATGAAATGTAGAAATAGATAGCAAGTCCTAAATGCACAGCCTGATAGCGATAGTACTGAACATTAGGAAGATGATGTTAAGATCCAAAAAGAATTTTAACACCTAGCAAAGCGAATAGGTTGAGAGCAAGTGATAAGGTCAAACAAATGCTCCTAAGAAATAGATAATAGTCTAGATGACCATTTTTAGGTGATTACAGACGTCACCTGTCTCCACCTCCCATCCCCATCACCTTGGTTGGCGCACTCCTCTCTTGCAAATTTAGAAAGGGCTTTAACAATTTACATGCATTTTTTTAAAATTGCGCTTTGTGTTTAGCTTGGTCCTGCATGACTTGCCCCCACACAAGGTCAGAGGGGACTGCCCTACCATGTGTGGGCCTAGGTGTAGGGTAGGAGTAGGAGAAAGTTAGTATTAGGTGTGTGTTAGTGTTAAGTGTTAGTTAGTATGTTAGCATAGGTGTTAGTGTTAGGTTATGTAGTTACTTTTTGATGTTTGTTAATTTTTAATTAGTTAGTTTTATTTAAATTAAGTTTTTAAATTATGTTACTTTAAGATAGTTTTAGTACATGTTTTGTTAATTATTAATAATTTTAGTTAGTTATTAATTATGTTTGATTAATTGCTATTTGTTTTAAATTTTAATAAATATTTTGTAGTAAATTTTATACATTTAAAAGTTATAGTAAACTTATTGTGAATTATTATCCTGTTTTATTACATGAGTATATGTTAGACTAATAGAAAATGTTAAATTGATTTCTTTATCAACTAGTCAAATTGAAGTGTAATTTACATTGTTAATATCTTCATAAATGTTTAATTTTAAATACCATTATGAGTTTTAATTAAAATTGAAATTTGAGTAAAACTAAATAAAGTATATATATTTATGTATGGGTAGATGTGTAAATTCTTTTAATTAGTTCTTGATTTGATATTGTCAAATTAATTTAAAATGAACTCATTTAAAATTGTTATTTAAATAGTCTTCATATCTTTTTGAGAAGTTAATGAAATAATGTGTTTAATGATTGCTATAAATCTAATAACGAAAGCATCAAATTTTAATGATTTATTCCTTCACAAGATATGTACTTAAGATGAGATGTAGAGAACCTTACTTAAACTGTGATCGCAAACTTATCAAACTTAGAGCATTCTAAAAAAAAATTTAAAAAAAATTGTATGTTTTTGCCTCGTAGTTTGGGCATGACATTTTGGTATCAGAGCCCGTGTTTCAACACTAGGAACCTTAGACCATTGTGCTTTCTAAACTTAACTCAAATATTTAATTGTGTAGATGCCTCTTGTTACTCGAAGCAACCGGCGAGGCAGAGGTCGTACAGCTAGGGGTGGTAGAGTGGGATAGGAGGATGGACCACCTCCACCTCCACCACCACTGAACCTGAACCAGGACATTATAGATGCACTTCAGACTTTGATCAGTGTAGTTCAGTAGAGAGTAGTACCTTTAGTTTAGCCTATTCAGCAGATTCCAGTAGTGGAAGCAGAGGGACCCAGAGGAGGCAGACCCAGAGTGAGAGAGAGGACTAGGAATCCCCCACCGAGATAGATAGAGGGTCAGGGTGAGCACGAGGAAGAGTCAATACACCAGAGAGGACCCCCACTTAACAGACCTCCTAGACATATAGGAGATGACATCAGGGATTTGATTCGACTCGGGCCACCATTATTTACTGATTCCACTGAGGAAACAATAGCAGAGGCATGGTTACAAAGCCTACAGTGGTGCTTTGGGTTACACCCTTATGGGAGTATTCTAAAGGCATGCCTAGTAGTTCATCAGTTAAGAGGGGATGCCTCTAATTGGTAGCATCAGGAGGAGACCATAGGAGGAGTGCGGATGGATACCCTCACATGGGAGTCTTTCCTAGAAATATTCTAAGAGAGTTACTTGTCAAAGAATTTTCGATAGAAACAGATAGAGGAGTTTCATTCTCTTTATCAGAGAGGTCTTATAGTGGCTCAATACAAGAGCAAATTTCTCGAGCTCCTTCCTTATGTGGAATACATGAAGGATGAGAAACTATAGGTGTGTCACTTTATCATGGGTCTGAATTTCTCACTTCAGGGCCCAGTTCGAATGGCCTTCCCTACCACCTTCAGACAGGTAGTGGAGATAGCACTAGTTGCTGAGGATACACGAGGTAGGCAGGAGTCTTGGGATCGGTCTCAGAACTGAAACTCTTCCCAACAGAAACCCCCTTGGAAAGGGAATCAAAACTATACAACAGGGTCCTCTAAGGGCCAACGGTCTCAGCAGCCAAAACCCCAGCAACAACAGTAGCAGAAACCTTCTCAGGGTTATCAAGGCTCCGAGCCCAAGCAGTGGTAGTCACAGGGTCCCAATCAAGATCAAAAAGTACATGCCCCATAGTCACAGTCAGTGAAGATTCAATAGTCTTATAGGGATGGATACAATGGATCTAGCAGGTCAGGAAGCCCACAACAGTCTGGATCACAGGGTGCAAGATCTTATACCTAAGGTCCATGCTACACTTGTGGTGGCATGGGTCATATAGCTAGGGAGTGTCCACAGGGATAGGCATCTAGTGGTCAGAGTAGGGCTTTTTTAGAGCCGACAATTGGTGACATGGGTAGATCTCATAGAGTTTTTGTAGCGGTTGATAACTGCCAGGCTGAGCATCAGGCCACAGTTATCAAGGCTATAGGTATTATACAAGGCCATATGGTCGCAGTTTTATTTGATTTCAGAGCTACTGACTCTTTTATATCTCCATATGTGGTGGAGAATTGCAGGCTAGTGGCAGTTAGATTGGATGTTAGTTGGGAAGTAGAGTTAGCCTCAGGAGCCAGAGTGTCAGTTAGTTCCATGGTGCAAAATTGTCAGATGCAGATTGGAGACATGTCCACTATGTCTGATCTATGCATTACCCCTCTAGGTTTTTATGATGTTTTTCTTGGCATGGATTGGCTTTATGCCCACAGTGCCAAGATGGATTGTTGACAGAAGAGGGTGGAATGTGTGGATGATGATGGTATCTCTAGGGAGATCTTCAGAGTGAAGAGCCCTGTGTCCCTTCGTATGATTTCCGCTATGCAACTTAAATAATGCATGCGAAAGGGTTTTTAGTTTTTTGCTATCACCATTAGTGATAGAGAGGAAGATTCAGAGGGGGAGCAATCCCTCGACAATTTTCCAATCTTATAGGAGTTTGCAGATGTCTTTCCTTCAGAGCTTCTTGGTATGCCTCCACCTCGAGCAGTGGATTTTCACATAGACCTTGTGCCAAGAGCCGAGCCAGTTTTGAGAGCACCATACAGGATGACTACTCATGAGCTCAGTGAATTAAAGGCTTAGTTGGAGGAACTCTTAGAGAAGGGGCATATTCAACCTAGTATGTCACCTTGGGGTGCACTAGTGATCTTCGTCAAGAAGAAGGACATATCACTTAGGTTGTGTATTGATTATCAACAATTGAACAAAGTAACCATCAAGAACCAATATCCTCTTCCTAGAATTGATGATCTCTTTGATCAGTTGTAGGGTGCCCGAGTATTTTCAAAGATTGATCCGAAGTTGTTTTATCATCAGTTGAGGATTGTGGATAGTGATATCCCCAAAATTGCTTTTCGTACTAGGTATGGTCACTACAAGTTCACCGTGGTACCATTTGGCCTCAAGAATGCTCTAGCTGTATTCATGAGCCTCATGAATGGAGTATTCCGTACCTTTTTGGATAAGTTTGTGGTTTTTTTTCTTGATGACATTCTGATTTATTCTCATGATGAGAAAGAGCATGAAGAGCACCTGAGGTAGGTATTGCAAAAGTTGAGAGAGAATCAGTTGTTTGGAAGCTTGTCGAAGTGTGTATTCTTCAGACCCAAGATACATTATTTGGGTCATGTCATATCAGGTGATGGAGTCTCAGTAGACCCATCAAAGATTAGGGCCATTATAGATTGGCCAACACCCACTAGTGTTACTGAAGTGAGGAGCTTTATGGGGCTAATAGGATATTATCGACGTTTTATTTCGAGATTCTCTAGATTGGCACACCCCATCACATCTCTTCAAAAAAAGGGGAAGAAGTACGAGTGGACAAAGAAGTGTGGTAGAGCTTTTCAAGATCTCAAGAGAGCCCTCACAAGTGCATCAATTCTTGCAGTACCAGATCCTTCTAAAAATTTTGTGGGCATCTTTAGATGGTATAGGGGCAGTCCTTATGTAGGATGGATGACCTATTTCCTTTGAGTCTAGGAAGTTGAAGACTCATGAACTCAATTATCCTACTCATGACTTGGAACTTGTGGTAGTGGTTCATGCCTTGGTGAGATGGCGACACTTCCTTCTAGGTCATAGATTTGAGCTTCATTCCGATCACCAAAGCTTGCAGTATATATTTTCTCAGCTGAACCTTAATGCTAGGAAAAGAAGGTGGATGGAGTTCTTGTGTGAGTACAATTTTGATGTTTGTTACATCAAGGGAAAAGAGAATGTGGTTGTAGATGCCTTAAGTAGAAGGCGTCATGAGCTTTCATCTATGACTACTTGCACTGACTTGAGAGAGCAGATCTTATAGCATTTACTAGCCGATGAACTTTATGTGGAAGTGAGTCAGATAGTGCATTTTCAGAGACCCTTGGAAGGGAAGTATTCAGAGTATTCCTTGGAGTTCGACAGACTTTTTTATCATGGAGGATGTATGTATGTACCTTCCATTGGGGGTTTGCACAAGCTCATTGTACTTGAGGCTCACAGAGCACCTTATGCAGTGCACCCCGGTGTTAAGAAGTTGCATGCAGTTTTGAGGTAGTTGTATCACTGGCCAGGAATGAGAGTGCAGATTGCTAGCATAGTTGTGAGATGCCTTGAGTGCTAGAGGGTGAAGGCAGAGCACCATCATCCTGGTGGACTTCTTCAGCCGCATGAGATTGTAGAGTGGAAATGGGATACTATATCTATGGATTTCATTGTTGGTCTTCTTATTTCATCTCGCCGCCATGATGTCATTTTTTTGATAGTTGAAACGTTGACCAAGGTTTCCCATTTCTCACCTATGTGTACTACATTCATAGCATGATACATAGCTTAGGTGTTCTTGTGGGACATTGTTAGACTTCATGGTGTTCCCTGTAAGATCATCTCTAATAGAGACTTATTGTTCACTTCTTTTTGGAGAGAGTTGCAGGAAGCTTTGGGCACTAGGCTCAATTTTAGTACAGCATACCATCCTTAGACTGATGGTCAGACTGAGTGAGTAAATCAAGTTTTGGAGGACATGCTACATATGTACGTGATGGACCATCAGGTCAAATGGGAGGAATACCTACATCTTGTTGAGTTTTCCTATAACAATGGGCACCATTCCTCCATAGGTATGCCACCTTATGAGGCCTTGTATGGGAGACCGTGCAGGATGCCCTTGAGTTGGGATAGGATTGAAGATTGAGTATCTATTGGTCCCCATTTAGTAAAGGATATGGAGCAGTAGGTGACCCTAATTAGACAGTGCTTGAGAGAGGCACAGGATAGGCAGAAGAAGTATGCTGATGCTAAGAGGACAGATCGAGAGTATCAAGTTGGTGATAGAGTGTTCTTGAGGGTGCGACCCCATAAGAATCTGATTCAATTCAAAAAAGGGCTCTAAGTTGGCACCCTAGTTTGTTGGGCCATTCAAGATCCTAGAGAGGATAGGACTTGTTGCATACCATTTAGCTTTGCCACCTAGACTGTCATGCATCCATAATGTGTTTCACATTTGAGTACTTAGAGGATACATTTATGATGAGCCTCATATTATAGATTAGGATGCTTTATAGGTGGAGTCAGACAGATAACTAGCACTGGAGCCTATTTGTATTATTTCCCAACGGACCCTAGCACTTCGAGGCCAAGAGTTGGACTAGGTTAAGGTCTAGTGGGATTGTTATGATGAGGTCATGACTTCTTGCAAGGATGCAGTGCAGATGCGATCTCAATACCCTTATCTTTTTTATGAACTCCAAGAGGAACTTCATGCCTAGTGGGGGAGGATGTGAGGCCTCACTCCGACCCATCATAGCATAGTGATACATTACTATGATTTTGATAATCATGACTCGAGATGTCGAGACATTGTCAAATGCTTTGAGCATATTATATTATTTCATGTTGTGTGATGTTACTTTCAGATATTTGATGTTGTCATTTAATGTTTTATGTATATGTATGTTGATGAATTAAGTAGGATGAAAGAAACCCTAATTGATGTATGTTTCAATTTATGTGAATTTATGATATGTATATACAAATGTGCATGTGATTTTATGGGACTACTGATGTGTGCAATGAGTGTGTAGATATTTTAGCTGAGAAACTCGACGAAGGAACAAAACTGATCCCTATGTGCTCATTGTGGAAACCTTGTTGTTTGTAATTCAAGTATTTTATTGTGAGATGTGTGAATGTGTCTTTCTGTGATCAGTAATTGTTAATGTTCTTATTGTGTTCTTTTAGTGTCACTTGACACTCGTGAATTTGCTTATGTTCTTTAGTGTGCTAATTAGGGTTAGCTATGTAACCTTTGGACCTAAGTCAGATTAAGTTAGTGTCTTTTTGCTAATTTGGTTCTTAATCAAGTTTAGTCACCCTTAATCTAGATTAGTGCTTAATCTGTATTTTTAGAATTGTTAGATGGTCTTAATTATTTTCTAGCTTTTTTTTTGTTCCAAACTTATTCCTAAGGCTCTCTAACATGAAATATTTATTCCCAAAGGGTATGGGTATGGGTTGGGGGTCTTTTCCAACCCCTAAGCCCCTTTTATTGACTTTTTAGATCACTCAAAAAGTCTCTTTTTTGCTTTTGTGCGAAAATTGACTATGGCTACCATGAGTTGCATCACCTCACCTCCACTTAGTGGTTAACCATAGTGTGGGTTGAGTTAGGAACTTCTAGATTTGTAGGTGGGTGGGAGAAGTTATTGTTATTTTTGGTGGTTGAGTTTGAGGCTTATTTAGAGGCCCTTCTTGGAGTAGTTTAGGTTGTTACCCAATCTCTACTTTTAGAGAGGAGTCTTGGAAGAGTGAAGGAAGGAAGGTAAAAGCTTTACTCAAATTGTTCATTTTCCATTACCTCTTTGTGAAGGTAGGAGTTCTTCATCTCCCTAGTTCAGATTTTTCATGCTTGTTTCATGCTTATGCTTTGTTGTTGTTTGAATGCTTGTATGTATGTTGGGAAGATTTGAAAACCATGTTTTTTCAATGTTTTCCTTTCATGTTTATATTTGAATTTTGAGGTTTTCTTGTTTGGGTGTTTTGGTATTACTCACCCTTGGATAGGACAGAAGTGACCAATTTTGGGAAAGGTCTTTTTAGTTGGACTCCAACCAGTGTAGAGTCTCTTCTCAGGATGAGAAGAGGGAGAGAGGGTAGGGTGTTATGGGCCGCTACCTGTTAGCAAAAACCTCTTATGAGTATGGCATGTTAAAATGGAAGAATAGAAGTTCTTGGTTTATAGCCCCAATTGGGCATCTATTTTGGTATTGTGCCTGACTTCTCCTGTTGGAAGAATCCACCTTACCCTAGTTTTGATTCATTGTGAATCCTATTGTGAAAACTTTGTATGAATATGCATGTTTGATTATCTCTTGGTCATCCTTGTTGACACCTAATCAGATTCTGTTCCCTCCATGGTTCTTAGAAATGTGTTGCAGAAAATGATGTGAAACCCTTGATGAGGGTCATGAAAGAAATTCAATTACATTGTTGTAAATTTTGGGATTGGAATCCTATGTATTTTTTTTTCAAAACCTTGTTGTAATGGCAACGACGTCGGGTTTTCTTCCTGGTTCTTTCTCGGCTGAGCCTTTGAATCAGGTTTGCCAATAAAGTGGTGATTTGAGTAATATTGCTATCATGAGATTTAATCATAATTTTCAATTATATGGATGCACAACAAAAAAATGATGGAAATGATGTTGATTCAATTAGGAAAATTTCAAGTTTTCCTATATGTTGGAAACGAAAATTTTATTATGAATGAAAGATTAGTTTTTGTGATTATTGGAATTAAATCAATTCTTGCATTGTGGATTAAATGGTTATCTAAATCTCTTGGCTTATCTAATTGCTATTAGTTCTATTAAATGTACTTTAAAAAAATATATATATATATATATATATATATATATATATATATATATATATATATATATAATTCTCTCCTTGGTTATTAAATCAACAGAAAATTCTATACTTAAAAAATTTGACAAAAAAAGTTTCAAGAGAGTAAAAACTCTCTGTCTTTTGTATGGAAAAAGAAATTGTTACCTTTTTGGTAACAGAGAATCTAAAAGATTCTCTCATTATTCTTTTTGAATGTTATATTTAATATGAAAAAATAATAATAAAATAACCATAAAAAAAATAAAAAATATATATATATATATATAAACTAATTATCCTAATATTTTTTCTTACCTATAAAACTTTATGGGTTTAATGCATACCCATCTCCCCATGGTGGACGTCAGTTGTGAAGTTACATTTTAAAAGGTTTTATTAAAAAGTCTTTGGCAAAGTCAAATTGCCTTGATGGGAGGGTGACATCACCTGTCTCCACCTCCCATCCCCATCACCTTGGTTGGCGCACTCCTCTCTTGCAAATTTAGAGAGGGCTTTAACAATTTGCATGCATTCTTTTTTAAATTGCGATTTGTGTTTAGCTTGGTCCTGCGTGACCTACCCCCACACAAGGTCAGAGGGGACCGCCCTGCCATGCGCAGGCCTAGGTGTAGGGTAGGAGTAGGGGAAAGTTAGTATTAGGTGTGTGTTAGTGTTAAGTGTTAGTTAGTATGTTAGCATAGGTGTTAGTGTTAGGTTATGTAGTTACTTTTTGATGTTTGTTAATTTTTAATTAGTTAGTTTTATTTAAATTAAGTTTTTAAGTTATGTTACTTTAAGATAGTTTTAGTACATGTTTTGTTAATTATTAATAATTTTAGTTAGTTATTAATAATGTTTGATTAATTACTATTTTTTTTAAATTTTAATAAATATTTTGTAGTAAATTTTATACATTTAAAAGTTATAGTAAACTTATTGTGAATTATTATCCTATTTTATTACGTGAGTATATGTTAGACTAATAGAAAATGTCAAATTGATTTCTTTATCAACTAGTCAAATTGAAGTGCAATTTACATTGTTAATATCTTCATAAATGTTTAATTTTAAATAGAATTATGGGTTTTAATTAAAATTGAAATTTGAGTAAAACTAAATAATGTATATATATTTATGTATGGGTAGATGTGTAAATTCTTTTAATTAGTTCTTGATTTTATATTCTCAAATTAATTTAAAACGAACTCATTTAAAATTGTTATTTAAATAGTCTTCATATCTTGTTGAGAAGTTAATGAAATAACGTGTTTAATGATCGCTATAAATCTAATAACGAAAGGATCAAATTTTAACGATTTATTCCTTCACAAGATATGTACTTAAGATGCGATGTAGAGAACCTTACATAAACTATGATTGCAAACTTATCAAACTTAGAGCATTCTAATTATTTAAAAAAAAAAAAAATTGTGTGTTTTTGCCTCATAGTTTGGGCATGAAAAATAGATGATTAGTGCCTTATCCATCGGTATTTAAATTTTTCCTATTAAAACTTTGACCTAATTAATTTCCTTAAAATTATATATATCAATAATTAACCCTGAATCCCATTCTTATGAATATCCTTCTTATATGATTGGAAATCCTACCAATTTATTGAAGCGTTTACTTAATTCCTTGAATTAGAAGCAACAAAAAATTGATAAACAATGTATCCTAGTTGAATTAAATTGGATGAACCTTGCTCATATAATCCCAACATAACCAACACATAAAAATGGAGACATAATTTAGAGAAAATAGATTTGGAAAAACATTCCTTTTTGTATTAATTCTCCTTGAAAATCATACAATATTGGTATATACTTAGAAATAATTCAAGATACGACAACTTATCATTCAATGTTCACTTGCATTCTCAAATTTGCAGATGAATACATCACAAAAATTGACACAAAGATTGACTAGACCGAATGCAAAATAGCATAACACTCAAAATTACATGGATTTTAGACCTCCACTCCACATATTGGAAATCACTTAATATGAAGGATTGCAAAAAGCTTCAAATGGGAGGACACTTGTGAAAATTTAAATGGAAAGAAAAATACAAAGATATTTTTCATTAGTTACATTAAGACATTCTTTGTATCTAGATCAAAACTTTGGATGTAGTTGCAAAATTGGCAGGTGACACTTATCAATAGGTGTCTTTAGCATATTTCTATTGGTCTTTTAAACTTATGTCACTTTCCTTGCTTTTCTCTTGTTTTTGTTGCCTTTAACTGTATCCCTACATTGCCTAGTCACTATCAACAGATGGTAAAGCTTTGATATTTGCAATGACCTCCTAGATGGCAATGCCAATATCCACATCTAGCCATGTGGCATGCTGGATGATATCTAAGTCACCAATATTGTTGATCCACTTAGTATCAGTTATAGCTTTTAACTCTCTAGTGACCTTATTCATATATAATTCTATTCTAAACATAAAATCAATCATATCATAGACAATTGTTGCATTCGTCTCACTGTTGCAGTAGGCCACAAACCTTGGATGTCTCACAATTTCCCCAAAAGAGGAGGACCATTCTTGCCATTCATTGATCACTCCATCAACATCTAGGATAGTGGGAATAAAATTTGGAATCACTGCAATAATTGTTTTCATCTTGCCATGTATTGATTGCATTTTTCCTAAGAAAAAACCATGCATTTCCTTCATTGTACTAATCATCTTTCTAGCATTAATAATTATTTCCTTAGGTAGCTCCTTCTTTTGGGGCAATAGGGGAACCAAATTATCAAAGAATTGTGTATATGTTCCCCATGTTGTGAACAAAGGGGATAGAAGGGCTAATGCTTCTAAGCACTAGTACTCATCTCCTTGTAGTGAGATATAATTGCTATGCACATTCTATGACACAATTTGCAAAGCACCTATCTTGTGTATCATCAAGCTCTAAATTGTGTTTATTTCCACTTTCTTGGCTCCATCCCATTCGTCAATGTCCATTTGTTGATTCCCTCTCACATTTAATGCATCAAGCTCTATTTGGACTACTTGGTCCTTTACCTCTCTAATAGGTATCTGATCACTAGATACATTAGTGACATTCTAGAATATCACATTACCTTTGGGAGATTCCTTTATTTCCATGAGAGATAGCTTATTTCCCATAGAAGCCAAGCCCCATATAGCCATGGCCATGTTGTCAATGTTAAAACTAGAGCCTTGTAACTACCTAACAATGTTAGTTTCTTCAAAGGACATTGACTTGTCCTATTTCTTGATCTTATCTAACATGAAGGATGAGTTGAGCTCCTATCTAGGAAAGAGAATCATACCACTTCTAGCTACAATATGTCTACCTTCCTCTACTGTTATGCTCTCACTACTAGGATCATAATCCTACAACCTATGCACGAACTCTACAATTTTCTTAGGCGAGTCACCTAGTTGCAACTATAAGGTAAGCTCATTCTTCTTAACCTTGTATAAGAAATACTTGAATTCATCATATTTTATGAATTATTGATCTTGTATGATCCACTCATCTAACACATGAATTTTCAATTCAGTCTTGTTTGGGATCTTTTCATGTTCCCCAACTTGTTTTAATAAGAAGTTGTGTCTTATTGTATCAAAGAATTTTGATCCTTTTGGAAAAATGTGCAATGCCTTTCCTTTGACCTTGCTAGGGATCTCAATCATTTTTTGTTTTTTTCCTTCCCTTTATCCATGAAGAACTCTTTGGTTGGTCATCTTCAACCTCAATGGTAAGAAAATCCTCTTATTAAGGGACTTGTGGCTCTACCCTGTCTCTAATCACAGTAGGCACCTATGCCATTATTTGATCAAAATTGTCTAGGCACCTATTATAGTTTTCTAAGTAGGTTGCCTCATGGTAGAAACCCTTAAATGATGTATCAGATACCTCCATGGCTTCTTCAATCTTCATTATCCTACTCCATGTTTGGATTCTATCTCTACATACTTATGTCTCTAGATAATTCATGATACAGTCCTCTTTCCAATTAGATTTGCTACTAGGGAGAGTATATCTTCTCATTTATTCAAAGAATGCTTCACCAACTCATTTGGATCATAGGTTCTAGTAGGAGCTGAGGGAAGTTTGAATTCTCCCATACATTGGTCAATATCCTTTATGGCATCTTTTCCTATTAGAAAGTCTCCTATCTTTGTGTTTCTTGCTACAAATGAGCCTCTCTTAATAGTAGGGCCTAGATAATCTTTAGTCAATATAAGCATTTTCCAAAAGAATTCTAGTTGGCCTAATCTCTTAGGGATATATTTTGTCAATACATGTGGGGGCTATGGACACCCAAAAACTCTTATAATTGAGAAATTTTCAAATAAAAAAAAGCTAGCCCAATCATGGCTAAGTACCTTATCCCCATTTGGGAAACCAAATGGTCTAATTAACTTCCTTATACCTCTAAGTACTCTTTCAGTTTTATCCACTAACATATTTGTAATAGGGAAAATAAAATCATTGTAAAAAGAAATAACACTAGCATAGGGATAAAACCTTTGATAAAAGTGAGTCCACATCTACACATATAGGTTCTTTCCATTGTCTTCAGTGGCTTTAATGAAGTCCAGACTGATATGCCTTATGCTTATATATAGAATGATATGAATCAACAGTGAGTAGTGGAAGAATTTGAAATTCCCTAGTTCTCCATTATAAGAAACCACTATCTCATCATGTATCTTATTAATGATATACTCCACAAAATCATAACCAAAATTATGATTTGGATCATGAATATCCAAAGCAATGATATATATGTAGCCTAGGGCATAATTTGTGCCATCAATTCCTATCACCTTGTTTATCCCAAAAAATTGTGTACCTAAAATACTTACAGAAGAATTCCAATGGCATTAGGTCTCCTACCTTTTTTGGCATTTCACCCTTCTCCAACTTTTACTTGGGAATGTGCCTCTTCATGATGTTTCAAGTAAAGAAACTCTTGGAATTTTTAAAATTTACATTCATCTTCTCCTTCTCAATTTCCTTTTTCATAGGCCCTCCTAGGTCAAAAACCTCAATGAAGGTCTACCTATCCAATCTACAAAGGATACTCATATCCTTTTTGTGCAAAGATTTAGCTGTTGGATTGTAGGATTTGATCAATGCCTTTATTAGATCAACATCCACTATGAATTCTAGCATTATAAATTTTTCCATATTCCTAACCCACAGGTTATAGATAGGTGATTTTGCATACCTATTATGATTAGAAATACCAAAAAAAATCATTTCTATTTGTATTTGGTATAATGGAATCTTGACAAAAGGAGTATGTATCTCTGAAAACATGTGCATTCAAAGTTTAAACATGAGAAGATCCTGGAAGAAAATATACCCACTGCTTTGCATACATTGTTGCTAACTTTGGCTTTTCTTTTTTAGCAGCTTGCAAAGATTCTTCAACATCAATTTGAGCTATGCTCTTACCCTCTTCTTTTTCCATGACTTCTACAAATTTATTCTTTATAATAAACTTTGTCAACTTCAACTTCTAAAAGCTCTAGAAATTCTATAAGCTCTCAAAACCTCTTAGCTCTAGATTATGCAAAATACTATCACTCAAAATGTTGTTATATCAACTTATTAATAGAGAAACATCAGTAGAGAACCATTTATGTCTATTTATGTCAACATGCATGAAAAATCTCAATTTCTCTAAAAGTGCCAAAATCTTCTTGTACTACTAGCTTTTCCGAATTCTTTAAGCACTTTTGAGTCATAATGAGGGTTTTTATTAGTCACTTTTGCATTAAAACCTATTCTTGTGACCCTATGACTCCCTTTGTTCACCATTTCATAGTCATCATTTGCTTCATCACTTAAAAACTTGCAACCAGGTGATCACAACTTTATATTGTTTTTCACTATTTTATAGTTTAGCTACTACACTTAGTTGTTAACTGCATGACTTTAAATGCTCAACATCTCTTTATTCTTGATCACATGGTTGCTTCATAACATTAGCACTTATACTAACTGCCTATGACCATCCAAACTCTTTTATCAATCACTAAGTCACGGATTCATGCACTTTTCAAACTTTTAGATTTCATTCCTACAACTATGCGATAAAAAATTATGTGCTATTTGACCTTAAGACTTTTCTTGGTCACAACTTGGTTCATTTAACAAAAACTTAGCTTTATGATCGTGTGAGAAAAGGAAACTTATACTCTTTATACCCAGTCTCCCTTTCATAGTCTATTCTTACTAACATTTTTTTAACATCGCAACTGCATGATCTAGCATAGTTTGCTTTGATCTCAACTAGTTTGTTTGGTCACAACTTACACATTTCTTTTAATACTTAATCATGGGACCCAGTGAATAAGAATTTCAATCTTCTTTGCCCAGTCACAACTTACCTTCTCTATTGTTTGGCTAACATTGTGACTACATGATTTAACACTTCTTTAATACTTTTTCTTGGTCACAGTCTACAAATTGAACATCCATCTTAACCACGTGACTCAATGAACAAATAGATTCTAGCTTCATAACTACCTTTTGCCTAGTCACATTCCATTCTTCTTAACATGACTTAACTACCCTAACCACATGACTGAGAATAATTTTCAAATATTTAACTTGGTTGTTCTTTTGCAGTAAAAGCTTCTAACTTTTAAATTACCCTCATGATCATGAATTCAAATGTTCTACTGAGATCCTTAATAATTTTGCAAAGTCATGGCTATTTCTCAAGCTTTACTTTCTAAGATCCCAACTATGCAAACACAAGAATTCACCCAGTCATTGTTATACTTCATTATATCTATCTTATTCAAGAAACTACATGACTGAGGCTTGATTACCTATTTTTCTCAGTTACAATATAGAGATGACTTTAACATTTATCCTCCTTGACTTAGTGATCAAAATAATTTTAAATGTTTCACTAAGTTACACCCTCTGGTGCCACATTTTGATGAAGATTTTTAATTGTGTGACCAACCTTGGTTGCCAAGTCACATACTTAAACAAATTTCACAAGCCTTCATTAAATGACAAAGTAATAAGACAAAATACATCCCTTGGAAACATTTGAAAAGGCTCAAAAAGGGTACAAACTTAAAACAAGGGTTTTCTCACTATGGAAAATAATTTTATAAAACTTCAAGGAAACCCTAAGTTCTAGAGATGGCCAATTAATTAGGTTTAGGCTTTTCTCCAGAGGATTAAAATATTATAACAAAACTCTAGCAGCTTAATACATTTCAACACATTTTCACATTAGAATATTGGAATTTAGGGAAATTGAAAATGAGGGTCAATAGTTAGAAAAGACATGATCTTTGCATTTAATTATGAGTACACATTGTCCCAATTAGACATCAAATACTAGGGACTAGTAATTTTTTTTTTGTTATTACATTGGTGCAAACTATGAGGAGTGCATCAAGCAAGAATGTAGATATGGTGCATAAAATTTGGTGTCACTAGTTGTTACTAATACATTTTATTGAGATGGATATGAAAAATTTAATGCTTTTCCTTTGATTTCTACAGATTAGAATTGTATCTAAGGATTAGTAAGTATAAATTTAATAAATTTTCACTCAAACTATTTTATTTATCTATTATTGAAATTTGAAAATTGTAGGTTCAATTATTTTAGAAGCAGCATATTTGAGGCAAATCAAAATATTTCAATATGGGGTTTACTTTGTTGATTACCAACCCAACAATAAGGTGTTTTAATGTAGCCCACTAGTAGTGGCCACCTCCCTTTGTCTATATCTAGTCAAATCTAAATGTGGACATCATAAATGGAGACTACAAAGTGAGGATCATGAGAGAATATTACATGTTGAATCTGAGGAAAGTGATGGAATGTTGTTCCCTAGTTTGCATTCTTTTATATATACAATCATTTCATAAGTTTTCACTCAAACTATTTTATTTATATATTATTGGAATTTGCAAACTATAGGTTCAATTATTTTAGATGGAGCATATTTGAGGTAAATCAAAATATTTCAACATGGCATTCACTTTGTTAATTACCAACCTGACAATAAGGTGTTTTAATATAGCCTACTAGTAGTGGCCACCTCCCTTTGTCTATATCTAGTCAAATCTAAACAAGGACATTGTAAATGGAGACCACATAACGAGGATCATGAGAGAATATTACATGTTCTCCTAGAGAGGTTTGAACCTCTTGATTTGGTCTAAATATTATATTACATACATATTTCTTATTTTAGGACCTATTTCATATCTCTAGATTAAATTGATTATATTTTGTTTATTTATTAATAAGAATCTGATTAACATAGAATGATTTTAATATTGGACATAGCTTTGACTAATTCAATGAATTTAATATATAAGCTATGTATTCTTTATGTATGTTGTTATCTATTATTTGATGGTTCAATAGTTTTAATTCGTCCCCTTAAGACACACCATTTTGAAAATCCCTTTAGTGATTGTAATTTTAGATCCCCTTAAGACATCCCTTTTGGACATCCCCTTAAGGAACCTCCTTAAGAAATCATGCTTTAAGACAACTTAACTTTATATCCCTCTAAGAAATCCAACTCAGACAATTTTATATCCCCTTTTAAGACATCATTTTAAGACAACTTAACTTTATATCTCCCTAAGACATCCCTTTAAAATGTCATTCTTTAAGATTTTTAATATAGTTAAGGTCCAAGATTAATGAGGGGGGCAAGGTGAATCGATAATCTTCTAGATTCATGAACTTTAACTACTTATCAAAAAATGATCAACCAAATAAGATCTTAACCATCAAACCATTTACCATATGTATGTAATGTAAACTCATGAAAATATTAGTAAGAAAACTAATCAAACATCTACACAAGTAACACAAAGACACCAAGATTTTTCATGTGGAAACCCTTGGTCAAGCTAACGGGCCACTGAATGAAGGGAATTACACTTAAGACCTATTAGGATCCTATTCACTTATTAAGAGTGGCCTATTTAAAGGATCTCTACTTGAGAAGTTGTTAAGATTCAACAAAAGTTAGTGATTTGGGAATATCACTTCTCAATTGCTTGTAGCAATCCAATTTAGCTCATCATCTAACTTTAATTTAGAGAATTCATATTCTAGCCTATCCATAGACACCACTTGTGATCAACACACTTGCATATGGAATATGTTGTCATATAAATGCACCTTTTAATCTTTAGGGTGGCCACCACCTTTACCAAAATGTGTTCCAATTTAATTTCACCTTGGGATTTCCAAAAAATCTTAACAAACCCTAATATATCCTTTACTAAATCATATTAATCACCAATTTAATCTGATCATCAATTCAAAAAAGAACATCTAACCTTTTGTATCTTTCCTAGTTAATATGCATGACTTTGAGGAATTCAATCACACCAACCAATGTATGACCAATTCATCATAACTCATTAGTGCAACATCATTTCCACATCATCACTTAAGTTATTACCACAAAAGATCTACAAGAGTCAACCTAAATCCTACTAGTTTAGGATCAAACTTAAACTATTCTGAGTGTTCTTTCATTTTATCCTAAAAAAACTTGAACTAATCAAAAAAAAAATTTGTTTTAGACCAAATCATGCACAATTGTAGGAATGATCACACAACTAAGTATAGATAATAAATCCTAAATAACAATATGGATCATCATAGATTTGTTAAACCAATCAAATCATTCATTGTGTGTCACAACCTATTGGACTTGATTCCTTTTTCATACCTTGATCAATCATAACTTTCTCCATACTTGTGTGTAGTACTTAAAATTGCATATAAAACATCTAGAGACATCTTTGAGTCTCCTATATCAATTGTATACTCTAACTTAAAACACAAATCAATCATACACTTGCTTTGTACTTTGTACAGTCTAGAATAATGCTACCCGATAAACA